>CM077820.1:36325508-36925508 GCA_039720395.1 Liquidambar formosana | reverse complement strand
ATATTTATTAATTATATATATATATATATATATATATATATATATATATATATAATTCCATTATACACATAAAAAAAGTATTCAAATGCATGGAACTAAAAAGACAATCATTAATCACAAAGACAACCAAGACATCAAAAAGCTTTAGAAAGAAGCTTCTATTCTTCCCTTTTAAGTTTAGTTTTTTTTATTTTAAAAATACAAAAAAGACCCCTTCTTTTTTAAAATATAACATTATGTACCCCTTTTTTTAAAAAAAATATTTACAAAATGGCCCCGCCGTGTCCCTGGAGTGTCCCGCGCGTGTCCTAGGAGTGGCCCCCCGTGTCCTGACCGTGTCTGACCAAAAGGGAACAATAAAATTGACTGGACACCTCTTTGGAGTGTCGGACACGTGTCCAACACTGCATTTCCTCCAAAAATGGAGTGTCCGTGCAACATAGTTGGCCTACTATCCCACAATAGGGTTTGGTACTAGCATATGTTTATTTCCTGTATTCTATTCATATGTATATACATTTGAGTTTATAGACATTTATTGGGTTGAGTATATATTTGATTGTGTTCATGTTACAATATGTGAAGTGTATCTTTAAAATCATTTTCTTCTTTTGCTACTTCTCTTACCAGATGGGAAAAGTAAAGACTTGTCAATAATGAAGCAAGATGAGGAGGAATGGGTGGAGTACCGGAACATAATGGAAGATGTTGTAAAAAGGAGTGGCCTTGACAAGAGCATCTTCTATGATCTTAGAGGGAATCATGATAATTTTGGAGTACCTGCTGTTGGTGGCTCACTTGATTTCTTTTCAAAGTACAGCATCAATGGGCAATTAGGAAGAAGTGGGAATGTCAATAGTGTTACTGTTCAGGTCAGTTGTTCATTTTGGAATATTTATAAGCATGTTTCATGGTCATGGCTTTTAATTCACACACCAATATTGTTTTTAATTATTTGTCCCGACTCTAATGTTTTACCTGAAGTAATGAAAAATTACACAAACCGGCCAACTATATTTCAAAATGTTTCCCTAAAATTTTAATTTTCCTGCCAAAACTTTAAATTTACAGCGGAAGGTTTTCTAGCCAAATTCTACCTTCATTTTATTTGGCATGTAGTATGTATTCGAACTCGGACTACTTTATTACTAGTAGGGAAATTTTAAAAACCACGTAAACCAAAAAAAAAAACTGCTGCTGTTGTTCAGATATATCTAGTGATCTTGTCATACTTGAATTTCACAAAACTTTCCAGATTCTTCTCAACTTCAATAGGAGCCTAAAATACCTATAGAGAAAACACAAAACACTACCATGCTTCACAATTCTTCTTCTTCTCCTTCTTATCCTATAGACCATCAGTTATATTACTTAGAGTATGTTGAGCATTACGTTTGGCTTTCAAATCAACTTTTGTGGGGCTGTGCTCAAACTAGTTGACTTTTTAACATGCAAGTTCTCAAAATCTCCGAGTTTTAGTTATTCCTTCATTAATTTTTTGTATTTATAATTTCTTTTGTAATCTTCAATTGAATATCTCTACTCAGTGTTTTTAAAAAACTGAGATCATATTTTAAAACCCCATTTGAAGACTAAGCTGAGTCTTGAAATATGTAATTGTGTACTACCCAAAGATCTGTGGTAACCCTCATTGATTTGGACATGAACTTTGAATTCTTGAGCCTTGGGTGCAAATGCTAACAAGTCCTTTGCTAAATGATTGGAGCTTTTCATTACATTTCACCTTGATACATCTATTCTATCATTCAGAGTGGTGAACAGAAGCATCTTTTTGTCGGGTTTGACAGCACAATGTCTGTTGGTCTACGAGGCCCAACTAATCTTTTTGGGCACCCAAGTGACCAACTATTAACTGATTTGGATACTGAGCTCTCACAGTGGAATTCTCAATCGACAAAACCAGTAACCAAGATTACCTTTGGCCATTTTCCACTATCATTCTCAGCAAAATCCTATGCCGGGAAGAGCTTGAAAGATATTTTTCTCAAGCATTCCCTATCGGCTTACTTATGTGGGCATCTCCATACAAAGTTTGGCAAGAATTTGAAGCGGCACCATCAGTTGGGTCATCATTTCTTATTTTCGCAGGGCTTTTTTCAGCTAAATTTACACCAAGCACCTGCAGAAAGTACCAAAAATTGTTCCAATGGGGCCCTGCCTGTTGAAGAATTCTGGGAGTGGGAGATGGGTGACTGGAGAAAGAGTAGGGCTATGCGAATTTTAGCCATTGATAGAGGTCACGTTTCTTTTGTTGATATGGACTTCAAGTCAGGAGCTAAAAAAACTATTGTACTGCCCACCTTTCCTCTAGATTCGCGCTTCATGTTGACCACATCATCACTTCGCAAGTACAAATGTCAGTCCGTGGACCCCTTATCTTATGAGACTGTTAGAGCTCTTGTGTTTTCGGTTTCCCCAATTGTGTCAGTTGTGGCTAGGATCTATGACTCAGTAAATGGAAATCTTGATCTGGTCATGGAGGCATCTATGAGCAGACGTGAGGATAACTCCAGGGGAGATCTTTATACCGCTCCATGGAATTTCAAAGCCTTTGAGGACCCATCTCCCAATAGGTACTGGCTGCAAATAGAAGCAACTGATATCATGGGCAGATCAAGTTTGACTGAACTAAGGCCATTTTCTATCAGTGGTATTAGTGCAAAGCTCTCATGGACATGGATGGAGTTTCTAGTGATGGGTTGTCAATGGGACGCCTTGTATTACCCAATACTCTGGTCTTTTCTTATGTTTATATTCTATATTCTTCTTATTCCAAAAGCTCTTCTCACTTTTTCCAAAAAGCAGTATACATACAAGAATTTCAGTGCTGATAAAGGTGTCATAAGTGGTTTAGCATGGGTTTTAACTGAGCTCTGCAGGGTCCCTGTGGTATGGTTTGGTATATTAGGTTACCTGTTCTACCTTATATTATTCCCTTGGTTTTTTGGGCAAGTTTTCACCACTGGTGGTGAGAGGGGATACATGACCTATAAGGGCTGGGTAGTGAAAAATTTTAATGACCAGAAAAACATAGAATTTATTGGATCTCCAGATATAATGGTGGTTGTTCTTCCCCATCTCTTTTTTGTGATTTTGCCCACTTTTTTGGTTATTGGGGCTTTGACTGCTGAAAGAGGGGTGTATCGGGTGCACTTGTTATCCTTTTTGGGGAAGAAAGAAGACGATTATGGTCTGGAGCACTACAGAGGCAATAGAAGATCAAAGTTCCATCTTCGCAAACGATGGATTAGAAAACTTCTATTGGTGGTTTGTTTGGTGATATGTTGGAAACATTTTAAGGTAAGTTTTCAGCTATTTATTCTCATTTTAGTTTGTACAATGAACTGGGATTTTGGAGGATATATATAGCACCTTGGCAAGAAATGCTGATACCAGCCTGTCCCATGCTACCTTGGACATCTCCTAGGCAGAAAGATCATTAGAGAAGATAAGAGAAGAGAAAAAACAAAAAAAAACAAACAAACAAAAACAAACAATGTAAATGATCATGATTCATGCACAACTTGGTCCCTAAACTATTTTATCTACAATCAGTGCGATTGCCAGCTTGTTAGTCATCAGGCCATCCATATTACTAGGAGGATATATATAGCATATGAATGTTCGAGACACCCCTTGCTTTTCTAAATGATGGTGGCATCCTGTTCCCATTATTCCGATGTGTAAAATTAAAAAAATCCTGGCAATCACCATTTTTGGGACAACCTAGATAATTATTTGGCAATTGGCTGGTCATTGGTCATTATGGTGATTCCAACTCAAATCATCTTAAGAAGCCTTAATCCGAATTATGCGGTTGGTTACCTGAATCCCATGTTGCCATTCTACTTTATCTAATGCCTTGGCAATCATGTCTTCTCACACCACCTCTACCCAAGTTCTTTTTGGCATCTCTAATTACTTGAATCAAATAACTCCAACATACGGTTGGAGTCATTGGTCTTCTTTGTATATATTGATTTTTTTGTTGGTAAAAGCATATGGTGTTTTTATTGTGATTAGTGATAGCATACATATAAATCTCCCTTGTTTTTTCTCTACTTCGTGCACGATGTATATAAGCAAATTTTGAAGGACAACACAAACTGTTGTTTCTAATTTTGGCACTCATATCCGTCAACCTTAGATGGTAGATTGTAGTCCTGAAATTGATTGGCCTATTTTTCATGGCCAGTTGACATCTTTCAGTTGACCAGCCAGCTGTAAGAATCTTACTTAGCTGTAACTGGTCAGATGAACTTGATACATCTAAACTGGACGCCAACCAGCCTCTGATCATGTGCAACCTGTCCTCTAAAATCCCTCAACATGGTGATTTCCTGTTTTCATTAGCATATGGAAAGACCTATTTAGTTGTTGCAACATCACTGAATTGCACCTTTTTAATTCACATTAACTATCTACTTGAGTGTTACATACTTACATCTATACCAAGGAGATGGAGGAAAACAAACGAAAATTTAAAATTGTACTATCAGTCCACCATCCATCCAGTTCCAAATTTCCTTTTCTTTTCCTCTGGCTTCTTGGTAGCCAAACTGTACACAAAGGAACAAGCATGATTTAATGCTTGAGTAATTTTTATCAATTTTAACTTTTGCTCTCCTCTTTTATCTTTTTTTTTCTGTTTCTGTTTTTTTTCTTAATTATATATTATTTATTGCAGAATTGCAGATTTCTTATGAAAGCTTATCAGATGAACCCATTACTCCATTTCCCAGCATATAGCCTCCCAATTCCACTATTGTTGGCTTATGCTGTCTACAATACAAGGAGGGTGTAAATCAGTGCAGAAAGTGACTTCTACTCTCCTCTATAAGGTTAGAGAGCACTTTTCTGAAAGCAAATTTCCTCAAATTTATATGAAATGTCAAGTACAGAACCATGCACTTTTTCGTATGTTTGGCCCAAAATCTTTGCTTCAAGTCATCCATAGCCACAGTGCATTGACGCTTTGGACTTGTTACCAATAATTTTTTTTTTCCTTTTTTAATATATAATGTAGTTCAAGTACAAGAAATGGGCTTTAATTAATGCCATGGAGGGAAAAGAGGCTGCAAAAAAATTGTTTCTTACCTGGAATTTAAAAACACTGCATTTTTTTTTTTATTTTTTTTTTATAAAAAATTTGTTATTTGCATGCTTTTATTGATTGGGCTGCCCTATAAATCCCTTGAATATGGGAAAATCTATTCATCATGGAACTTTTTTAGTGGAAGTGGATATATATATATATATATATATATATATATAGAGGATTGATCATGTGCGGGATATCCTAGAGTATCCTGTTCGATCACGGCCGTCCGTGGATGACATGCATGTGTGCATGTGTCGCTCACGAACGGCTGTGATTGAATGGGATATTTGGGAATTGGGATATCCCACATATGATCAAAACCTTTTATATATATATATATATATATAGAGGATTGATCATGTGCGGGATATCCTGGAGTATCCCGTTCGATCACGGTCGTCCGTGGATGACATGCACGTGTGCACGTGTCGCTCACGAACAGCTGTGATTGAATGGGATATTTGGGAATTGGGATATCCCACATATGATCAAAACTTTATATATATATATATATAGATAAGATGATGGTCAGGTGAGCACATGCTTATATAATTTATATCGACACCCGCATTGGGAGTTGTACCTTGTGCATTAGTGAGATGTGAGGTACATTGGATCAATGCGAAGGGTACAACCCTTAATGTATGGGGCTGATATAACTTATATCAACACGTGCTGATGGGAACATAACTGTATATATATATATATATATATATATATATATGAGCATATATATGAGCAGATCTTGTGCAATTGTTTGTAAAATATTATAATTATAGAATTTTTTTCCCTTAAAATTTTTTAGGGTTGGATGTGGTGGACTTTTGATAACTTTGGAGCTTATCCATGGGTGATGCCAAGTTTTAGAAGATTTTGCGACAATGTTGGTCCAGCAGACTGAACAAACTAATAAGATACTTCTCTATAACTTTTGCCACTTGTTTGCATGCTGAGCCCAATGACATCGCACAAACTCTAAAACCAAAAGTGATCATGCTTTTATTTTATTTTAACATTATTTAACACAGCATAAGAATGATTTCTGGCTTACAATGTGCTGATTTTGGATCCCCTGATCTCAAAAGGATATTGATGACTTCCCCCTTCTTCTGGTTCCCTCTTTCAACATCAAGATTTGGTGTCAACTTCTCTGTCTCTGGATATTGATGACTTCCCTTTTCTTCTGGTTCCCTCTTTCAACATCAAGATTTGGTGTCAACTTCTCTGTCTCTGTATCTGTCCCTGTCTCTCATATTATTTATTTATTGTTTCAGCTGGAAGATTGACTGGTCAAAAATATCGTTTACTGGTATCTGTTTATGTATTTGGGTATGAATTTGTGGATTAAATTTCAAGCAAGAATGATATGGTCATTGAAGATTTTTCTTGACTTGCCCGTCTTGTGTCATTTTTCTTTTGTAACCCTATCCTAGACTTAGCTCATAGGCGGCCGTGATCTTCCCAACCCCAACTTTTGTAGCTCTGGGGAGATCGATCATGAAGTTGTGCATGAATACGTTGTCACTCGACCACTAAACTGGACCCATATCAGCAGGTAACATGTTTGAAGGTATAAAAATGTCGTCCGTTTTGTTATTTGAAATGAATAGTTCTGTTCCAATTAACGTCACAAAGAAAGCCAGTGGTTCTTACTTTCTTTCGGATTCATTTAATTTCCAGCAAATAAATTGCTTGTGGACTTCTTGTACTGAAGAGAAAGTTCATTTGGGAACTTGCAAGAGATTTTAATGTATGCACTTACCATCAGACTCAAATGGAAGTCCATTTTTCTTGGAAGCTGCAAGAGATTTTAATGTATGCACCGAGATACATATACCCAATAGCCTTATTTGATGTCCACAAATGAGATGCTAGGCTAAATCTATCGACACCCATAGGAATTCCCCTTTAATTTCCTACTCTTTCTGGGAAAAATCTAATTCATGTGATCGTTTTCATAGTAACACGCCATTTCTTCTTGACCTGCAGATTTGGTATTTTGGGCAACAAGGTGAATAGTTCATGCTCCACCATTGAAAACGAGTGCACTTGGACTATAATTGGCTTTGATATGTTATTTTAGGGGGCCTCTATTGGCATCTCAAGACTTGCTCTTCATCCCCCACTTAGTTTACATTTTATGGTTTTATGAAAAATACAAAAGGTTTTCATAAAAAATGATAAACGTAATCTATTATAAAACATCATTTTGAACAATTTTGTAGAATAAAGTTTTTCAAAAATCTATTGTCTAAATGGACTTTGTAGCCATTTATATAGCAAAGATTGTAAATGACTAAAAATTTTACTTAAAACGACATATTTTGAAAAAACTTTCTTCTACAGAGTTATTCAAAATGATGTTTTTTAATGGATAACGTGTCCAGTTTTTATAAAAATCTTTTATGTTTTTTATAAAAATCTTAAAATGTAAAATAAGTAGAGGATGAAAAGCAAGTTTTCGGGTGTAGAGGCCTCCATTATTTTACTTTCCCGGGCCTTTATAATATAGTTTAGGGAACAGCTATTGCAACCCCCCATTCTTATAAACCCACCCCTTTCCTTTTGGTTTTTAAGATTTCATGAAAAGTATAAAGGTTTTTGCAAAAACCGATTGCTTGGTCCACTAGAAAACATCATTTTGATCAACTTTGTAGAAGAAAGTTTTTCCAAAATCAATCGTTTAGTTAGACTTTTTGGCAAAAAATGAATTAAAGGCTATAAATGGCTAAAAATTATATTTAAACGATAGATTTAGGAAAAACTTTCTTCTACAAAGTTGATCAAAATGATGTTTTCTAGTGGACCAAGCAATCTGTTTTTGCAAAAACCTTTTATACTTTTCATGAAATCTTAAAAACCAAGAGGAAAGGGGTGGGCTTATAAGAATGGGGGGTTGCAATAGCCATTCCCTATAGTTTACACGTACAAGCTTGGCCCAAACAGCCCTCAAGTGGGCTAAGTGGACCATGGATCCGTTCACCTTCCATTTTTTTTTTTGACAGTACATTTATCACAGAGAATCATAAATCTTTATTGGCCATTTGGCTAAAGATCAAGTGAGATTATCACAAGGATTATAATATAGTTCAAAGCAATACGGGGTTCACATTTTTGATTAATTACAACAAAATCATTAACACATCCATGGTTTTAGCATTTTACATGTAGAAATCACTAAATTTGGGGAACATTATGGCAAATAATGTGATTTTTAAAGCGTGCCAATACAGGAGAATATAGAGGTGCCAATGGTTTATTTGATTGCAAAATTAAATTTATCAAGATGATAAAAGTCAATAACCCAAGTATGAACTATCAAGTATAAACCCACTTCAGAATTTTGCAAGCCCAAGACACACCCAATATCTAAGACATGTAGGAAACCCATGGCAATGGACATGAAGATGACAGAAAAAGTGACAATGGTAGCAGATGAGGCAGAGCTGGGTGGAGGAGGCAGCCCCGGTACAGGGGTGCTGTCGCAGGCGTTTGTCTAATGTTGCATAAAGGGTATTTAGGACTCTCGCAAAGAAGTGCGATAGAGTGGTTTTGGATTTTTCTCATTGAATCGTAAATTTATCCCTTGTAAATATAAAATTTATTTTTTTTAATTTTTTCAGATAATAGGAGAACACACACTCACATATGCATCCGTGCGGAGTTTAAATCAAGACTTTCACAACTCTGACACCCCCATTGGAATGAGACATACCACTAGATCCAAGGGCTATTGGCTTTTAAATAATGTTTGATAGTTGTCTTTTATTAGGAAGAAAAAATAAATAAATAAAAAAAAAGCTTCACTATGTGTCTTTGAGCCAATAATTTGGAAAACGTTTACATTTCTTTAGTTCACTTTGTTTGGGTTATAATTAATATAAGGGGTACTTCTAATATGATAGACTGTTATCAAATCATGACCACAAAAAATAAATATTGAAAGTTTAGAAAAAATCTACCTATTTTCATTGAAGTGATCATGATGTGATTGTTTGTCATGTAAGATTTTCCTTCAATTTAAATTTTCGTTTTTGATTTATGAATTCGGTCCAGTATTGTAATTTTCTTTCTCCATGTTGACTTGGCTGCCAAGAGTGGCTGAAAATTGGGTTAGAGTTAGTTTTTTTCCTTTTTTTTTTTTTTTTTTTTTGGCCAAATAAGAGCGGGGTATCTTAAGCCATGAGATTTAGATTAATCTCCATACACAAACTATCCCACAATCCTATACATCCAATAATATCAGTTTTGGATGGGGATAAGATTTGACAATGACAAGGACCTTATATTTAGTCAATAAACAGTGAAATTTGTCGAAGCCAATTGTCCAAATTTCACTCAATAATCAACTTAAAATTTCTTTAGCTCTTAATAATTTTGACGTGCGCAAACACGCGCGTTTTAATTAGCTTATATTATATTTGGATAAGTAATTTCTAGATAGAATTTGTTTTTGAAATGAAATTTATAAAAATTTTACAAATTCCATTTCAAAAACAAATTCCACCTAGAAATTTCTTATCCAAACATAACATTAGCTCTTTTTTAAAATTTCAACGTACGTACATACATCCCAATACGCATTTTTAATTAGCTTCCATTTGTTTGAAATTGGACAGCTTGAACTGTCAATTTTGTGCGGTGACCTTTAACTTATGGCATGAGCAGTGAGTGATCAGTGTTTTTTTTTTTTTTTTTTGGGGGCTAAGAGAGTGATCAGTGAACTTAATTGGTGATGCCTTGTGTAACAATTGCAACATGCACTAGAGCGAGCATTTCCATCGTTAACTTACCAACTATATATAGAGTATAGACAAACCCCCCCCCCCCCCCCCCCCCCAGCATAACTAATATTGGACCCCCACCCACCTCCTTTTTCTTTTTCTTTTTCATTTTTATAATTTGCTCAATGTGCATCACGTGCGTAATTTTTTGTGTGGAAAAAAAGGTTCTTCAGAAACCTATATGAAAATTATTCTTGTAAGAAATTAAAAATAAATGCAAGAACATCAATAAAGTTACAATCAGCGAGTAAATTTAGTATTTTGATATTAATTCTCTGAAATGGTCATGCATGGTAGTTAGGTTTCATCTTTTAGAGAAAAACTTTTATATAATTGTGACACAGGTTATGTGGTGTCAAGGATCAATAAATATATATTAAATAAAATAAAATTATTAGAATATTTTATGACCTTATAATTTTATTTTACTTAATTTTTATTGCTTCATAATATCACGTGACTGTTTCGATTGCATGCAAGTTTTTCTCCACTAACCTTGAGTATCGTTTCATTATCCTCCATAGATACTCTTTTGGATTTGATAAAGACAACTTCTTGCTTTTGGATTGGTGCTTTCTTTAAGCTGCAATCAATCCAAGAAGTTACCCATCAAACCAATGGTGTTGATTAATTTATTATTTATTTTTTGTTTTTTTGGTAAGTACACACAACACGTTGCAAGCATGACAAATGTATGCACACGTGATTTTTTCCTCTAGTAAAAATTTTCAAAACCCTATCACAAACGCCACTACATGTGGTGGTGATTTTTAGTCTTTTGTCATCTTTTTTTTTTTTTTTTTTTTTTTTTCCGACACTTAACAAGTGATCCGCAATCATATTTCCTCTTCTTCAAGGTTATTTATATGGTTCCTTAACATGTAGCATGGAAGAGATAAACTAACGCAATAGAGCCGGGATGGTGTTGGGGAAAAATTTGTGTAATTAATCTAAATGTTTAAATAATTAATAGAAGTTAGAAAATTTCACAAGATATAATATCAAATCACATAAATAATAACAATTAAAATTATAAAGTATAATAATACGAAAGAAAATTAATGAGACAAAGGAGTTATCGTTTTTCTACGTACAGGTTCTGATGGACGATAACACTTCCAAGATACAACCTAGAAGCTCGCAGCTATCTTTTCTATGAGTACGTTCATGGGAAGAGTAATTTGAACCATTCTCAATCAATTGCCCTAAAATATATGAAAATATAGAAAAAAGAATGAAAAATGTAAGCTCATGGGTTCATCTTCTAATTGGGGATTTGCATCGATTGACATAATCACCAAATTCGTGCGGATCAAACCAAACTCAAAACTCGCATCGCACCAAAATTACACTTACAAACTACTTGGTGAACTTCAATTTCTAGTGTATCAACATTATCACACTATCAAAACCAAGCAAAAAAAACTTATTTGAATTCGAATTTCACTATATGAGAATGAAACAAACCAGATAGAATGCATAACAGCGCAAGAACAGGGCTTTCTTCCCCGTCTGATCCCGAACCACGTGAGTAGCCCACTTATACTCCCTGTAATTGAAGTAAGACTTAGCCAAAAGGTAACAATCATCGTCCACTGCATTGTCTTCCTCGTGCACCGGAGTGTTAACATACGAAACGCCGGTTGTCAGCGTAACAGTGAACTCGATGGTCCAATACTTCTGACGAATGCTGGAACTTCCTTGCTGGAACTTGATGTTCGACGGTATGAACTTCGCCGAGTCTTGCTCGAAAATTAATAGTCACGGACGAAATCAGGTAAAAACCGAATCAAAGATCGAAACTTGAAATTCAAATATAGAGAAGAAGAGGGGTGGGAGTGATTGGGCATTTAGGGTTTTGGGTTTGGTACAATTTGGAGGAAGAGTAGAGGCAGCGATCGCTAAGCCAACGGATTGTAGTTCGAAGCTTGTTTCTGCAACTCGCATTTGAACTCATCGATGGCTTCCCTCTTCTCTCTCTCTCTCTCTGTATTTGCTCTCTTTAGATGGGTTTGGTAGAGGAGAGCCCCACGGTTTTGGTTCTTTGGATTCGAGGGAGGGTGGTCTGGTTCTTGCATTTGCGTTTGCGTTTGAGTAAGGGTCCGGCGGTGCTACGTCCATGGAAATCGGCATGTGGAAAACTAGAAAAAAGAAAAATAAACCCAGCACATTTTTGTCTCTGCAATCAACCCAGCACTTTCGTCTCTGCAATCAACCCACCACGGCAATATCTTCTCCCGCATCAAATTCCATCACTAGCGACCATCTTCAACGCCGTCTGAATCGAACCAGATCTCATTGCCGTTGGATTTGCCGGCGAATCCTTGCCATTAAAAGCCTTTCTTCCGACGAAAGCTTTCCGTAAAAAAAATAAAAAATAAAAAATAAAAAAAAAATTGCTAAAGACCGTTGCAGTCTTCGTGAGGCAACACAAGCCGCCGCCGTGAAGATTTCCCAGCTATCATCAACCCACCATCGCACCCTCATCGGTCCATCATCCATCAAACCAGACCAAGCCGAATTCAATGCCGTTGTGAACTCACTAGCCAGCTACAAAGTCACATCCGGTGAGGGTACTTTCGTCCCTACGGTGTGCAAAAGGGTATATTAGTCATAAAATGCTGCTAATGTTATCACGTGCCAATTATGTGATTGATTTCCGTTATTTTCCCTAACGGCAACTGGATGGAGGGGGTTTTTGTCAACCCTACATACTATGGGGGGTATTTTGATGGGTTGTTTTATTAGAGGGGGGTAAGTTGCAAAATGGGTAATAATAAAGGGGGATTTTTTACATTTTACCCTAATTTTTATTAATCTATAATATCACGTGACTGTTTTGGTTGCATGCAAGTTTTTCTCCACTAATCTTGAGTATCGTTTCATTATCCTCCACAGATATTCTTTTGGATTTGATAAAGACAACTTCTTGCTTTTGGATTGGTGCTTTCTATAAGCTGCAATCAATCCAAGAAGTTACCCATCAAACCAATGGTGTTGATTAATTTATTATTTATTATTTGTTTTTTTGGTAAGTACACACAACACGTTGCAAGCATGACAAATGTATGCACACGTGATTTTGTCCTTTAATAAAAATTTTCAAAACCCCATCACAAACGCCACTACATGTGGTGGTGATTTTTAGTCTTTTGTCATCTTTTTTTTTTTTTTTTTTTTTTCCGACACTTAACAAGTGATCCGCAATCATATTTCCTCTTCTTCAAGGTTATTTATATGGTTCCTTAACATGTAGCATGGAAGAGATAAACTAACGCAATAGAGCCGGGATGGTGTTGGGGAAAAATTTGTGTAATTAATCTAAATGTTTAAATAATTAATAGAAGTTAGAAAATTTCACAAGATATAATATCAAATCACATAAATAATAACAATTAAAATTATAAAGTATAATAATACGAAAGAAAATTAATGAGACAAAGGAGTTATCGTTTTTCTACGTACAGGTTCTGATGGACGATAACACTTCCAAGATACAACCTAGAAGCTCGCAGCTATCTTTTCTATGAGTACGTTCACGGGAAGAGTAATTTGAACCATTTTCAATCAATTGCCCTAAAATATATGAAAATATAGAAAAAAGAATGAAAAATGTAAACTGTGAAGAGAAGAGAAGAACGTATGTGTCTGATGTATCTTTAGGTCTCTTGATATATGTTTTTATATAGGCATCTAGGTCTTGAACTTTAATGCCTTATGTCCTAACGGCTAGTGCAATGAATATTATAATGGTCAAATCAATTGGGCTTGTAACAGCCCAACAGTCATAAGGGTTAATACCCACACTAAAAGCCTTATCAATTACAAGTTTTGAAGCTTTACTTACCAGGATATGCAAAGTTCATTCTCATTAGGTTGCTAGAATCCATTTTTATTTTTATTTTTTAAAATTTTAATTTTTTAAAATTTGATTTTAAAATTCATTCTCATCTAGATCTTGTGTATGATGTGTGAAATGAAAGCTTGAACATGTCAAAAATCCGTTTGATAGATAAACAAAATCAAATTTTACAAGATTGGGATCATACATGCGTGCAAATTGTTAATTTCTACTAACCTTTTACTGTTTTCTTGTTTGTATATAAACACGACTTTAACATCAATAATCCAAATGCTATGGAGTTTAAGGACTTAATTTAAGATTCCTATCCTTAATTGGAGACCATCAAGAACAATTAATAAAATCTTAAAAATGGCTACTAACTTCCAACTTTACTAACTATTAACATGCATTAGCTAGTGTACGTCTCTTGACCCTCTTCTAAATTGCTTTATTAATTTATTTAGGAGGTTGTGGTCCTTTGATCCTTTCCCAAATTGATGTAATTTACTCATGGTTATGATCTTTTGACTCTCCTTCTATGTATAAACTTGTGATTATGAAACAATCATTATCGCATAGCATCGCTTCTAAACCTTGCCGGGGTTGATATTATCGATGTATCTATTTGAACTTTCGACATGTTTGGTCTTTAATGTTTTACACGTGTTGGTGATTTATCTATTAATTATTCATGTTAATTAGCCAAAATCAAGATCCTTTCAGAAGCCATCATGGTGTGGACACGATTTGAAACAGTGTTGCCAAATCTGCCCACAACATGGCAGCATAATGTCCCCAAGTTGGTTCTAACTAGTCATCCCTTATTTCATGTTGGAAAATTCCACCAAAAATCCTAAACCCTGCTCCCCAAGATCCCTATATCATATGGTAAAAACATAAAAATTTCAAAAAATCATTTGATACCACTTTCGATGCATTATTCCAAGTGTGATCAAATACAAAACAGATTATGTTCACTTCACTTTTTGTGCTTCAAAACCCCATTCAATCATTTTCTAAAAATCTACAAATATTTGAGTGTGTTCCTTTATGATTCCTAAACCATCTTCCTTCAAAGGAAATCTCGCGGAAAAATCTATTGTTTCTAAGATACTCAAAATACAGAATCTGCCTCAAAAAGAGGCAATGTCGTGATCCTAGCTCATAGGCGGCCGTGATCCTCCCATCCCCAACTTTTGTAGCTCTGGGGAGATCGATCATGAAGTCGTGCATGAATACGTTGTCACTCTGACCACTAAACTGGACCCATATCAGCAGATAACATGTTTGAAGGTTTGAAAATGTCGACAGTTTTGTTATTTGAAATGATTAGTTCTGTTCGAATTTACTTCACAAAGAAAGCCAGTGGTTCTTACTTTCTTTCGGATTCATTTAATTTCCAGCGAATAAATTGCTTGTGGACTTGTAGTACTGAAGAGAAAGTTCATTTGGGAACTTGCCAAAGATTTTAATGTATGCACTTACCATCAGATTCAAGTGGAAGTCCATTTTTCTTGGAAGCTGCAAGAGATTTTAATGTATGCACTGAGATACATATACCCAATAGTCTGATTGGATGTCCACAAATGAGTGTCAGGCTAAATCTATCAACACCCATAGGAACTCCCCTTTAATTTCCTATTCTTTCTGGGAAAAAACCTAATTCATGTGATCGTTTTCATAGTAACACGCCATTTCTTCTTGACCTGCAGATTTGGTATATTGGGCAACAAGATGAATAGTTCATGCTCCACCATTGAAAACGAGTGCATCTGGACAATAATTGTCTTTGACATATTATTTTACTTTCCCTGGCCTTTATAATATAGTCTAAGTTGACCATAGATCTGTTCACCTTCCATTTTTTTTTAACAGTACAATTATCACGAGGATCACAAATCTTTATTGGCCTTTTGGCTAAGATCAAGTGAGATTATCACAAGGATTATAATATAGTTCAAAGCAATATGAGGTTCACATTTTTTATTAATTACAACAATATCATTAACACATCCATGGTTTTAGCATTTTACATGTAGAAATCACTAAATTTGTGGGACATTATGGCAAATAATGTGATTTTAAAGCATGCCAATACAGGAGAATATGGAGGTGCCAATGGTTTATTTGATTGCAAAAAATTAAATTTATCAAGATGATAAAAGTCAATAACCCAAGTAAAGTATGGACTATCAGGTATAAACCCACTTAGAATTGTACAAGCCCAAGACACCCAATATCTAAGACATGCAGGAAACCTATGGCAATTTACATGAAGATGGCGGAAAAAAGTGACAATGGTAGCCAGATGGAGCAGAGATGTAGGGGTGCTCTCACAGGCGTTTGTCTAATGATGCATAAAGGGTATTGAGGACTCTTGCACAAAAAGTGCCATGGGATGGTTTTGGATTTTTCCGATTGAATCATAAATTTGTCCCTTTTAAATACTCCTCTATCCCATAAACATAGGTTATATTTGACAAAATACGCAGTTTAAAAAAAACCATCGTTATATTGACTTGTCATTTATTAAATTCTATTTTTCCAAAAGTACCATTCCTTACTTTTTATTGGATTTTGTTTAAAAATAATTATTAAAATAATAAAAGGGTAGTATAAGAAGTTTAAAAAAATTATCATTTGACTTTTCAAAATAGACAAACATTTTGGGACAAAAAAAGTTACAAAAATAACCTATCTTTGTGGGACAGAGGGAGTATGTATTTTTATTTTTTATTTTATTTTTTAAAACAATAGGAGAACACACGCTCATAAACGCATTTGTGCAGAGTTTAAACCAAAATTTTTCCAAACCCCACATCTCTATTAGGATGGGACATACCACTAGACCCAATGAATATTGGCTTTGAAATAATGTTTGATAGTTGTCTTTTATTAGGAAGAAAAAAGAAAGAACACAAAAAGAAGCTTAACTATGTCTCTTTGAGCCAATAATTTGGAAAGCATTTACATTTCTATAATTCACCCTGTTTGGGTTATAATTAATTTAAAGGATCTTCTAGTATGACAGATTATTTAGCAATGATAGTCAACTCATGACTACAAAAAATAAAAATTGAAGGTTTAGAAAAAAATCTACTTTTTTTTTTTAATTCAAGTGATCATGATCTGTCTGTCATATAAGATTTTCTTTCAACTTAAATTTGCATTTATTGTAATTTTCTTTCCCCATGTTGACTTGGCTGCCAAGGGTGGCCAAAAATTGGGGTTTTTTTTTTTTTTTTTTTTTTTTTGGGGGGGGCAAATGGGGGTTGGGTATCTTAAGCCATGAGAACTAGATTAATCTTATGTGATGCACAAATCATCCCACAAGCCTGTACATCTAATAAGATCAATTTTGGTTGGGGATAAGCAGGGGCGGAACGAGAAATTTTAGATTGCGGTGGCCAACTTAAAGTATTATGATAATACTATTTTTCCTTTTTCCTTTTAATTATCTTAAAGTCTTACTATATAGGGTTTTCTGAACGTGTGCCCTAAGGGCACATGTTAAGCTGCAATTAATGATTCAATTATTGTATTGGAAATGATGAAAATGCATTATAAACGGTGAACGTTGCTTAGAAAATTGTGAAAACACATTTCTTTCATTCACTAATTGGCTATTAATTGCAACTTAACATGTGCCCTTAGGGGGCACACATGAAGAAAACCCTACTATATAATTACTTATTAAAAAAAAAAAGAAAAAAAAAAAGAGAGGTACGATTAAATTACACATGGTATGGAATATTTTACTTTTACAGTCATCAAGATCTTCACACCTATTCATGTATCCACATCAATTCAAAACAAAGACATCCGTAAATCCCATATCCTTATTGAAATGAGATATATCATTTGGCCCATGGGCCAGTGGCAAAATTTGTCTATTCTATATGTAGATTTGTACATCAAATACTATGTAAAATATACTTTAATTGTTTAATTTCCATTTAAACAACCAAACAAGTCCTAGTGAATAAAAATTACCTTCATATAAAGATATATTATATTTAAGTTGGGGGTGGCCTATTGCCACCACAAAAATCCTAAGCACCCCTCACTTATTTTAAGCTTTTTAAGGTACTAGTTGGTGTACATGTGCGTTGCACGTGAATTTTTTTGAGTTAAATTATTTTTTTCAATAATGATAATAATTTTTTTAATTTAATAATTTTACCGTGCCTTTGCATAAGATGAAAGCACTTTGATCACTCAATCCTTTACTTCTTTTGATATGATTACTATTTTTTTTTTTCATTATCTTTCTCAAATTATAGTGTTTAAAATTATCTTTGAAACTTCATTATACATAGGATCTTTGATATGATTTGATTTCGATATATATATATATATATATATATATTTTTTTTTTTCTTCGTCGACGCGTGGTGGATCATTGCTTGTGATTTTTTTTTTTTTTTTTTTTTTTGGGCCTGTACATTTTTTATTTTTAAAATGATTTTGAACCCCCTTTTTTTTTTCCTTTTTTTCTGGGGGGTTGTGATCTAAGTTATTTTCTTTTCTTTTTTTTCTTTTTGGTTTTGTTTTGTTTAGTTTGGTATTTTGGGTTTGTAGGTAGATATTGCAAAGTTTCATAAACCTCACGATTTAATAGGGACTTTTTTTGGTGGTTCATTAGACCTTCCCTCTTTATTTTCCTTTTTTCTTGTGCATTCGTTAATGGTTTTTTTTTTTTTTGGGGGGGGGGGGGGGGGGGTTTGTTTTGTTTTGTTCAAGTCTGCTTCTTTTTTAATTTTCCTTCAATTGAATCGTCTTTAATTCTCTTCTTTTTCTTGGTAATTTGACTTGATTATTTTCAAAAATCAGATATTATATATGAATTCTCAACAAAATATGAAAATTATGCAATAGCAGCAATTTAAAAGTTCAATAATGCAATTCAAGTTTTTTCTGTTATGTGAATCCTTAGAAAATAATCAAAGATTATATGTGCTATTCAAAACTTATGCAATTCAAGTTTTTTTTTTTTTTTTTTGGCCTCTTAATCTAGGTTTTCATTTGTTTTTATTCAAGCATACATCTTTTTATTTTCATTCAACTGATTCGTCTTTGATTATCTTCTTTTTCTTGCTAATTTTGCAATTCAAATAGAGATTTAAAAGTTCAATCATGCAATGCAGGCAGAGATTTAAATGTTTATGCAAGTAGAGATTTAAATGTTTAAACATAATTTGTATATATGAGTCAAGTTAATTGAAAACTACATACCAGACAAAGCACCAGAAGAAAGGAGATGCAATGAAGGCACATAGAAGACATAGAAGAAGGAAGCAGTAGTTGTTCTTTCCTGTGTTAGGGTTTTATGATTTTTATAATATGTTTCTATTTGTATTTATATGTTAACATTGTTAGGGTTTTACGAATTATAGTTTCCGTTTCCTTAGAATTCTTATTTGGATTTGGTGTTGTTTAATTATTATATGAATTATAGTTTCCTTAGAATTCTTATTAAGATATGTGTTTTATATTGCTATATGTCCTATATATGCAGAAGGGTAGTTGTATATTTAAAAATTAAAACAAGGATATATTAGTCAATCAAAAGTTTTTCTCACATTCATCTTTTTATAGGTAGTATAGATTATGAAAAATATAAAAGGTTTTCAAGAAAACTGACCACGTTTTCTACTAAAAAAAAAATGTCATTTTAAACAACTTTGTAAAAGAAAATTTTCCCAAAATCTATTATTTAAGTAGACTTTTTGATTAATTTTAATGAAAAAAATCTGTAAAAATGAAACAAAAATTGTAAATGCCAAAAAATCCACTTAAATGATAGATTTTGGGAAAAATTTCTTTTATAAAGTTGTTCAAAATGATGTTTTCTAATGGACAACATAATTAGTTTTAGTGAAAACCCTTTATATTATTCATAAAGCTTTGAAAGTTTAAAACAAGTGGTTGATGCTTAGAAAATTTTGTGGTGGTATAGCCTACCCCATTTAAGTTTGAGGGATTTTTTTTTTGTAAAATCCTAACACGTGTTTTGATTTAGTGTGATAAGTGCCACTACTTCTACTTCAAGTCAAATTGAAAATTTTGGAGTGGCCACCTATACAATTGTTTAAGAAAAAATTGAACCATACAAACAAATGTCAAATTTTTTGAAATTATTGTAGGGGCCATGACCCCCCCTTGTCCTAACTAAGCTCCACCCTAAGGGATAAGATTTGACAATGAAAAGGACCTAGTATTTAGTACGTCAACGATAAACAGTGTAATTTGTCGAAGCCAATTGTCGAAACTTCACTCAATAATCAACTTAAAATTTCTTTAACTCTTATTAATTCCGACATGCACAAACACGTTTTAATTAGCTTAGCTCTTTTTTTAAAATTTCAACGTACGTACGTCCTAATATACATTTTTAATTAGCTTCCATTTGTTTGAAATTGGACAGCTTGAACTATCAATTTTGTGCTGTGACCTTTAACAATTGCAACATGCAGTAGAGCTAGCTAGCATTTCCGTCGTTAACTTACTAAGTTTAGACAGACCCTCCCCACCATGACTAACATTGGACCCTGTTTTTTTTTTTTCTTTTGGGTAATTTGCTCGATGTGCATTACATGCGTAATTTTGTTTGTGGGAAAAAAGTTCTTCAGAAACCTATACGAAATTTATTTTTTGTAAGAAATTTAAAAAAAAAATAAAAAATGCAAGAACATTAATAAAGATTTACAATCGGTGAGTAAATTTTGTAGAAATATTTCATATTCTTTGAATTGAACTACTACAGGTTCACGATTTTAGGACATAAAATGCTACATGGTCATGCATGATAGTAACTAATAAGGTTCCATCTTTTGAGAATGGTTTCGTTATCCTCCATAGATATTCTTTTGGATTTGACAAGGACATGCAGCTAATTATTGTTTTGAGATTGATGCTTGTTTTAAGTTTTAATTAATCCAAGAAGTCACCCATCAAACCAATGGTGTTGATCAATTTGCTATATGTCAAACTATACAAAACATAATAAAACCGTTCAATGCTGAAGTGTAACCATGAGTTTCGTTGGAGTAAGGCTAATAGCTAGTCAAGTGAGTGGATCCTGAAATTAATGGGTTCATCATCAGTTGAGACAAAACCTCTCTCTCTCTCTCTCTCTCTCTCTCTCTGTGACACACACCTCATTTTGTTTATCTTTGTTTTTCTGGTTGGTACACACAACACGTTGCAAGTACGACTATTGTATGCACATGTGATTTTCAAAACCTTATCACAAACGCACCACACGTGGTGGTGATTTTTAGTCTTTTGTAATCCTTTCAAATTCATTTTCGGTTTTTTAATTCCCATTATTATAATTCTTATTTTTTTCAACACTTAAACATGTGATTTGCAACCATATTTCCTCTTCTTCGAGGTTGTATATATAGTTCCCTAACATGTAGCATGAAAGAGAAAACCTAAATACCTAATGCAATGGAGTTGAGGATGGGATACATGTGTTGGTGATTCATCTATTGTTCATGTTAATTAATCAAAATCAAGATCCTTTCGCAAGCCACCATGGTGTGTGGACATGGTTTGAAACCCAAGTGTTGCCAAATCTGCCCACAACATGGCAGCATAATGTCTCCAAGTTGGTTTCAATTATTCATCCCTTATATCATGTTGGAAAATTCCACCAAAAATCCAAAACCCTCCCCAAGGTCCCTATGTCATGTGGTAAAAACACAAAATTTTCAAAAAAAATCATTTGATACCACTTTTGATTCATTATTCCAAGTGTGTCCACATACAAACAGATCATGTTCACCTCACTTTTTTGTGCTTCAAAACCCCATTCATTCATTTTCTAAAATTCTACAAATATTTGGGAGTGTTCTTTTATGATTCCTAAACCATCTTCCTCCAAAGGAAATTTCTGGGAAAAATCTTTTGTTTGGTTCGAGCCAACCATTGTGAGCCCCAGCCACCTCCTTTGACCACCGTTACACATCAAGCCATCATAGAACAAGAAAGGATATATATGTTGGAAATATGCTATATCCCACATCGATTAAATATCAAATAAAACATGTCTTCATAATACCTATTTGGGCTCTTCACTTATAAGTTTAGACTTTTAGGTTGGAAACTTAACATGGTATCAGAGCATGTTGTTCCTGGGTCCGTTTCGGTCTTTATTGTCCACGTGACAGACCATTTGAATCTTATTAAGCTTGCACGTGAGGGGGAGTGTTGGAAATATGCCACATCCCACATCGATTAAATATCGAATTAAACATGTCTTCATAATACCTGTTTGGGCCCTCCACTTATAAATTTAGACTTTTAAATTGGAAACTTAACAGTATAGAGGGTTGTTCAAGTGCGGGATATCCTAAACTATATATTCCGTTCTACATCCATGGATGACACGTGCACATTCACGCACGTGCGTGTGTCGTTCACAAATGACTATAATCGTACAGAATATCCTAGATATTCCGCATATGATCAAAACTATATATATATATATATATATATATATATATATATATATATATATATATATATATATATATATATATCATACAGCCTGCCACCCAAGATTAAACATTTTCCATTTCTAAAGTCCATTCATAAAATTAAGGCACTCTCGCAAATACGACTGGTGGTGTTGTTGCCATGTTAATATGGTTTTGCGAACCAATTCTTGAGTTATGCAGGGCGAGTCCTCTCCTCTATGTAGACAGCTTTGTTTGTTGATTATAAAAAAAAAAGAAAAAGACAGCTTTGTTTGTTAGTAGGAAATAGAGTTTTCTTTTTAGTTCCGTCACTGTAACTACATGACAGGCAAGTCATGAATGTAAAGTAAAGCCGCAAGATTTTCAAAGGAAGGACAAAAGAGGTGAGACCCATTATTGACCACTCCTCAAGAATAAGCTTTTAAGTTTTCAAAGGAATCTTAATACTCTTTACTTTTTAGAATTCCAAATTGCCCCCAACGTTTTTTTGGGGCCCTAAGCCACTGCATAAGTAGCGTTTGAGGTTTAGGGCAAACTATAGGACATTTTTGGGCAAATGCCATTAATTTTATTTTTCAATATACTTTTGACATAGCTCATATTAAAGGAATTAGCAATTTTCATGCTGATTATGTGTTCAGAAGATTTAATGAGTCCAGATCCAAAACTAGATAGAGAGAAGATGGAAGGAAATTATCAAAGAAAACCATATATCCTGACCTTGTAATTAAAGGCGAAGGTAGCTTTTAATTCTGTGACTTCTTCAAATGATGGGTAACCAGCCTAACTATCTAGTTTATGTTATGCTGCTCAATTATAAGTAAATGGTTGAAATATTTGAAAATTCTAATCAAAGAATTACTTTTTGGCTTCATTCTAAAATATATATATATATATATATATATATCATAAGGTAAAATATTTCTATACTCTTGCTTTATGTGGTTGATAATAAAAAAGCTTTTTTTTTTTGGGTTAGAAATGCTTAAATAAAAATTATATTCTTTATGCCATTGGCTTGTCTTGCAAAACCTCTTCTTTGGCTGCAAAAAGCACATGGTGTTTGTTTTGAGGAAAAAAACAATGTAGGGTTATGTAGGTGTTCACTACCAAAAAATGATTGACCAATGAGAAGTGGCCATGTGCTTTTTGCAGCCAAAGAAGAGGTTTTGCAAGACAAGCCAATGGCATGAAGCCATGTGGCAAATCTAGACCAATTAGTTGGTTCCCACTAAGAATTGACGGTTACAAGGGGGAAAATCAGATTTGTAGTCTTTAGACACATGTTCTCAATGGTCCAATGAGAATGAATAGCTAAGTGAACTAATAGGAAGTGGCCATGTGTCAGAAATAGTGGTAAACATGTGCAGAATCCTTGTTTAAGCAGTTACTTCAAAATATTTCAAATCTCAGAATTCATAAGAAGGAGTTTGCTAGGTTTAAACAAGTATTTATTATTGGTTTAAAAGCCAATTAAAACTTGCCACATGTCCCATTCAGCATTTAGAAAGGAGAGAAACATGTATTTTCTCTCTCCTGGCAGTTATTGTCCAACATTCAAACAATTTCAAATTGTTAGAAGAGAGTCAATAAGATTCAACCATGTGTCCAAATTGGTTCAAATAAGTTTGAAAAATAAAATGGACATATAAAAGTGGGACAAGTGTCCCATTTCAGCGTTTAAATCAAGTTTTCCCTTTTTCGGCAGTTATTTTTTGCAAAGAGTTTTCTCCTAACAGACTTTGAGTTGTTTTGAATTCAAGTTGATTCAAATTCATTCCAAGAAAAATAAAGGTGGATGCAAAACATGAAGAAAGGAAGGAAGCACAGCTAGTAATACTCATGTGGCACAATCCCATTGGTTTGAGAATTTGTAAACAGAAAAACATAACTACTATTAGTTTCTTCAAAGCAATTTTTTGGTCTCTAAGTGCCTGTTTGGGATAGCTTCAGAGTAGAATCAGAAGCTGAATCAGAATCAGGGGGGAGGCAGCTTGAGTAAATTAGCTTCAAAATCTCTTTTGAGCTTACAATCACTTTTCTCATTTTTTATCCAAACACTCTTAAAAGTGATTATGGGCCATCAGAAGAGATTTTGGACCTCCCAGAATCTCATCCAAATAGGCACTAAGAAGATGGGAAAATGGTACTAGCTAGCAGGACATCATTGGAGGATTCAAAGCATGCAGTTATGGGCAGAAAACTCTATAAATAGAAGGCCAAGGCAATTAGAAAAGCTCTCCTCTTCTCTAGCATCCAACGACTTGCTTCAATCCTATAGCAATTTTTATCTCTGTTTATCCTTCAAATTTTATGTAGAATCCTTTAACTTTACTGTAGAATCATTTTTTTAAATATTTTCTTCACCTTTCCTCTTTCTCCCTCCTACTCTAAGTGAGTTTCTTCCTTTTTCCCTCCTTCTCTCTCAAATTCCTCTAAAATCTATTTGAAGCAAACTTTAACAGTATGTATCAATTACTGTACCACTAATGGAGGTAATAGATATGTGATGTGGTTTATTCAAATCCTATTAGACACTTCAATTGCATGTGTTGTTCGTTTCTTTCATAACATTAAAGATTGTAGTATTTTAAAAAATTTGTATTGACGAATTTGTTAAAGTCTTCTTCATTGAGGCAATTGAATCTATACACAATCGCCCGATTTGAATTGGCTTTCTTTGAGCCATTTTATACTTTGAAAAGTGGTAGTTTAAATTTTTCTAACACGCCCTCACACAATCACACGTGCATACTAAGTGCCTCGAAAATTAAAAATCAATTCTTAGTCAAACAGTAGGATTATATTTTTGAATGCATGTTCAAACTAAATATGAAATTTTTTTTAAAAAAAATTAAGCATGAGATCACTTAAGTGGGATGAAATTATTGATGGTCATTGCCCTTGAATGGGTATCTCTGTGGTTAGTTTCAAAAAGTATGTATAAGGTTACAATGTAATTTTATAAATGAGAGGGGTGCATTTATAATTATCAAATACCATGAGGTGTAAGTGTAATTTATTCTTACTACATTAACCATTCCACTTTTATTTTTTATTTTATTATAATTATTTTTTTGTGGTGATAAATTCCACTATTATTGTCGTTCTTGGGAACCTTCTAGGTATTTTTTTTTTTTTAAAAACTTTATTTATTTATATTTATTAATTTATGAAATAGAAATCTTCTAGATGTTTGTTTTTTTTTTTTTTTTTTTTTTTTTTTTTTTGTGGATAAAGGGGAATCTTCTAGTTATCCGCTAGTGATGGTATAAAAACTTAAAAAGGGGAGGCAAGAGCGAGCACCAACCTCATACCCACCCAAAGAGCTAGAAATCATGCATATGGGTTCTACATCTACAAACGGCGACGAGCCAAAAATCACATGTCTTGGTCCTAAGCTGTACAAGGCCGCTGCAAAGGGTGACGATATTAAGGCGATTGAAGTCGAAAGAGAGCGTCTTCATCTCCTGCTAACCCCTAATAAGAACACATTTCTGCATATCCACATCACAGCCCAATGTGATGAAAAAAATGAGTCCACCGAATTCCTGGAAAAGATCGTTAAATTGAGTCCATCACTGTTACTACAGGTGAATGACAAAGGCGAAACCCCGCTACACATTGCTGCGAGGTACGGGCTTCATGATACAGTGGAAGTCCTCATGAACCATGCAAAAGACCTCCATGAAGAAGGGCTAGAAGGAGGGGTTGGAGCAGCCAAGCAGCTGCTGAGGATGACCAATAAGGAAGGAGACACCGCCTTGCACGAGGCTGTACGATTCAATCACGGTAAAGTGGTGGAATTATTGACCGGTGAAGATCCTGACTTGTTGTGTTGTGGTAATGATTTGGGCGAGACTCCACTCTACCTAGCTGCAGAGAGAGGTTTGACAGAGCTGGTGTCGAAAATATTGGATAAGTTCCCATCACCAGCTCATGGTGGCCCTAATGGTAGAACCGCTTTGCATGCTGCAGTAATTCTCAACGACTTCGGTAATAATTTTTTTTTTTTTTTAGTGATTTAAAATTTATAGAATTTGGCTAAAATGACAGACAATTTAGGGGGAAGAAAAGGTTTGGATTTAGGCTTTCACAGGTTTTATTTTTTCCTTCGTGTCTACTCGACTTATTTAATCTTTCACTTTGGCATGTCTCTCTCTTTTTTTTATTTTTTATTTTAATTTTTTGGTGAGGGATACGACACTTCGGCATGGCTTTTTTACAGAACGGTTCTCACACCGGAAAATGCTAATCTCCCAGTAACATTATCAATTTTTCACAGACCAGATAGAATGGAAAAAGAAAAAAACAAAACGTCATTCTGGGGAGAGGGGACTTGAAGGGAGAAGAAAGGGGTGATGGGCCTTCGGTTTCGGCCATATTGCAGCGGCCGTCATGCCACCGTTGTTTGACTTCTACCTCCACAAATACAAGAGCAGATGGTGGCCGGTGACTATGGTGGAGCAGGGAAGAATATGGTGGAGGTAGTTATAGATCTGGTTGAATTTACAAATCTGGTGGTGGTAGTGGTTTCAGATCCATTGGAGGGAGTCACAGATCGGAATGGAGATGGAGAAGATAGTGTAATAGATCAAGTGGGAGAGGAGATTTTGTTACCGGGCTTTGGTCTTCAGCTATTCATTAAAGAGAGTTTTGTTTGGAAATGAGTTTTGTGGATGACAAGGTTTGCCTTTAGAGTGTATGGGTTGTATTATCTCTTCTTCAAGACTAAGACCTTTTTTGGAGGTATAGTGTAGGTTAACTTTATGGATTTTTGGGTTCTTTTGATTGTGTTTGTGTTTGTGTTTGTGTTCAGTGAGGTGTCATGTGTTTTCTCCGTGTGTGTTTTTAAATTTTTTGCCATATTTTATTTTATATTTTTGTTAAATTACACCTTGCCCCTTGAACTATTATGACGGAACTCTATTTGTTCAATGAGTTAAAGTCGTGACTCTCTAAGATTATTTTTTTAGCTTTATCCCCGGACGCGAGGAGGGATGATTATGAATGATGTTATATATTAATGTACTCCGTATTATTATTATTATTATTATTATTATTATGATTTTTTGTCTGATTATGATAATTTGATCACATCTTACACCTACGCACTGTCACTCTAAATTAGCATTTGCTATATCAATGACCATGGCCAACGACAGTTTACTGGTTTTCAATATTTGAGTTATCAGAATGGAGAAAATTTGTCAAGTTTTCTTGTTGCAAATATGCAAAGAATAGAAATAAATAAATAAGAAAAGAAAGAAAAATCGGTAATATAACATATTTTCACACAAAAGCATGTAGGTGGCAAAACAGCTTTTGAAGTTAATGGAACATTAATTAATGACCTATTTCTTTTGGAATTAAGGAAGAAGCTAGAAATAAAATAAAGTAGATTTGTAAAGCAATGGTCATAAATTGATCATGATGAAACTTACCAATTTACCACCATGGAAGCAAAGAAATTTTGTAACTTTAATTTTTTTGAAATTCTAAATTCACCTCTCCTATTTTTTTTTCTAAAACCCCTTTACATTTCTTTCATACCCCTTCCCTTTTAATTTTTCCTCCTTATAAAATCTCAGTTCCTCTATTTCCCCAATTAAAAAGAAGCAACACTATCACGTTTTTTCCACCATCTCACAACATAAATAAAATTATTGAATTAAAGCTATTCCCATTTTTTGAATTAGTATGAGGTACTAACTATATATTAATGAGCAAAGTTGGCCTTCCCTCTACTGAATTCCTTGCTTCATACCTGAGCTAGTGTTTTATATATAGGTCTACTATATAGCTAAGCTAGCTCTGGTGGGTCGAGTGGATTACAATTTGTTTGTTTTAATTTCTTTCAGAAATGACAACAAATATACTGGGGAAGATGAGAGTTCTAAGCAATGAAGTTCTACGCAATGAAGCAGACAAACAAGGATGGACTCCGCTACACCATGCTGCATACTTGGGTCATGCTCGGATCGTAACAGAACTACTAAAAGATGATGCATCTGTGGCGCCCTATACGGCAGACGCAGTGGGCAAGAGGACGGCTCTTCACCTTGCGGCTGTCCGTGGACACAGTGAAATAGTGAAAGAGATTATAGAACGGTTTCCTGATTGTTCCGAAATGGTTGATGATAGAGGCTGGAATGTGCTGCACTTTGCTATAGAGAGCAGAGATGAAAATACAGTGAAAGTTATCACCAAAAATCCATGGCTCACTAACCTTTTAAATGACAAGGATAAGAATGGGAGCACCCCTCTCCATCGGCTTGCTATTTGCAACTCTTTCAAGTCCGCTGCTGCCCTCTTAGGGAACCCCAGAGTTGATAAGATGGCATTCAATAAACAAAACCAGAGCGCTCTTGACACAATTCTCGCCAATTACGCCAGAAAGGTAATTAATTAAGCTTCTTTGACTGACTTTTTAATATATATATATATATATTACAAAGATGGCATTCAATTTGTAATGATGTCGCTATTATTGTGTCATGCATCTAAATTAAAACACACAAAACAGGTATTTGTTGATATGGTTGGAGATGTGGCTATTGCAACATTATTAGGGAAAGAAATTACGGTACGTTTGGATGAGAGATTTGCAAAAGGAATTTGGGATGTCAAGATGAGATTTTAATCTCATTCATTGCTACTGCTGCCACCATATATAATTTGGTATTGAAATCTCTTCTTAACTCAAATCTCTCCTACAAATCTCTCATCCAAACGCACTAGCATGGTGTCAAGTTTTATCATTAAAATTTTCATGATGGTCTAAGGAATGAGCTTTGCAATGTAAGCAATTAATTTCTGTTTGTGATAATTGATTTTTTCTTTCTTAAGAATTAATGATCCAAACAATGTACGTATTTGCAGAAATATATTATCAGGGACTTCAAAAATTCTGGTGCTAGAGAAGGTGGGCGAAATATAACCTACAAAGATGGTGATGGGGGAAGAGAAAACAAGAAACTCAGCACAGATGATGGTGAGAGAGGAAATGAGGTAGACAGCAGTAATATCACGAATGTCAAGAAAGAAGACAGAAATGAAGAAGGAAGTTTCATCACCAAATTCAACAAAGCAAGAGAATCCCTTCTAATAGTGGCAACACTCATAGCAACTGTAACATTCGCAGCAGGTCTCACCTTGCCCGGTGGTTATATTGGTGATGAGGGCCCAGACCAAGGCAGTGCGATTTTAACAAGAGCAACAGCTTTCAAAGCATTTGTTATAACAGACACCTTAGCCATGGGGTCTTCTATTAGTGCTATCTGTACGCACCTCATAGTGACGTTGTGTCAAATTCAGGAGGAAACTCCCTATCATTTCTTCACAATGACCACGTACTGTACTCTAGTTGCCACAGTAGCAATGGTGGTCGCCTTCATAACGGGCTTATACGCAGTGTTGGAACATTCTTCAGGGCTTGCCATTGCTACGTGCGTCATTGCCAGTATTTTCGCCTCCCCTTGTATTACAGCGATGACTCCAATATTGGAGCAATTTCCTCCAAATTTCCCTTTTTGGCCCCGAATTTCCATTAGGATTGAGAGAAAAACTAAAACCGACCGTGATGTGGCATGAGCTGTGCTGGCTGGCAAAAATACCCTCCACGCTATTCAATATGCCCACAAGACAAGAGATCGATTCATTGCCACATTCAGTGCCGTTTATGCAGCGTTGTACGTATTATGGTGCTGCCTATAGTATTTTCCTACCATCAAATGAGCTAGTACTCGAATAAGTTGCAGCAAAATTAGATGGCAATTATGTGGTGAATTGTCCAACATAGTAGTACGTACGTACCAAATCTAACTCCACGAAAGGTTAGGTTAAATGTATTCGCTAGGGGAAAAGGTTGTTGCGTCCTGCAATTCAATTAACCTGCATATGTTAAAGTAATGTAATGTTTGGTTTCATGTTTTATTATAAACTTATTTTGTATTCTGTCTTTGCTATGTTTTAAGTGGATGGTAGGTAGATGATATTTCCGAGTGCATGGCCTTGATGTACTATTTGTAAGCTTATCCAAGCGTGGAGTTAGATGGAAATATGGAATGAATGGGATGTGTAGGCTTTTGTCTTCAGCCCAAACAAAAAGCCCCTCTTTCCTAAGTTGTTGCTTAGCCTTCGTCACCTCTTTCAGCTCTTATTTTTGGTGCAGCTGAAAGAGGTGATGAGAATTATCTGTCTATAAATTAAATATATATATATATTTTAAAACCATTGATGGCAAAATCAAAGCTCTATCTTATTTTTGCATATAATTCCATCAGAATTAAGCCACTAATTGTATTGTAAGTAGGGCACGTTCACAGGCTCAAGCATCAAATAACTGTTTTTATTTATTTATTTTTCCACGCGAGCATACACGTAGGAGCATACATGCATATTTTACCAATAAATAGTAAAATCAATGTCATTAAAATTGCTGCTTTTGTGACATTAATTATCTATGAACAGAAGGCTAGTGCAAATTTGGGAATAAAAACAATGGAAGGAGGAGAGGTAAGAAATGCTTGAAGGCATATATAGTAGGTTTCTTAAGACTATTTGCCCTCATTAATTCCAAAATTGGTGCGAACCGATTAAGTTAATGACAAATTTACTTCTAAGATGCAATGAAAACAGACTCAAATAACGTGCATCTCTAGTCTAGTTTGCCTAATATTATGGTTTCACAATTTTTGCGATTAATAGTGAAACCCAAATGCCTAAAAATACCGTCTCTAGTCTGTCTAATAAGCTTCTTCCTTTTTTGAAAATTTTTTACACAGTTAAACGAACTGTCAAGAACATGAGAATTAAAGATGTTGTGTACACCAACTGGCTCTAGAACTTACCGACCTCTATGCTCTCTCTCTCTCTCCAAGCACCACTGGCTCTGTTTTGTAAGCTAAGGCATGCCATTTTGCCTCGACTAAATCCCTCCCTAAACGATCTTAAGGGTATATTCCCGCACATCGGCATGGTGTATTCAGGAATTAATTCCTAGAGTGCTCCCTAGAGGAATCGAACCCAGGTTGATAGAATAGAAGGGCTGTCCTCTTACCCACTGGACTAACTAATGCATTTTTACTAAATAATATTTGGCGTCTTAATATCCTCCATCATATGCAATTTTCATGTGGCTGTTTTATTGGAAGTCTCCCCACAAAAACGTTCTTATAGGCAGAGTTAATGTAACTGTGAACTGTCCCATGTGTGATGACACTATGGAAAGTATTAATCATATTTATTTACAATGTCCTTTTATTTTGAGTAAATAGCATCATATTTCGGATCATTGTCTTATTCCTTCTAATTATTTATTAATCAGTTGTATTATAATAAAAAGGTTTCCTAATTCTTTGAAAAGTTTACTACTATAGTCTATTTGAAACCATAGAAATCATTTTTTTTTTTCTCAATGTCTTATGCCTAATCCTAATTCTATCCTGAATTATACTACCAATTATTTTAAAAATATAGACAATGATTGGTTATTTCTAAGCTACTTTGAATAAAACTAACGATATTTCTTGGGAACCTCCATGTAATTGGACAATAATTGGTTATTTCTTTGACTTGTAATAAAGTTTAATTTATCTTATTTTCTTCAAATAATGGTACGTGATGATTGCACGTGTCATGTTACCAATCGAGAGGAGGTTCTTTCTCAGCCGTCAGTAGGTATTTTCCTATATATAATTTGCAACTCAATTTCTGACTTCGTGAAAATAGTTATCAGCCAATAAATTGTGCCAAACTCAATAACAAAAAAATTATCCTCCTCTCCGGTGCCATTTACACCTTGTTATTAAATTGATTTGTGATCGAGTCCTGTTACGACACGTGGACAACAATATCTGCCAATAAAGTATGCCAAACAGAAAACGTTACGTATCCCCCAACTCTTTTCGGCATTAGCTCTCCCACGCTTTAATATGGTGTAGAACTTGCCCTCGTGTGGTATGTGTAGATGGCGTCATGAGTGTGAATTCTATTATCATGTGATAGTCGATACCTAAAAGAGTATTCATGCCAAATTAGTCGTAAGGAATTTGATTGTTATGTACATAGGGAGAACCGGAGAACATCATGACATTATCATTATGCCACACCTAATTTTTACCCATCTGATCGATCGGGCTGAGATGAAACCTATTTCCACCTCTCCAGCTTAGGAGGTTGACACCCAACTTTCCTACACCGAGGTGAGTTTGGAATGCCTCACAAATGCCAATTGGCCAATATAGGTTGTCAATATTTATATATATATATATATTTATCAAAACAAGAAAAAACTAGAAAATGTAGAACTGAATTTTGCCAGCTGAATTGGTTTCAGCACAACATTCTTTATTTATTTGGAAACAGAATTTGCAGGCATTGTTGCAAAATGTTTTTTTTTTGAAGGAAAAGAAAAGAAAAGAAAAGAAAAAAAAAAAAAAAAAATATATATATATATATATATATATATATATATATATATATATATATATATATATATATATATATATAGGATGATGATCAAGTAAGCATGTGCTGATATAACTTAAATCAACACCCACATTAGGAGTTGTACCTTGTACATTAGTGGGATATGAGGTACATTGAATCAATGCAAGAGGTACAACCCCCAATGCATAGTGCCGATATAACTTATATCAACACGTGCTGATAGGAACATAATCGTAGATATATATATATATATAGGATGATGATCAGGTAAGTATGTGCTAATATAACTTATATCAATACCCGCATTAAGAGTTGTACCTCGTGCATTAGTAGGATATGAGGTACATTGGATCAATACAAGGGGTACAACCTCCAATGCATGGCTATTCACCTAAGTATCAACACCATGCACTGGGGGTTGTATCTCGTGTATTAGTCCAATATACCCCATAACCCACTAATGAATGAGGTACAATTCACAATGCAAGGGTTAATAGAGGATGACAACCAAGTGAGCATATGCTGAAATAACAATACTCCCATTGAGGGCTATACAAATGTACCTCATGCAATACTGGGTTACAGGATATAACAATGCATGGGATACAATTTTTAATAACTGGTACTAATATAACTTATATCAATACGTTCTCACCTAGTCAACTTATATCAATACGTTCTCACCTAGTCTAGACTATATATATATATATATATACTAGGCCAGGATGACCAGCCTTCAGAAACCTGTCATGACATTGATGGATCAGAGGAATGATTTAGAATCATAGCCTTCCAGAGAACCAACCCCAGCTTAGGTCAGAGTGGAAGGTACAAGCCCACGCCAGTCATTCAAATTCATTGAAGTGGTAGTAGGCCCAGCGAGTTCCTACTGGAAAGGAAGTAATATTATAACTCCCTGGGAACCAGGCCCCTTCCGACTGCCTAAATTACATGATATACATTTATCCATTCAATTTTTCCGGCTAAATTTTATTTGAGTACTACACTGTAATTTTATTATTATTACTATTTTAAAGAAAAAAAAATCTCTATAAATAAATAAATAAACTTCAATAATGCATTTCTAAACAGCTTACTTAATCCAAAAACAAAAGCAAAGCAAAACAAAACAGAAAGTAATAATAATAAAAGCAAAAAACAAAAAACAAAAAATCTCACATGGTATGGGTTAAAGTTCAAGACGTGCCATTCAAAACTTGGACATCAAGGTAATGGGTACAAATTTATTCATTCTTGGAAAGGGAAATGAAGTCAGTTTCCCCCAAGTAGAATTCAACTTATACAATCCACTTGAAAGCTGCAAGCTTGATACAAATCTATTCATAACTAAATGATGACCAGAAAATTACAGATAAATGCATTCGCATGGATTCCTGACATGGGTCAGGAGTAAGTTTAGGACGTAGACAACAAGAACTATATACAGCTCATACTTATAAAACAGAAAAGACTTGCAAAGTTCGGTTTTCTTCTTCTCCCTTTCCCACCTCTCTTATTTCCGTTCAACTAGCATTTTTGATTTGTGTATGTAGTTTCGGGAACCAGTTAAACTTCTCCTAGCTTGTTCCATGGGACTTCACCATTGCAACCAACCAGAGGAAAAGGCAAAACCAATACCTCCCCTATTCTGGTGGGTCCATCAGAAAATGAAATGAGTTCTATGGGCGTTGCTGACACATCTGGCAGATAGTGGCCGACCTGACATTGGCAAAGGTGCAGTGTTGACAAGACCAGTGACCAGAATCATCAAGGTTTCTGCTAGGACCGCTTGATCTGGATGATGTTGTTCCCTTGCCCCTCCCGCCTCTCCCCTTATGGCTCCCACCTCCCAAACTCTTTGAGCTCCCTGTCCTGCTGCAGGCACCATGGGAGTCCACGTCTGATAGACCATTCTCTAAAGCCCGGACCAGATTTTCAAAGTAATTCCGAGTCACACTGTTTTCATTAGAAATATGCAATAGATCAATAACATGAAAGACCTAAATTCTACAAGACTGCAGTTACGCAAAATAGAAAGGAGAAAGACAATCAGTTTTATATGAGCTCTTGCACAAAATAGAAAGAAGAGAATCAATTTTATAAGAGAACTAGACATGTCAGGGACTGGCTTTCCATAGATTCTAGTACAACTCTTAAAAAAAAATAAAAATAAAATAAAAAATAAAATAAAAGATAACACACTAAATTTCCAGTTTTCTTCAATTCAAAGCATTAATGAAGCCCCACCATGGGGTGTGGACAAAATTCATTACCAAATGAGGTTATTAGTGGAATTATAGAACACATCGCCAAATGGACATTCCTGTTGTGGTAATCTAAAAAGCACAGACACTGCCCTCGAGGTTCTATGACAGTGTCAAACACTACATGCCTCCTCTCTTTCCTGCCTTCTCCCTTTCTTTCTTTCTTTCTTTCTTTTTTTTTTTTTTTTTTTTTTTTCTCCCATCAGTGTCAAATCCCAGATTTTGAGGATTTGTTGTGTTGACATATCCATGTCATGTCAAGGGGCAAAGCCACCTTAGGATAATGGGGGGCCATGATCCCTCCAATTTTTTTTTGAAAAATTTTATACTTAGTCCCTCATAGTTTTAAATATTAATCTAGGCCCCTTCAATGTTACACCTGTCCCACCACTACCTTTGTATTTCTTACAATTCATTCAATCCTTTGTTCAATTTTTTGACCAAATGAGGTATACTCCCTCCGTTTCATATTAATTGTCTTCCTTTCCATTTGGGCCGTTTCAAAATTATTGTCCTAGTAAAAAAGTCAATGACTTCATTCTAATCAATTCCCCAAAATACCCATATCTATGATATTAATTATGGATGGACACTTTATCAAAAAAAAAATTAATTACATGATGGACATGTGAGATGTAATATTATAATTTAGTAAGGGTAGTTTAGTTATTTAGTCATATTAGGGTTATTAGAGTTAGTTTCCTAATATTTGAGTTAGCTCTCTATTTATATGCTTGTAATAGGCTCTTTATTTACAATTAATGAGAATTATGAGATATACTTCTTAGAAAATTTACATGGTATCAGAGCCTTAGGGCTGCCGCTCCTCCTACCTCCTTTCTTTTTTGATTGCATTGTAAATTGTTGTAATTCCTTCTTCCTCTAACGCATCTCTTCCTTCTCCACATCGTGAAGCATATATCTTCTTTTGCCTCTCTCTCAGTTAAGCCAATCGCACCTTCTATTGCACCAGTTGTGAAATTGCAAGCCCTAATCGGCATGGTTCAAAGTAACAGCCGAAACCGTGACGTCTCGCCCGAGACGTAATGGTCTTGAAGCCTGCCGGTACGAGACGTTACAATGGTACAAGTATATCTCGCCAATTTCTCGTCACGTCCATGATGACGACATCACACCGTGATCTCGCCGTGATCACACCGTTGCATTTCGAGACAAAAAAAAAGTGCTGCAAAATGCTACTCTCCTACACTCTACAGAGATCAAATCTTCTTTCCATTGAAGTTTTTCCAGAGCTTTCTTGATGCTTTTTGAAAAAGTATAATCCCAGAACTCACAACTCATGAAGACTGAGTAGGGGAAAAAAGACCCACAAACCCCAAATCTGAACGCACCTGGAGAAGTTGAGTTGCGGTGGAGTCACGAGTGAATGATCTCGCTGATCGAGTCCCGTCGTTGCTAATCAAGTCTACCGTCGCTTTGTCTCGCCTCCATTGACTCCTCCAGTGATTATCAAGCTCTCAACCAGCCCCTACCGTCGCCAATAGAAGCTCTCTGTCACCAATCGAAGCTCGCCGTCGCCGATTGAAGCTCGCCGTCGCCAATCGAGTCTCGCTGTCGCTTGGTCAGGCCTTCGCTCTTTTGCCTCCCTTGACCCTCGACCCTCGACAGTTGGGGTATTGAGTTCAGTACCTCCCAATTCTCAACCACTTAGTCTTAAACTTATTAAACTTAAGTATACTTTTACCTTAATTTATTAGTTAAAGTCTAATTCTTTTTTCTCTCTCTCTCTCTTCTTTTTTTTTTTTTTTTTTTTTTTTTTTTTTTTTTTTTGGGTTAAATTGGACTATATGCAGTATGGTAAAGGGTTTTTCTAGAGCTTTAATTTTATTTTATTTTTTGCAATTTTTATTCTTTTCTAATTAGAAAAATGGAAAAAAATATTCAACATATTTCATTATTTATCAAATTATTTAATTAATATATGTTAAAGATTGAAAATAAAGGAGTGTATTACATTTTTAACTTTGATTGAAAATAACAATTTTTTCTAATTTTTTTTCCTAATAATAAATTATGTTTTTTGAAAGAAAAAAAATGGGATGAGGGATGTCTACTTAATTAGTAATATTCAACATATTTCATTGTTTATGATATATTGTTTTTTTTTTTTTTTTTTTTGAAAAATAAAAATAAAAATTATAGCTATTAGTTGAAATAAGTGAATCTATGATCTATAATATGTGATGAATCATCAATAATGGGATCAGGGATGTCAATTTATTTGCAATTAGGATGAAAATAATCCTATTTGTAAATGTGTTTTTTATTACTTATAGTCTTACACAGCGCGCTGCTACCTGTTTTGATGCTTTTAACTATTTTATATGTTTTAGATTATTTGTTTTACTTGTTTTATGCTTCCAATGTGATTGTTCTATTTTTTTAGATTTTTTCATGATTTTTCTGGATTTTTTTTGCCTTCTTTCATATGTAATATTGCATCTCACCCGAGACATGATGAGATAGCCGCGATCGTGATGACCGTGACCGTTACGTGACGACGTCCGTGACCGTGACTTTGAACCATGCTAATTGATCCTCTCCACTTAGTCACACAAGATTGCTTCTTTCTTCCTCTGTCACAATAGCATCTTTTGCAAGAAACCCTAAACATTTATAATCGCATTGTCAAGCTTCTCTCACAGTAGTTGCAATCTCATAGCAATCGCACCAGAAGGAACTCTTACACAAACCCAAATCTGTTGCATCGCACAACCCAAAGAATCTTTCTCTCTCTATCGCACTTTTTTAGTCGTACATCAATAAATTTCTACCATTGTCGAAGCAATTGCATCTCACCGTGAAGCCCCAAGCATAAATCACAGTTTGCTCAATCATCGCAATCCCTTCCCAAAAGTTCCACTCTCTCTCAATCTTTGCACAGTCACTCAATCGCACTTTGTAATTTCTCACCTTTAGCCACAATTGCACTTCTTTCTCATTCTGTTTGGCAACATCATAGTGTTCTTGTCTCTGTTTGGCAGCATAAGGGAATAGTATTGGTACTGTTTGGCATTGTTGGTTGTTTGGTTGCAAGGTTATTGATAGCTTCTCAATATTTAATTGGACTTTGAATATTGGTTGGACATTGTTTGTACGTATTTAATTGATTATTTCCTATCATGGCTAATGACAAATTGCAAGCCATTAGCATTCGATTGACTGGGGACAATTATTCTTATTGGTCCAATGTTATGAAGAACTTTTTGGTTGGTAAAAGTCGTTGGGGTTATATCACCGACACTGTCATTCGACCGTTTGATCCCAAAGTTGATGGTTTTGACTTTTGAAAAAGCAATTGGAAAATGGGAGATAAAGAATGCACAGATTCTCACTTGGTTACACAACTCTGTAGAACCAAGTATTGGTCAAAATTTTTCTAAATATGATACAGCCATGAAAGTTTGGGATTATTTGTAGGGTATTTATTTGGAGTTAAATTTTGCAAAACAGTATGAATTGGAGATGTCTATTCGCGGAGCATTGCAGACGGACAAATTGATATAGGAATTTTATAATGAAATGACTACTTATTGGGATCAACTGGCACTCATGGAGCCAGTTGAGTTGCAGTGCTTGGATAGTTATATTAATTACAGGGAACGGGAGAGGTTGACCCAATTTCTTATGGCACTTCGTGATCAGTTTGAACCCCTTTGTGGAGCAATTCTTCATTGTGTTCCCTCACCCAAGGTTAATGACGCGGTCCAAGAACTTATTGCTGAGGAAACCCGCTTTAAGATTGCTCATCCTGCTCCACCTTCCCAGTCAGTGTTTACTGCCTCCTCTGCTCAGTCTCCACTATTGCCTACACCTTTTGTTCATCTCATTCCACTTACTAGGAAGCCCAATCCTCGTGTTGGTATTGATGTGTAGCTTTTGTCATTAGAAAGGGCATTGGAAGAATACATGTCCTAAACTTGTAGCACAATATAGGCTCTCTTCTTCTTAACCTTCTCAAGCTGCCTTATATCCTCCAGTAACATTTGCATTTGCAGTTCCTGCATCTAGCAGTGTAACTCTTTCCATGTTGCAGTCTATGTTCGGGCAATTGCAATCCTTGATTGCATCTTCTTCTGTGGATCAGTCTCCGCCTTCTGCTGTTCAACCTGGTTTGCACGGTTCTTTAGGATCAAGCGTTCAAGAAGCCAATTGGGATCGGCTATAGAATTAGTCTCATCCCTTTGCTCGATTTTGGTTTCTTTTTGACAAACTCTTGATGCTCTTTGGGCTCGCATCATGAGTTTGAGGGAGGGTGTGAGAAGTAATATTATAATTTAGTAAGGGTAGTTTAGTTATTTAGTCATATTAGGGTTATTAGAGTTAGTTTCCTAATATTTGAGTTAGTTCTCTATTTATATGCTTGTAATAGGCTCTTTATTTACAATTAATGAGAATTATGAGATATACTTCTTAGAAAATTTACAAGACAAAACATACCCTTACTTCACCTGCAACACCTAGATTTGGGTGTGTTAAATGTGCTTTCACGATCGGGGTTACCTTATGGTTTGATTGTGCGAAAGGATTTGATGGAGAGAGAGACAAAATTGATAGAGCTATGATGTCGAAGGATCACCTTAGCAATATTGTAACATAATGTGACTAGCAGATCTCCATTTGAGCTCCATGAAAATGGAGAGAAGGTTCAAGAGCAAAAGTATTTTTAGTCCCTTCCATTTTTCGACTTAAGGCTGCACAAGAATATCCTATGGACTTATGCATGCATAAGTCCTAAAATCAGGACTTGTGGCCAAAGTCCCCTTATTATTATGACAATGCCCCCATAATATCAAAACATTTTCAAATTTATCCCTTATTATACTTATTACCCTATATACATGCATAAGCATATCTGCATATGCGTATCCACTTTTTTAGATCCTCTTTGGCTAAGTCCCCCCCGGTATCCTAAATTTGGAAATTTGACGAACCTAATGCCTGGATACACAACCGTACTTGATACCCGCACATGAATCCATATAACATAGGTCACAAGGTTGGGATTCGCAACAAGGTAGCCGATGCAACTAAGTCGAAAAGCTTCTCTTTTGTCTACCCTGTGTGTGGAAGCGGAAGGGTTTGGGAATTTTTAAAAATTGTACTTTGATGATCCTTATTTTGGCCCTATTTGGCAAGAAACCATTGCTGGTGTGCAAGATGATCACACTGTTCATGAAATATTTCTTTTAAAAGGAATAATATTATGCTTACCAGATAAGATTGTTGCAGAATGATATGGAGAAGGCCATTTGGTCGTAATTGAAAGTGTGGCATTGAAAAGCCTGCTATTTCTGGAGTAAAATGAAATGTGATGTTACCAGACATCTTGATTGTTGCCATGTGTATCAAAAGTTGAAAGGAGCAACTAATGTAAGATTGTATGCACTTTATCCTTGGCCTCCTATGAACCCAAAGACAAATGGATTCAATTTTGGTGAAAGTGGACAATTTTATAGAATGACCCATTTTATTCCTTTACGGAAGAATATGGACACATTAACATGGCAAATATCTTCTTCAAAAATTTGATTTGTTTGCATATAATTCCTCGCTCTATCACTTCAAACCATGGTTCAAAATTTTTAAGTAATTTCCAGAGGACTATAGAAGAAGAGAGGAGATAACCTAAGCAATGGGATTTAGTGTTGCCACATGCTGAGTTTCCTTTCAACAAGTCCCAAAAAATCAAACTACTAAATATTGTCCTTTTAAAATCTTGTACAGGCATAAACCAAATAGTGTTATAAACTAGGCTCCCATTCCTAATCTAAAGAAAGTGAGTAGGAAGCCAGAAAATATGGCTACATATGGAGTCAATCCATGATGAGGTGCAAAAGCAAATTGAAAACAGCAACCTAAAGTAATGAGGCAGCTTCTGATTTACATTGTCGAAAGATCATATTTGATAAAAGGATATATGGTTTGAGTGGTTCATACAAAGGAAATGTTTCCTCATGGTGTTCCAACAAATTAAAGGATTGGAAAGCAGAGCCCAATGGGAATTTTAAAGATCAATGACAATGCATATCAAGTGAAGTTTCCAATTCTTCTTAATACTTGGGACGCGTTCAATGTTAAACATTCCATTCCATATATGACACACCCCAGGGAGGTGGGGTGGGGGAATGGGGGTTTACTTTAGATTACTAAGATGGAGGCAACTGAAAGATGAGTCTTTTGCAACACGGGAAGGATGCAGCCAGCTAGTTGCGAAGCAAACAAAATTAGTCTCATTAGTACTAGGTCATTATTCAAAAGGGTATTTTCATCATTTTAAGTTTTGGTAGATATGTCGACTGATCCTATATTTAAGTATTCTAGTATGAGTTATTAACTTGCCATTTAAGTTATTACATTCAGCAAGTCATACAATCTTGAAAAAGAAAAAAGAAAAGCATTTATGTTATTATTAAAGATTATCTTGAGAATACAAGTGTAGTAGCTAGCTAATTAGCTATATTGTGAATGGAATTTTATTTTCATCTTTTGTCGGCTACAATTACCATTTTCTCTTGAGATAATTTCCCTACAACCCTTCTCTTAGTTTTCTGACTATTTGGTTTCCTCCTTGTTCTTGAGCAGAATTCAGAGTCTAGTTTGAAATCTTCTTGCTACTCAATGGAGTCATGGCTAAAAGAGATCCCAATACAAACCAGGTTCATGATGCCATAGGTGACATACAGGTTTAACCTTATATGATGATATGCACCTAAAAATCATGGTAGGAATCATCAAACATGCATCTCCATCCTGTCAGTGGCGAGGTTCAAAAATCATTTCTACATGTAGAGAATGTTTACTTCCTTTGGGTTAACAGTTTAACTTGAGATTTAATCCTGTTCATGTCAGAAAATGAACCTCAGATTATACTCCAATTTTATACTATATGTCTATATCCACATTATCTAATGCAGTAATGCGTTTCACACTTAACTCTAAAACCCTAGAAGATGGAAACAAATATATTATCAGAACAAACTATCTTTGTCTGATTCATCTATATTCATAATAATCTTATGCACAAACTTTATCTGGAGTCAATTTATTGAATGATAACACAGAGCATTACACTCACAAGTCACAATCCTAGAGACCTTAGCAGTTTCCATTTTTAGTAATATATTCCCTTTCAAATAAAATATATTAATGTTTAGTATTAAATAAACAATCATTATTACTTATAAAATTTTAAAATAAGTAAAATTTTCAACAGAACAACAATGAGGCCAACAACTTATTAGCATCATATTCATCTGACCTACTACTTTTTATATTAACTTTTTACCATCGTAAACCAAGTTGTCAGAGAAAGGGGAAAAAAAAACAGCCTATCGAATCCATTCCTTTAACAGGGTAAACATCTAATAAAATAAGTATAAAAAAAAACTACATTTGGACTTCAGGTAGATAGACACTGAGGTAGATGGAATTGAGAAGGCTTAAATGTGTCACAATATTTTCACCAAAAATGATATTTTATTTTACCAAAGAAGAAACAATTCCCTGCTCTAAAGCTCATCATCCCAATTCCAGTCGATTCTAAAGCCTTCCAATTCGAGTCAATCATAAAGAAGCAAATAAAAATCTAAAAAATTGAAGTGGAAAATAACCTGGTCAGTCCAGCTAGCTTTGTCCGGAACTCATTGAAGTCTTTCGATGGGCCCTCTGAATTAAGGTAATCTTGTAGCTCCTTCTCCGCACATTGATGAAGCCGTTCCAAACCAGACTCAGCCTCACCTGAAGACAATACATAAATAACTGTGATAAGTATGATCGGAACATACCAGCCCCCTTGGCCTAGTGGTACCCTGTTGGGGTTGGGCCATTGGGGTGTGTGGAGAGTCCAGGGTCAAATCCCCCCCCCCCAACAGCAACAACCCCCCCCACACCCCCCCCCCCCCCCCAAAAAAAAAAAAAAAAAAAAAAAAAAAAAAAACTATTATTGTAACAGGACTAATAGAGTTCTCAATTACTTTTGGGTAGTTGGTCAAGTTTATTCTTTTCATCCCATGTTAGATAGTATAACGAAAATGGATAGAAAGTTTCTGCAAATTGAAAGCAGATTCTTTGTTCTGATACCACTAGATAAATTGAGAAGAGACTACTTAAAGATCACTGAAAATGAGAGAGGTTTGTATATCCACCTTCTTTGAGTAGGAGGAATCTAAATGTCTACTAAAACATAGAAATAATGCTGCCTTTTGGAGAGGTTCTAGCAAGGAAGTTCAGGGGTCAAAAACCCATTCTTCTTTTGGATCTAAAGAGAAATCAAAAGAGGAAACTTGTTTGCTAGACAGAAATCCCCAGTGGAAGCAGGAGTAGATTCATTATAATAGGTGAAGTTTCAAAAAAAAGGCATAATAGCTGAAGGTTATGATGGTTTCAACTGAAAGAACTTCGTAAAGTTTCAATATCAGACTTTTGCCTTGTTTAAAGCTCAAGTAACCCAGGGACCTACTGCTGGTGTTAAAAAAAAAAATATATACATACATATATATATATATATATACATACATATATATATATATATATATATTTTCTGATAAGTACAAATTTCATTTCAAACAAAAGGGACAAAGCCTTAGGCAGTTAGGCCAGTATACAAGACCAAAAAAAAAAAAAAAACCCGTATGATAAACCCCCAAAACAACAATCTAAAACATCCAAAAAAGACACTCTACAAGCAACTTCCATCGCCTCAAACTAAAGAAAGGACTTAAGGAGGAGCTCTTTCATCTCTTGCAACGAACATTCTATATATTAAAAAATTCTTGCTTTCCACACCACACATGAGAAAAAGCAGTATTAAGTCCCATATAACCTTCCTCTTACAGTCTCCTTGGCACAACCAGCCACAAAAAAGATCCATTGCCGAGTAGGGGAGAACCCAATTAAAATCCCAACATGATGAAAATGAAAGACCACATTTTTTTTATGAAGGAAAAGGAAAGACCACATTCTCTTGTAAAAGAGCATTAGATAAAGATATATGATTCACCAATTCCTCATCTTTTACACAAAATGCACCTATTAGGCAACAACCACCCTCAACTAACCAAATTATTTATTTAATTCTTTATCTTTCAAAGGCGTCCATACACAAAAAAAAAAAAAAAAAAAAAAAAAACAAATAAATAGGGAAAAAAAAAATAGAAGCAAAGTTGTGAAAGTCCTTCCAATGCACTTTCTAGGGTTTCAACATCTTTGGCTTATTAAGAGTACATTGCTTTCAAATGTGGAAGTGAAATGAAGTGAGCTAAGTTGAAAAAACATATGGCACTAAATCAAAAGGTTGGGAATGGTCGAGCTAGCAAGGAACATAGTAGTTATTCTCCATAAAAGACAATAAAGTTTCTATCACTGGTGTAGCATTAATTGATGATGATGTAGAGTGAGGTTAAGATTGATTTCCACTAGAGCCTCCTCAACAACCTGTGTTACATGGACTTAGGTACAAGTGGTGGGTGTAGGTATGTGTCCAAGTGTCAGATTCATCTACTTTTCAAAGATTTTTTACTATTTTGATGTGTCCGGATGGAGTATCCACACCCACATCACAAGTGTCCAACACGGGTACTTCACACATTTTAAAGTGACCATGTAACATAGTTAGGAACAAAAGAACAACTATTACGAGTATGACGCGTGTTCACCATTCTGGCAATCACCTCCCAACAGAGTCGCCAAAATGTGGATAGGTGGAGTTCTTAATATTACGATGTTGATGTATGTCAACAAATACTAACAACACCGACTAGGAATATCAATGCTAAGGTGCAATTGTTAGAAGGTGAATGTAAAAACAACAGTAATGCAACCCTTTTAAAACACTAAGTTAATAATTCTTGAAATAACAATAGAGAGTTGGATTTGAATTTGAAAGAAAGAGTAAGGCAACTATGGAGAATGTCTATAAGGGGTGACAATAACAAATACTTAAGTTATGAGCCATATTTCAGAATTTTGACTTAGTATATGTAATGTAGTTTGATGGTTGTTGGAAATAAGGTAATATGGAAAGGTTTTGCAAGTTTTATGACCAAGTTATTTCCAAGGATCTTGTAATAATTGTTCCATCCCTTCAATTGTAGAGAACGAAGGCTATTTATAGTAGAAGGCTAATAGCAAGGATTGATGTGGTTGTGACATGTGTTTTGCATGGATTGGACCAAAATCTAGTCCAATACATGTAATTCAAGTGTTTCGGAAAGAGATTACCATTTGTACTGAAATGGACACATGTCATCATAAAGCTTGAGCTTTGTGGGTTTAGCAATGAAGGCTTGACACATGTGCCAAATAGGTGTGTGATATTATTAGTTGGTTTAAAAGTCCAATAGGAGTTTAACATCTTCCAATTTCTGGATTTATTGGGTTTTGACACGTGTCCTAATTAAAAGTCCCTATTTCTCTACAAAAGACCAAGGCAGAAGGTAATGTCTATAATTGCCCTGCTGAGCCCTCACTCCAACCACCAAGCCAAAATCTCTCAAGTCATTCCACTGATGCAATTAAGGTAATGTAATGTGACGTCTTAACGACCCAAACCAACATCAAGTCCAAAGATACTATAAAGTATTCCCTAGTCCTATCGCAGAATCGAGTAGGCATCAAGCGTCAAGATGTACACCAATTATGGACAAAGAGCACACACTAGCTTTGGAGGGGGAAACCTCCCTCAGACAGGGCTTCCTTGATGCATACAATGTACCTTGCAATGTATATTACTGAAATGGGCATACTTGGGCGTAAATGCATCTCAAGAAACGTTATTCTCAATGCAAGAGATCTCAAGCATTGGTTATAGTTATGACCAACGTAGGAAATGCTTTAATCATTCAATAATGTCGAACGGGAGAAATGCTCCATTATTGAATCTGAGTCGTTCTATCATTTTAGGAATATATCTTTAAGACTTCATCTTGTCCTTAGGAATATCTCCTTAAGGCATCTGGGCCATAAGCGTCTTGTAGTACCTTAAACATATATGTTGTAGGCTCCAGACTTAGTTTCTTCTTCAGCAACTTATTCAAAAATCAGCAGTTTATTCAAAGTGTAGCAGCTTACCATTGGATGACACATTGCTACATGAGGTGCATAGCATGAGGTGGTACTTCAAATAGGAGGTGTTAAGCACGAGGTGGCACTTCAAGAATGTATTTGTGTATGTTTGGCTACATGGCGAGGTGATTGACGTGCTTGTCATTAAATTTCAACTATGCAAAGATAAAAATATTCTAAGCATTCTATAGAATTTCACGACGTGCTTAATGCTTTACAAAAGATATATAACTTACCATGTGACAAAGTGCTAACATGGTTGTAATGTATCAACAGAAACACTCGCATTTTTTATGAAAAGTTATGTCTCCTTTCTTTGTGGGAGAGCATTATGATTTCGGATTCTTTGTGGGCTTCTACCTCTTAAGAGTTCAAGGGTGTATCTCTCAACCTCACTCCCATGGATTGGAAAGCCATGTGTTTATCAAGACCCTCACGCTATTGAAGTTTTTGTTTAGTCTCTCGGATCGCTTAACCTTTTTGTACATCTTAGCTTTTGAGAATTCATCTTTTTTGTATCGATTTTCTTTCCAACATAATTTTTTTTTTTTTTTTTTTTTTGATAAATAACAGATTGTATTGATCATAGAAAGAAATACAAATTGGACAAGGAGTCCAACCAAATAGCCTAACACAGCAAAAGGCTAAACACTACCACAAAACATGCTAAGGAGCACAGGCAACCCTCTCCAACAAGACGAGAGGCAAACCAAAACCAACTCCAAAACACCTCAAGGAGGGTAAAAAGAATTCCCACTAGCTCTACTCTTAACAGGCTTCGAAGCACAAATCTCTTTCTAGTTACTAACAATAAGAAATAACGGGATACCCTCAAAGGATTTGTCGACTGAAGCCCATAAGGAAGCAAGAAAGCAAACTTTATCCCAAGTACTGTCCTCATAAACATCCCTAAAAATTCTAGCATTCCACTCAATCCATATCACCCATAAAATAGCTAAGATAGCACTACTCCACAAAACTTGCGCTCTATTGGAGCGCCCAAAACCTCTGAAATCCACCTCAAACATACTATAAAGGTGCTCAAGTCTAACCCATCTCAAATCAGCCACATGGCAAAGAGCCGCTGCCAGAGAACAAAGGAGATCTCACAGTGGAAAAATAAATGATCCACAGATTCACCCTTCTTCTTACACAGAACACACCACTCAGGAGAAAGGCACAAAAAAGGTCTTTTCCTTTGCACCCAATCATTGGTATTAGTCCTTTGATGAGCAGCTGACCAAGCCAAAATCTTAACCTTCAACAGAACAATAGCTTTCCAAATACTTCCTGCCGAAGTAAAAATAGGAACCGAGGAATCCTCTCCCAAAGCATCAAAAAAGGATTTGGAAGAAAGGATTGAGAAGGGTGGCTAATCCAAAGTCTCCTATCAGGATTCAAAGGAGCAAACAAAATATTTTGGATAGAGGCCAAAAGAGCCACCATCTCCTCAGATTCTCTATCATTAAGATTACGAGAAAGGAAAAATTCCAATTCAAAGAACTAGAATCCAAAGAGACCATATCAGCAATGACCCCATTTTTAACATAGGAGAGGCGAGATAATCGAGGGAATAAAGCATTCAAAGGTCTCTCTCTCCCACCTACACATCCTTCCAAAAGCGAATTCGAGCGCCATTGCGAACAAGAAGTTTGATATGGTTCAAAAAACAAGGAAGACCTTGAGAGATAAATTTCCAAGGACAAAGAAAACTTTCCCTTTCAACCAAGTTAGAATCCACCCATTATTTTGAATATCATACTTGCTTTTGATAATGGAATGCCAAAGAGAACCCTGTTTGATGGGAAACCTCCACAACCATTTACCAGTAAGAGCCACATTCCTAAGACTAATATTTACCTAAATCAAGCCCCCCTTTATCCTTGGATCTAGTCACCACATCCCACCTAACCCAATGATCTTTTTTGCCTTCCTACATGAATTCATTGTCTATAAAAAAAATAACCATGATTGGAAAAAAGAAAAAAGAAACGCTATGTCTGCTTTTACAATGGAGAAATGACATACCCTGCAAGTACTCGAAAAACTGTCTCTTGGCATGTTCATGCTCCGGTAAATAATATCCATAAGCATATGTCCATTTTAGAACTCGTCTACATTCAACTATCTGTAAAAAAGCATATGTAATAAGATAGAGCTCTATGTTTCTAGTTGTACAATGGAAAATTATGATTACCTGTTGCCAAGCCTCTATTATGAATTTGAGTTGTGACTCAGGTTGGCACTGTTTGTCGCTCAGCTTCTCAAGCTATAAAAATATAGATAATCATCAATAATTAAAAAGTTCTAGAAATGCAAGTAGATATCTAATGTCTCAGGAAGTCATAAATGGAGAGGGAAAACTATTCCCCAAGCTCCTGGCCAAAAAATTATTTCAATATTGCGTAATCAATAATTCTTGTCAAAAATTCAGAATCAAATATGAAGATATCATGGATGAATCAGGAAGTAAAAAAGAACGAATTTCAGTCAAAGTAACATAAATGGGAGAAGCAAAGGATATCGCCTTTCTTTGATTATTCAAACTGATTCTAGAATAAAGAGCACATTATCGAATTGTAAAGAGTAGCATAAATTTGAGGGAAACTTTGCTTATAATTCAGGAATTCTTTCAATAATTTGGAGAGATTTGCCACAAAAATCATAGAAATACAAGGGTCTGGATTTTGATGGGTCTTGCCACCAGGTTTTTGAGGCCAAGATCCAACCTCCCTAGGTGCTAGCTTTTGATTATATCTTAAGAAAACATAAAGTTCAAAAAAATTACACATATATGCCAATAATTAAAGTCCATGAGATTAGATTCACATCTTGGCCTGGAAGAGTCATTATGACACATATACAACGCTCGATAACAAACCCATGGGCATCTTGTATTTTTATTTCCTTCTCTATAGTACTTCTTGTCCTCTCTTGTACTATTTTTCTTCATCAATGAAATTTTTTGTTGCTTATATCAAAATAAAAAAATAAAAATAACAAACCCGTGGGCATCTTAAACACATTTCTATCATATCTTTTCCAAAATTTTCAGTTACAAATCCTCTGTTGACTTTCACAGAAGAGATCAAGTTAAGTCAAAAACAAAAAAGGATATTATACAAAGTAAGAAACAGATCACATCCATAATATGCAAAATTGAACAGCCATACCAAATGGCAGTTCTGTTGAGCCCATATAAGCCTACAACACAGATAACTTGTATGACATGACCATGTAGACTCAAGAGGCTCAAACAAATGCTATTTTCAACTTGGGACATATAAGCACAACTCTATATTAAGGAAACAAATATTTATAATTTTATATATATATATATATATATATATTTTTTTTTTTTTTTTTTTTGGAGTTGAGACAGTTAAATATGAATAATTAGGTTTAATAATGCAATCAGTTATTCAAAAAAAAAAAAATTTACAAGTTCAATCCTGGTTTCCTGTATGAAAAAAACATGAGCACAAAACACACCTTTTTTAGTGGTGCTTGGATGTGCATGCATGTGGTGGGGAATGCAAAATAAGAAAGTTGACGAGGTGAATTCATCATAAGAAATCAGTAATAAATTCTTCAGATGCCTTACCAATCAACTATAATAATTGATTGCCCAATGAAGTCAATATACCCGCATCAATAAAAAAGAAAAGACTCGAACCAAAAAAAAAAAGACTGCATGATATGGTAAGGCATTTTGCTTACATGCACAGTTTGCATTTGCTGTAAGTCTGCAAGTGCTTTTTGTCTCGACTGCAGTAAAGAAAGAAAGAATTTAGACTCTTAAATTTATTTATGACAAAAAATCAGAAAAGTTAGTGGACAAATCAAGCATATGCAGGAATTAAATTCTAGGAAGTTTCGAAATAGTAATCAAGCTTGTCAAAGAATACAACAAACCATAATAACTACAAAATTGGTAGTTACTTCTTGATGAATCACAAGCTTTTCATTTACCACCCAAAAAAAAGTTTTAACATTCATTTTTTATTTTCTTCAAACCTCCTGACTCCTAAGTAATGCTCAAGTTCACAAAAGCACTATTCTGAATAGGATTAAGTAATATAAAAAGCAGGTATGACTGCGGAAGAATTTCAGAACTAGTGTGGTCCATGAAATGAAGAATACACTTCTTTTTTTTTCTTCTTCTTCCTTTTTTTTTTTTTTTTTTGTTGTGACCAGCAACAACAATTAAACTTTATTAGAGAAACATCAAAAAGATTACAACCAGTACAAAACAGACAGGCAACGGGTGACATTATTGGACTTGTCAACCAGTACAGTATAAAGCGGAAATTTGCTCCATTTTCTATTCAAAGGCAACATAACTTTATAAGCCAAACAGAAGATACATAACTCATCAAAAGCAAAACCCCATAAGAAATTTTTGGCTTCATTTTGGGTTTCTATTTCTAAGGAGTTTGTTGGTATTCCTTTGTTTGTGATTACTGATTAAATTTGATTGGAGGGCTATTTGTGGTCCTTAGAATATTTAGTTTTTCCTTTTTCTTCTTTTTTGTGTTTTTGTAGGATTCCTCGTCCTCTCTTGTACTTTTCTATTTCTTATTCTTAATAAATTTTTTGTTTTATATCAACAATATATATATATATATATATATATATATATATGGGTAAAAAACACTTTAGCACCCCATACTTTTTTCTTTTTTTTCTTTTTATTTTATAGGAGTACCCTATACTTTTTGGGGTTTTTCAATCTAGCACCCAAAGAAATTTTTTTTTCCCAATTTATTACCTAAACTACAGTTAAGTGTTCGATATAGTCCAATCACATATGGCCGTCTAGGAACTAAATGGAAACTGCACGTGACCCCATGTGCATGCCTTCCTCGAGCCTACGTGACGTCCTTGCTAGAATTTCCTACCCATCACGTGTGCTGCATGCCTGCATGTGACTAACTTGACAAATCCACTGCTTGTATTGGGTTAAGTACAGCAAACAGAGCATATGTCCAAACTTTGATCCAGGAAGGATGCAATATATGCACCATCTAATTTACTAATTAGTCTTCCTATTTCATTGCCATTAAAACAGGCAATGATTTAAAGTGAGTGAAGAATGATGGTGAACAGGTTTTAGTCAAGTGAAAGGAAAACTACGGATGGAATATATATACAGCATAGAATTATGGTAACAATAATTTTTTGATTAAGACTTTTGATCCTGCATACCACTGCAGTCATGCTTTGAACAGTGACCAACCTACTTCCACGCAGTTAGTGCATCACTATTTAGAGAAAATAAGGGATGGCCCTAATTGGAAATTGAAGACTATGCAAAAACAAAAAAGGAAAGAGATTATGCTTATTGTATCCAAGAGTCAGGTTTGTAGTGAAAAAAAAGAAAGAAAAAAGGCCCATAAAATAATTGAAGGTACCACAGGGAACAATATTTGAAGGTGTGGGATAATCCAGACAGGGATAAGAATCCAGAAAGTTATGTACAAGTGAAGATGGAGAGGACTGTTCCTGAGTATCCTTCTACTATCAAAGGCTCTTTGTTGCCTATGATACCATGATAGGTAGTTTCAATGTTGGCTGAAAACCTTTTATAGGCCTAGATGAATGCTTCTTAAAGACATCATTTGCCGGCCAGTTAACATGGGCAGGATGGAAACAGTCAGATGTTTCCAATTGCATTAGAAGTTACTAGGCTGAAACAAGGAACACTTGCACATGGTTCATTGGAAATTTGTTACAAGAAATTGGATGTGCAGAAAAGAATTCCATTAATTTTATATCGGACTGACATAAGATATTTCTTAATCATCTACTGTTTTAATATATTTCTATCATCACTAAATAGGTAATTTTTTTAATCCTTTCCAAAAAAAAAAAAAAGGAAGACAGATTGATATTGGTGCGAACAGTACAATGTAAATTTTTATTTCTATGTTTATTCATCTAAATCTATCATCATTTATATGAGGGCAAATTACACTTTTTATTTCTTTTTTTTTAAGGGATCAACAACAAATAGGGTAAATTACAGTTTGACCCCCTCAACTTTAACTAAAAATACTTTTCACCCCTCAAGTTTAAAATCAGACAAATTGCTCCCTGTGGTTTCGAAAGTTTTCACTTTAGCCCCCCTCCATCAAATAACCATTACGATATTGATGGAAATTTGGCATGTGCATTGCACGTGACTATCTTAATGAAATTTTAAGACTAAAATGCTCTGGCTTTGTTTGATGGGTTTGTTCCATTCTCCTCTCTCACGGGATCACCATCCCATGATATATCCCCTTCAGCATTTTGATGGCCCATTCTTCTGGATCTACATGACAAATATGTAAATTGTGTTTGTTCAGATCTACACATTTCAAACAAGAAACTTCGGATGAACACAAGCGTGCTCCCATTGATTGTAAAGGTGGAGACCTATCAAATATAGAAATTCCTGTGGAATGGGAGAAATGGACCCATGGATGCAAACTTGGGTAGGGACAGATTTGTAAGGACCAACATCATAACCGCAAACATTGTAGAAACACAGAGTCTGTGACTCAAGAGCGAAGGGGCAGGTGCAGGAGCTCATAGATCCCTTCCCTTGTTCCAATAGTTATCTAAAGCATTCTTGAACGGTGTGTATATATATATATATATATATATTACTGGGACGCCTCATCAGATTACGATTAGGATTCTTCAATGTATTGTAGTCCTTGCAATTTATACCTGGATCTAGGTTTCCTCCTTCCTTCTCCATTATTGGGTAAGTGATTAGCGATTACATTTGTTTTGCTTTGATGTAGATGAAAGAACAAAACCCACATTTTCCTGTATTTCTAGTCTGGTTTGCATCTGTTGCAGAACATCTAGCTAGTTTTGTATGCCACGGAATTGCGACAATCTCCAAAAGAAGAAAAAGTAGTATAAGACAAATCTTGAATTTTAAGAAGTAATAAAGCTTGCTATTGCAGAATGTATGGGATGGTGGAGATCATGGGACTAGGTGTTCACACCTCATTGATTGATTATGAAGAGCTTATTATTTTCTGCTATGACTTCCGATTAATGTCGGAGACGTATATGAAGGGGGAGGGAGAAAGACTCTGGAATTTGACCATTTTGGGAAGACAAAGGAAATGGAAATGGGTGCATTTGGTAATGTGTGGAAGAAGGAAAGAAATGATGTGGGGGTAAACACGTAATTTCTCATTTTCTTTTTTGTTGATAAGTAATTTCTCATTTTCTGTTAACACCTTTAACTCAAATAACATTTTCAAAACTATAAGGGGCAACCAAGGGGATGAACAACGATGCTTATAATTGGCTTGGGAGAGTTCCCCCTAGTCTGTGGAGTAGGGCCCATTTAAGCCCTAGGTCAACGTGTGATATGCTTTGTAAAAACCCATCCAGAAGTTTGGAACAACTATATCTTGCATGCTAGGGACAAACTCATAATCATAATGCTTAAAACTATTAAGAAGCAACTGGACGGTTTCAAGTCAAGGGAGTAACATGCCCAAGTGGCAAGGAAAGTTGTGTCCGAAAATACAGGAAAAGTTGGACGTTATGAAGAGGGATGAGTCAAGATTTTGTGAGGCCATGTATGCTGGAAACCGACAGTTTAAGGTCAAATGCAAGAGAAGTACTTTTGTGGTTAGTTTAGAACATAAGACTTATGAAAAAAGTGGGAAATCACTGTGACACCTTACAACCATGCAGTGGCAGCCATATCCAATTCAAGGAAATGCCAAAAAATTATGTACATCCTTGTTATCAAAAGGATACATATCATGGCACATTCTTTTATCACTTATCCTAGAGAGCACAAATTGGCTTGCATTGGAGGTTAAACCATGTGGACCCCCCATTTCATAGGCCACAACCAGGAAGGCCCAAGAAAGAAAGAAAGCCCCTAAAAAGGGCCAAAATCCCAACAAAATTCGAAAGCAGAGTGAATAAATGTCCTATTCTAAACGTGGCAATGTTGGACATAATTCTCGCACGTACAGGTAGTACCTCCAAGGGGTAGAGCCAGGGGTGGTGGCAGGGGAAGTAGGCCTCTACTTAACAAGGATAAGGGAAGAGATTTAACTCAATATGGAATGGACAGAGGCGCATGGGATTGAGGTATGGGTTCAGCTACAAGGTGTAAAGGGAATGATAGTGTTATAGACTTATAGGTACAATCTGGTAGAGCCTTGAATGATCATCAAAGTCGACGTAAAGAGTGCTTTGCATACTCCAGTATTCTTACTTCGGACATTAGTATAACAAAATTGGAATCTGGAGCTCATGGTTCCAGAATACTTTACTCTGGAGCAATGGAAGGCTGATCTAAGCTGGCAGTGTTGTGTCACACCATTAAGCAAAGGTCCATACGAAACCTCCTCTGTGAACAGTTTTTTAACGAAATCTACCACTTTTCTTGCTATGTTGATCTCCTCTTGCTCCATCACCCCATCAATAGTCAACCTCCCAATAAAGTTTTGCCTCTCATGAGCACTTTCCATCCAATGAAAGACCTTTGTATTCTTATTGCCCTCTTTACACCAAACCTCCTCTGTAAACTAGAACATCTTTATCATGAAATAAATTAATATTTTTTTTGGCAATAATCACCTTCCAAGTTAATTGCTGACTCTTGCAACAAAGGCAGTGACCAAAATTCATCAACCTAAAGTAATGCTATACATTAACAAAGTTGTTGATACAGGCTGATCAAAGAAGTTGTTGATACAGGATCTTTACTAATTAAGCACCAAGACTCTTGAATAGCAAGGGAGCAAGGGTTTGGCTTAGATCAAAGGAAAGGAGGCCCAAGTAATCAACACCAAGGTTCTTAGGCAATCACACCTATGAGGAGAAGCACTTGCACATCACTCAATACTAACAATTGGTTTCAAAGACTTCTTTATTCATTTCTTCTAAATACGCTAATACATCATTTATGTGGTCTATCCAACTAGTTCTCAAGCAAAAACTTGAAGGACAAGCCAAGTTGGAAGAGAAGCAAGCTATAATCAAACCCAAAAGACCCATTAGAAACTGACCAAAAATAACAAATAAACCTGTAGAACAAAGTCCATACATGACCAAGCCCAACCAACTATACTATAGTCCAAAACAAACAAATCATCCTTTAACTAATACAACAAAAACCGACCAATAGAACTCAAAATACATCAACTCTCAACGCAAGTTCTAACTGAGACTATTGCCAACTGTATTAGCTCTCAAACCAGGCTTCCACTTTCTCTTATAATATTTTCCAATTCTAAGCATGGAAAGCACAGTTAAAAGAAATTATGCCAGTATTGCAGAAATGGAGCTGGATTGACAAACTTATACATACTGATTGGTTGGTTGCCCATCGTTCATAATAATGTGTATATCTCTCTAGAGAGTTTTTAGCCATCTCCCTTCGTTTCTCAGACTCATCATACTGTAAGCAACAGAATAAATAAAAAATAAACAGTAAGCTGTTCCCATGATAAAGCCATAAATACTGAATGAGCACCGTTAGTGAAGAAATTGTAAATGCCAACATAAATATCAAAATAAAAAATAAAAATAATTAATAAATTAATATACCACTCCCTCTTGCTTTGCTGTCTCATAACGATTGCATGCATAAAAACCACCTGTCCTCTCACCATGATCTGACCATGCACCGAGGCAAAGCCTGCAAGCATATATTACCATATGGCATACATTAAGAAAAACCAATAAAACTACAAAACTACCTGAGAGACAGACTGGAGTAAAGTCAGGAAGTACTCATTTATAGTGCTCAAGGGTCCCAAAAAAAAAATTTACAAAAAAAGCACCTACAGTAAAAATGTTTCTCATAAGATAAAAATTGGAATGAAACCCAGAATTCCAAAGTCTGTATATGTCTATTCAGATGGGGAAAATAAGGTTGACAATATCTGAGGTGGCCAAAGCACTCCTTTATAGTGCTGAAGGGGTTAATTAAATAAGGGCCTGTTTGGTTGTCCAATTTGAAATTAAGCAATTCGCGAAATTTTAAATAGTATTGAAGGCACACTCCATCATTTTGAATTAACAAATTTAAGAAAATGATAGTTATCTTTATCCAAAAAAGAAAAGAAAATGATAGTTATCATCACAAATAAGAGTGGCAATTCAAAATAGTGGTATTTCATGAATTCCTTAAAATTGATTCTACAACATCAACTATAGTGATAACTACAACATTTTAAAATATTCTAATTCAAGGTGATACATTTATGCCTTCAACCCTATGTAAAATTTCTTCAATTGTTTAATTTCGAATTGGACAACCAAACAGGCCATAAATATATTTCCACGCTTGATGCGTAGTAACGTTGCTCAGAATATACAGAATGGAAATGTCTATTTAAAACAGGTGTACATAACCTTACCAGCAAAACTCAAATTTACAAGGTGGTGTGCATGTAATATGCATACAGCCTTGGTTTTTCTCAATCGGCCGCTTGCACTTTGGACAAGGCTTGGAATTAGCTAATATCCTGCATGTCATCACAGGCATAAAATTTAGCATTGAGAGAAAATTTAAAGATATTAAATATAGAAAACAGTAAAACATCTTGCAAAGCCACTCTTTGTATAGTGAGGCAGCTAACTAGATAAGTGACACTCTATGTGACTTGGCATCCCTAAGGGCGGAAGCAACCAAGCATATCAATAATAAATAAATAATCACTCAATTACTTTTGTTAAATGATCTTACCAAGCATCTACATGTTATAGCGTGTAGGTATACAATGATACACATATTATTGATACATAAAGAAACAAAACAGAAGAGAATTGGTACCCATACTAGTTTATTAAGCCAACTCCCTTTTTGGTGTAAACTTTATTTTTCCAAAAATACCATCAAAACTTTTTTCTAGTCAAGGTAGTTAATCAGTTTACACTTTGCCAATTCATCCACCACTCTCAAGAATAAAACCATCTACTCATTAAATTCTCTAGTAACAACCGTGGAATAAAGGGAAATAAAAGACATAACGACGTGCTATGATAAGATAACAAAAGGAGCAGGAAGATTGCACGTGCACCCCTTCTACTGGCTTAAAATTTAAATTCCACGAAATAAATCCAATCCCAAGTACCCACCAGAAGAAATATTTACCTCTGGCAAAAAGGACAAAAATAAAAAAGCAACCAAATAAAAAAATGTGCACTTACTAAAATATTAGATAAAACATCTTACAGTACAGAATAATCATAGTACAGCTTGGTTTTAGACCCTACTCTTAACATCCAAATAATGAGAGTGCCTCCCTTGCTACTTCTGTGCACATGAGTGTTCATAATTTTACTCCTAACTTTCGGTCCCTAATATATGCCTTAGTTCAGTAAGTTATTTGGTGTAATTTCTACTAAACTAAACATAAAAAGACCACTGGACGTTTAGTCAAAGAACCAAAAGAAAAGTCATTATTTAAAGCCTTCACATTTGGGCATAATTTCAACCAACGTACAAGATTATCTTGCTACCATCACACCGCATGTTTTAATGTAGGAGAAGAAGGGAATGGCTAGGTGAGGAAGTCACCAAGGCCAATGCCAGGATATGTTTGACTACTATGATCAATTTACAAGTAATTGTGGCCTGTTCTTCCAACATACAATGGTCAGCACGTTTAACATCCTACAAGTAATTGTGTTTGGTTTTTGTTAGCTTTTTCTTGCATGTGGTGGACTCCTTGTCCTCCTATTGTTTTTTCCTTACTTTCATTTTATTAATAAAGATATTTCTGTTGTTGCTGATCAAAAAAAAAAAAAAGGTTTGACATCCCATGGTTCTAAACTCCCTTTATATGTGCCTTTTTAAATTGCCTTCTACTTCTTTAATTAGTTTCTCATCATCGTCAGTTAAAAAACATTAAATGCTACTATCTTGTACTATACCAGTTCATATTTTCAGACTCCGCGCTATTCTTCAAAATCCACTTGGCTACAGTGTCGCAATCAACTGGACGGTGAGCTTCCTCGGTACACTGCAAGTTCAAAATTCACACAAACTAGAGTCCCTTTTTTTTTAAGCCCCAGAGGGAGGGGATGATGATCAAGTTTGTCATTCAAAGAGACATTACCTTCCAGCAAAAGCTGTATGAGCAGCGGCAAGAAACATCATAGCTTCCACTACCAACAATAAAATCTACAGCATAATCACAGCCTGGAGCAGGACACCATTTGGTCTACAAAACAAACCATACAAAATTTTGTTAGTGCTGAAGAGGTGAAGAACATATGAAAATTCCCCAACTGTCTTCCCAATACTGTCATGAGATCCATTACAAAGGAATTCTGGTTCATTAACAAATTATCTCAAAGAAATGATCATTAGTGAAATTAAAATAACCACAATAATAAAAAAAGAAGGTGGTGTGGGTTTAGAAAGGCTCGAATGTTGGAATATTGCAGCCGTAAAGAGAAACCTTTGGGATTTGGTTACTAAAGCTCCTTCATTATGCATGAAGTAGATGCATACTATGAAGATCAAGGATTGGAGTATTTGCAGCTTGAAAACTCGTCTGGAGGAAGCTCGTCTTGGAGAAAGTTGTTGAAGATTAGAAGACACGCCAAAGGATGTTTCCTCCATCACATTGGTAATGTAATGCTACTCACTCGAAATCTGTAATTTGTTACCTTTGACAGGAATGGGAATGCTGTTATGGAGGATGCTGAATTACATCCTAATGCTTTGGCCTCTGCTATAATTAGGAATAACAGATGGTGTCCTCCACTTGCTATTACTTCTGATACGGAACAAATTTGGGATTGTCTGGTCCTATTATGGATGGTAAGTGGCAGTATGAAGTTATCCGGCAGCTGCTGTGAAAGGGAAGTACATGTACTGCTCAGGAAGTGCTTAGGGATCATAAAGAGGAAGTTGTATGTCCTCATTTGGTGTGGTACAAACTTCAAAGATAGTATCCCAAAAATTCATTTATCTGCAGCTAGCATTTAAAGGAAGAATGCAAACCTGGGATAGGCTTGTGAAGAAAGGGGTTTTGCAGAGTTCTTCGTATCTTGAGTCAGGCAGCTGAAGAAAGAACATTTTTTCAGTTGCTCCCATGCTATGACAGTCTGGTCAGTCTTATTAAGCAAACGAAAGGTATCCACATCTGGAGTGGACTCGAGAAGTTGAGAGGATGACAATCAATTGCAAGAGAGGGAAAATATAGAGAGGCGAAAAAGTGGGTGTTTACTGCTGAAGTTTTATTATCACTTGCGGAAGAAAAAGAATATTTTACAAACTCTTTTTTCCCTCCAGAGGTAGCATAGAGGAAGGTTGGGGAGGATGTTAGATTTAGGCCCGTCAAAGGGTAACTAGTTGAGGACAACGTAGGTAACAAAATGTTGTCAACAATTGGAGTTTATCTGTTCAATCTGTTATAAACAGTCAGATTAGGTGCAAGAGGAAGTCCCTCCATGGGCTGTTGGCTCTTGAATATTGATGGTCCCTTCTCAAATGAGGGAGGAGGTTCCAGACCTCCCAGGGAGGGGTCTGTTGAAAAGAACCATATAGTCCTTGCTTTGTGGGACTGTCAATGCAGAGGATGATTAAAAAAAATGTAATTGCTACTAACTCTTGCAATGCAAAGTACTGTTGGCTAAGCCCCAGAATGCTCCTTGGAGAGTGAAAGTTTTGGTAAGGGAGATATGGGAGTTAAGCAAGCAGTTTTACTAAAGGATTAGTAAACAAGCATATAGGGAAACAAATTCTGTAGCCAAGTTTGTGGCCAGATTTTGTACGGTTATGGATAGGTTACTAAGTTTTTTCTTTGGAGGATCTTCCTAGAGAAACGGTGGATTTACATAAGATTATAAGAAGAATGTAAAAGAGTCGAGTTTTTTCTAGATAGAGTTGCAGGAGTTTGTGGGTGTGCTCCTTTAGGAGTTGCTGTGCTACATAGGAATATGGGATTGATGTAAAGTGTCAATTGTTTTCTAAAAATTTTAGAATCTACAAAAACTAATAATTAAAAAATCGGTGGAGAAAAAATCTAGGCTTAAAATAAACTTAAGGCAAACATTATTGGAGCATACCTATATCTAAACTTAACAAGTAACAAATTCTTCCCCCACTCCCCCCACCCCACCAAAAAACAATAACATGCACCCCCAAACAAACACCAAAGATTTATTTTTAAAAGAACAAAAACAAAACAAACACACACACACACTCACATGAACAAAAAAAGGACAGGAAAAATAAATAAATAAAATAACAAAGAAAGGCAATAATGATATTCACCCTTCAAAGAAATTTTCATAATTACATGAAACAAATTTTAACATAATAGAATTGCAGAAAAGTTCCATATTTTGGGCTGAATACATTGCAATTCTTAAAAGGAAAACAGCTCCAGAAAGAAAGGAATATGAATCAAGACCACCACACATTTGTCGAATTGGGCACAACTAGATTTAGGCAATTACATAACCAATACCAAAAGATCATATAGTCAAAGAATCCTAAAAAATAAATATATCATTATAACCATAGAATCTTTTTGCTGGAACACTTAAGTTACAATTTCTCAAATATTCCACCACAGTTCTAATAAAAAGTAAGTGTCCTTCCTTTACGGAATCAAAATAGCATGCCTAAACATAACCTAAGAAGCACGGGCATGGACACACGATACAATTATAACACGACAAAGACACGATGACATAGCAAATCCTAAAAATTTAGGAAAAAAAATAGAAAACAGCACTAAGTGGACACAACATTAATAAAAATTTATTTTTATACATCAAATTATATTGCATCATGTAGTATCACATACATCATTCAAAATGCATCCTTTTAAATTGTTTTAAGAAACCCTACTTGAGTTGTTCACATTGAAGATAGGATGAAGAATAAAAAGGAGAATGCGAAGAGAGAGGTGTCATGTTGGAGGTGTGTCAAATGTGTGTTGCATCTAACACTTCCACAGGATGTCTAGGGTCCATGCTTCTTAGAACATAAAAAGGGAATTTTCTGAATAATTATGATGATGCTTTATTAGAGGATCCAACCATACAACTAATTCAAAATTATATACGATCAAAAAATGTCACTAGGACCAGTCAAAATGCCCGTTTTTATGTTCTCAAACACCCCCCCACCCCACCTCACCCCCCCCAAAAAAAAAAAAAAATCCCACTGGGCAAGGTTAGCAGAACAATATTTTACATTGACAAGTCAAAAAGAAATGATAAGGAGTCATCAAGTGTTTCATTTAGTTCGGTAAAGAAAGAGAAGTGTTTCGTGCAAAGCTTCAAACACAAGTACCTTCCTATTGTCTTCAATATAAGATCTAAGAAAGTAACGAGAATACTTCTCCTTGTCTTCATCAGAAGCCAAGATATTTATCATGTCTTGACCGATAGCAGCACTACAAGGTGGATCAGGACATCGCAATGTCAAACATCCAGGACCATCATTAATCGCTGTGCCAATATAACCTGCAAGAAAGGGAGAACAAAATATAACAAAATCAAAAACCTAGAACCAACTCAAAAAGTGACATTGAAGTTCAAACAAGACTAAAATAGAGGAAAGGAAATAAAAAAACCTCAGATACATAATATAGATATTAATTATGGGTCTCATCAATATGTTGCACAATACATATTGCCACATTGGTTTGTACAATATGTGGCTTTCTAGTACTCATCATAATTGCAGTAAACCATAACCGTATCAAAAGTATAGGAACCAACACGTATAAATATAACTGATACAAAGAAATTCAACAATAAATTGACAAAACGAGCATATTTCTCAATAAAATCCCCCTTGTTCCCTGATTGGCATTAAAAATAAAGAAATAAATATAAATAAAAATACTAAGAAGCACCACCACTCCAAAAAATCTAGAAATGCAGCGTCCAACACTTGCCCAATACCCGACATGTGTCAGACACACCGAGGAAGTCTCTGTAATTTTTAAATCTTGATTTTTTTTTATTTTTTTTTTTGGCCAGACATGGCTCTGACACATGCAGGGCATGCCTGTGACATGGCAAGGGTAGTCTTTTTGTGTTTTTCTTATAGTTGAAATTAGACAATTGAAGATAAATTTTTTTGGGTAAATTACACTTAAACCCCCTCTGGTATCTAATAATTACGAATGCACCCCCCTCTCGTTTCTAAAATGCACTGACACCCCCCATAATTGCCCTCCTTCCAAATGCAACATTTTATGATTTTTCCATCCAAAATGCAAGGTCCAGACCAAAAAATAAAATAAAATCCAAAGGTTGGGGTTGGGTTTCAAATGTCAGTAGAGAGGGCGGAGTTTGAGGGTCTAATAGGTTAGATTCTGCATATGCTAGCACCGGCTGACTGAGCTGGTGTTGAGTCTCACCATCGCTAAGGTTTCATAGAAGATCAGCGGCCATGGCCATGGACGAAACCCGCGCGTCGACGGTGGCCAAGATGGATCGCAGCAACGGAGTTCAAGGACGGCAGCAAAGTTGGGTCTCATCGGCGGCGGTGATGAACATGTGTTTCTAATTTTATTTTTATTTTTCTTCAATTTTTCCTGCATTAGAACCGAGGTTGGATTTGAGGGTTACACACAAATCTTCGGCCTTTACTAGATCTGAGCTCCCACCATTATCAAAGAGTTGAGTTTGGATTGGAAGGTTATGCACGGCATCCACATTCCCATTCATTTTTATTTTAATATTTTAATTGATATAGTATATCGAGATTCAGCAGTTACTGATCATATTTGATGGGAATGTGGAGAAAAAAAGCGATTAAATATCGAGTATTATTTCATGAAATTGCTCTTGTTCTTGTGTACCCATCTCGACATCTCATCCACGGTTCTTTGGCTATTTTGTTTTGTGTTAATTGATGGGGTTTTTGTGTATTAAACTTCAGGCAAACTGAATCCAAAACACACCACCAAGATTCTTCAAATCTTACTATAAATTTATGTCTAAATATCAATAAAAGCCATAGCCAAAATCAATTATTAAAGTTGGGATCGAGATCAATATCAGTTTGTCAAAGATGGGGTTTGGTTACAGAGGCGTAAATAATGGCTTTTTTTTCTTCTTTTTTTTTTTTCTTTCTTTTTTTTTTTTCGCTAAGTTCCACCTACTTTCTCCAACTTATGTAAGTTTTTATTTTTACCTTTTGGGTGATCTGTGCAACAAGCACTACACAGGCTGTGGGTTTCATCATTGGTAATTGGAAGATAGTGTTCATGATGAAACTATTAGTGAAGAAGATGGTGTTTAGTTGCAGATTTGATTGGGATTTGATGAAAAGGAGTGTAGGGTTCTTTGGACATTTTGGAAATAAATTAACATGACCTCACCAAAGATGACACAGCTTGTGATGGTCGTTTGGATGAGGGGGTGTATTTGTAGTTTATTTTGTTAATTAGGGGGTGGCAATGTAATTTCATAAACTAGAGGAGGTGTATCTGCAATTGTCAGATAGTAGGGGGGGTTTTGTGTGGAAGATGGAACTATGCTTGAAGTCAAGTTAAATGCCATTGCTATAACTAGTAACCTCTAACTCATTATGACTTGTGGAGTTGTGAATGTTCTGCTTGTTTATGTAATTATTTTTTTGATCAACAACAAAGCCAATTAATTAACTAATAAATAAGTCAAGTACAAAAGGGAAGACAAGAAGTCCAGCAAGAAAACAAAAATGTGAAAACAAAAAGGAAGCAAAAAATAAAATAACTAGCGCAAACCAATTTCCAATCGCACTTAATAATAAAAGATGGAATTATCTCAAACGTTTTAGACGTCAAAGCGTAAAATGGCATTTTTTCTTGGTCAAAATCTCATTTCCTGGAGTGCTACTGATCTACGACCACCCTAACTCACCTCTTAATCTATAAAAAAAAGCCCTCTTGAGCTCTCATTCTAGACTACTTCTACCACACTCTCTCTCTCTTCTACTACTGCTGAAAAAAGCTAAAAACTAAACTCGTTCCAACAACCCCTCCAATAACTCCTCCTTATCTTCAAAACCTCTGGCAGAAGACATAATTATCTATGTAATTATGTCTTTTTATATCTCCACATATTTTATTTCTTTTTTGATATGTATAAGGGCAGCTTTGATCATGTACAAGATATCCCGGATATCCCGTATAATCATGGTTGTCCATGAGTGACACTCACATGCGCGTATTATCCACGGATAGCTATGTTCGTGCGGGATATCCTACGCTTGAACAACCCTCTGTATAAGGGAATTATCAACTATATATATATATATATATATATATAGTCGTATCCCCATGTGTCGCATCCTAATTTTTTTAAGATTTGCAATGTCGCATCCTATGTCGCATGTCGGTCACAATGCTTCTTAGAAAAAAAATGCAATCCAACTATGGGAAGAGTTTAATTAAAAGCATGTTTTAAGTAAGTTTTCACTAATATGTTCCTCCCATCGTTCAAAGTCACGGTCAAGGACGCCATCACATAATGGTCACAGTCATTACAATCATGGCTGTCTTGTCACGTCTCGGGTGAGACGCAACATTACGTATAAAAGAAGGCTAAAAAAAAAAAATCATGGAAAAATCTATTAAAAAAAAAAAATAGAGCAATCACATTGGAAGCATTCAAAAAAAAAAAAATGTAAAACAAATAATCTAGAACATATAAAATGGTTAACAACATCAAAACAGGTAGCAGCGCGCCGTTTAAGTAATAAGAAACTCAATATTTAGGCCTTAGATATAGAAAATAAGTCATATAAATCAAAATCATCCCATATATTTAGTAAAATAAACTAAGAATGCAGAAAAAGAAGACTTGAAGACTAGAATGCATTCCGCATACCTTTCACCTATGGCTCACTACCACGTCGAGTGACGGTGAAGCTTAAAGTCATCATAATTCGTAGGCAGGCGAGTAGTATTGATTTTAAGGCGGGCAGTAGAAAAAAGAAAATGCAAAGCCTACAAGTGGGTCTTGGTATGTCGGAATTGAATTGTATCTAATGGCCCTGGAAACCTGGTTGGGGGACTTCGTGGTATGGAATATGTGGTCTTGAACTATCAACTGAGCTTCTGCCACAGTGTTCATAGCCATAACTTGTTAGGCCACTAGAAATGCTAGACGATCCACCATGGTAAGAATATCCATATCTCCTGTTAGTGCTACCACATTCATTCCCATGTTTATAATCTTGTTGATGATGAGAGAAACGACTACTATTGACGCTAATGGATCTCTTACGCATACGAGGCATTCGTGGGTCAAGAATTGGAAGATCACAATTGCAACCACTTCTACTTGTGCTAGTAGGTCTCAAAATACAATTTGGTCTCAATGGACCTTGACCCAAATTTATACCACGCATTTGAAGATCTATTTGAATAAGATTAACACCAACATTGTGGCCATGCCTATGGTTTGAGTCTGGGCGACTATCATCATCATCATCACTAGGGAAGTCAACCAACTGATTCCAATACATTCTCTTGGCATCCATTAGTCTATATCCATAGTCTGTGTCTTACGAGCAAATGTGTCTTGCGAGCAAATATATCCTGAATCACCTTGAGCCCATGTCATCCCTGTGTCATGAGCACCACTAGTCCCTCCACCTCCAGCACCACTGCCATCATTATTATTACTTTTACTCCTACTCCTACTACTACCAAAGGAATCACTAACTATCACCACTGCCTTCTGTTTGCCATTGCACTGAGATGTTTCTACATTCTTCTTCTGTGAACAGATGGTACTATCCCATTCAACACTCGATGAGTGCCCTCCATTGCGATTGCAATTGCAACTGCGACTGCGACCACTATCCCTTAGTTCTAAATTGTGATGTCGTGCTTCTTCAGAAGAGTGCTCATTCAGACCTTGTTTTAACCATCGTTCATCTGGACTAAGTCTAAGATTGGGGTCTTCCTTCTCCCTAATCCATTCGTCTAATATATCCTCATCATCAAAAATATGGGTAAGGTCAACGGGCTTGTAGTGATAATCATTTTTATCCATTCGTATTAAATTTCTAACCTGTAGTCGTAGATTGTAGTGCACATATACTGATATACAAGATCTTGCAATTTATCCATAGCTAGACGGTTTTCGATTTTGGTGTGGATCAAGGCAAATGTACTCCAATTCCTCTTACATCTTAAGAACATGTTTAACTCATAATTTTTAATGCAATCTTCTTCAAATTTGGGGCAAATCCCCCATAATTAAACCACCACTCAATTACAAAAACAAATATTAACTCATTTCAATTTATAAATTTATAAATTTTGGAATCAATTGAATAATCATAAATTAATTGTTGATTTATGTCGAACCTGGTTGACAATTGGACACTGCTCTCCTAGTCAATGGATCATTAAATTTGCCCTTTCTTTCTCTAAACAACTTTATCTAAATACAAAAATATCCGAATTATAATTATGCATTATTCCTTAAAAATTATACGATAATTAGATTATTTAGAACTTTCAACTAAGCTTACTTCATTTGCCTTTGATTGTTTGTCCAAATCCAGTTCTAGACGTTTAATTACTTCTTTTAACCCCGTCCGTACCTCCTCAACATCACTGAACTCTTTATGGTATTGGCACGCTGGGTTTAAGAAGTAGGCTGTGACATTTTTAATTTTAAAAGTTTAGAAGAATGATTATATTTAATGAACTCAAATATTAAATTAAATATGTATTTTTTTTTTCTTTTATACTTGCAGCATGTAAATGTGCATGGAGCTAATGGGCCATCTCTCATCAATGATTTTCCAATACTTCTTATAGCCCTTCACCGACAATTTGATTGCTAATTTTGCTCTATCCATGCATCATATACAACCCCTAATGTCGGCTTTTGGTCTTGAGCAGCTATATTCAAAACTTTTACCAATGGTTCCATGACCTTGCAATCTTCATCCACCCTTCTCCAAAACTGATCAGTCAATACAAGATCAGACAAGATCAAACACAATGCTAGCCAACCCCCTCCTAGCCACAGCTCGGACATACGACAACTCTTGCCACTCAAGAGAAGAGAACATCTGTTGCCGATATCAAAGTAAGCTCTCAATGGCTATGTATTCGATCCCAAAATGGGTGATCCTCGATCGAAAGAGCTCTCGATCTTCTGTGTATTTCCTCGTTACATTGACAAGATGGTCACTATTGTAGATGAAGCTTGTAAGATAAGATGAAACTTGTGATCTTACATGCATCCTCGATCACAGCCTTGACCATGTTTACCTGACCAATCTCCTCTAGCATCAAGTCAATACAATGGGCAGCACATGGAGACCAGAACATGTGCTTCCTCTTTTTTATAAGTTTTTTTCCCGACAGTCTCATTATCAATCACAATTTGCACAAAATTTTCTTCACCCATCTCTTCAACCACACTATCCATCAAGTGATAGATGTAATCAGCAGTTTTGGACTCCTTTGTTATGTCCACTGATTTGTGGAACAACATCCCACAGTCACATTATATCATAAAGTTGACGATGGAGTTGTAGGACCGAGTGCTAACCATCCCCACAATCTAGGCCAACAGTGAGTGTTTGTTACGGGAGGACCACCCATCACACATTAGTGTACAACCGTATTCTAGCCATTTCTTCCGTGATTTTGCCAAATAACCATTCAAGTCATCTACCTGCTCCCTCATATAAATTCCCCTAATTTGAAATCCTGAGGAGCCCCTAATGTCTGACCCAGCTTAGGCAATGGTATCAATCATCACCTAGTAGTTTGGTCGGCTATCAGCTGAATTAAAAAGAATTGCATTGAACATGAAAATTTTAGAAATTGTTTTTCCAACCTTTTTCACACTCTTTCTAAAACAAATCCTTCACTTTTTTATATTTGGCTGATTCGGGCCTATAAAGAAAGGATATCCTTCACTTTTTTATATTTGGTTGATTCGGGCCTATAAAGAAAGGGATCAACCTCTCAAATCAGCTGTAGCACTTCTATGAAGAATCTCACAATTTGAAAGAGTGATGAAGGGGGTCATAGTCACTTTGACTTTGACCTGAGGTCCCAAAACCAGGAGGAGTGCTAGAAGGACTAGCATCATCCTACAAAGGTCTAAATGGATGACCTCCTATATCAGATATTGAATACTTGTGAAAATCCTCCTCTTGCTATGTAGTCCTATGGCTCTCTGTCCTAGCCATTCTCAATTCATGCCATTCTCAATTCATGCATCTGCTCTCTAGACATAACATCATAACCCCCCTGCTCCATACCCTGCTCATAATCACCAAGACCTCGCATAGGCCTGCTCTTATATTCAGCTTTGTCTGTTAAGCTATTAATCACTTGTTCTTTTTTCCTCTTTGTCTCGTCTTTGGCTTTGATGCCTTCTGAAATATGCTTCCTCATGAGCTCTCTAATTTGTTTTGGACACTGAGTACAAGTATCCACTTTGCCAATTACCCCACCAAGGTATTGTTTTAATCTTGTGAAACCCGCAGTCATCACTTTGCCACAGTACTTGCACATTTGGCTTTCGTTTATTCCCTCAAAAGGAACAACATGCTCCCAACCAGTATCTTGTTGTGCCATCCTAAAAATAGCAGGCGTTACAAACATTACTACTAACTATCCATGCAAATACATTTTTTTATCTTAAAAAAAACTATAACTTAATAAATTTAAAATAAAAAAGCCAATGATTTTTATAACACAATTACAAATAGGATTATGTTCATCCTAATGGAAAATAAATTGACATCACTGATCCCATTATTGATGATTCATCACATACTATAGAGTATAGATCCACTTATTTCGACCAATAGCTATAATTTTTAATTTTATTTTTCCAAAAAAAAAAAAAAAAACAGAATATTTAATTTTTAAAATAAGACTAACTATTTTCAACAAATTACAATATAGTGGGTTTAGTGTTCATGGGTTAGAATATATATTACTAAATTAGTTTAATTTACAAATGTAAAAGATGAGACTATCTATTTCAACAATACCTATTAATTTTGTTTATGTTTTTTTCAAAAGACAGAAAATTTATTATTAGGAAAAAAAAATTAGAAAAAATTCTTATTTTCAATAAAAATTAAAAATAAAATATACTCCTTTAAGTCTTTAACATATATCAATTTAATTAAGTTTTGATAAAAAATGAAATATGTTGTCTATTTTCTTCCATTTTTCTAATTAGAACAAAAATAAAATTTATAGCTTTATAAAAACCTTTAGAATATAGTACAAATACACAAAAAAAAAAAAAAAAAAAAAAACAAAACAAAACAAAAACAAAAACAAAAACAAAAACAAAACAAAACAAAGCAAATAGAAAAGAAAAAAAAATTGTCAACTTAACTAATACTAAAGGAAGAGTTAAGTTAAGACTAACCCACTCCTCACACGACTCACGAGAGGAGTCAACTGTCGAGGCTCGAGGAACAAAGGGACTAGAGAGGCAAGAGGGCCAGACTCGATCGGCAATGGCAGGGGCTTCAATTGGTGACAGCAGGGGCTTCGATCAGCGATGGCAGGGGCTAGTTGAGTCACTAAGAGCTTGAGACACACTCGAGTAGTCGACTGTCGACTATTGAGAGTCGAGGGAGGCGAGATTGCCAAACCAAGCGACTGTAGACTCAATCCACAACGGTGAGATCAAGCTTCAATCGACGACGACAAGACTCAAGATGGCTCACCCCTGAGACCCTGATCCCACTCCAGACTCCACCACAGCTCCACTTCTCCAGGTACATTCAAATCTGGGGTTTGGTGGGTTTTTTTCCTACTCAGTCTTCAATTTGGGGGTTCAGTGTTCACGAGTTGTGACTTGTGCCTTATGGGCTTATGCTTTTTCAAAAAGCATCAATAGAGCTCTGGAAAAACTTCAATGGAGGGGACATTAGAGCTTTGTAGAATAGCTTTTTGTGGCACTTTTTTTGTTTCAAAATGTAACGGCAAGATCACGGTGAGATCTCAACGAGACGTTAGCGTCACGAACGTGACAAGAAATTGGCAAGATCTTCTTGTACCGCTGTAACGTCTCGTACCAGCAGGCTTTGAGACCGTTACATCTCGGGCAAGACGTCACGGTTTCAGCTGTCACTTTGAACTGTGGTTCCCCCTGCCTCTTTATTCATTTTTTCCCCTAAGAATCATGAATCAAAGAAAAATAAATGTAACTAAATCTCTACATGTCAAGAGAGCCAGGACTTCTACTTCTGATGGCATCTACATAGCATAATCCATAGTTTACATTAAGTAACATATACAAGTTCAATACAAGGCAAAAACTAAATGATAAAAAAGAATGTCCAATCTCTATGAAAATCCATGGTTTACACTCCTCTAAATGAAGCAAGGTAAGAGTACCAAAAGGCCACGATGTTATTGATACTGTTTACCACAAATTCCCAGACTCAAGTTGCTTTCCTCAAGAAATCTGCTATTTCTATATTTCTAAATTGAGCATAAATGGGGGAAAAAAAAAAAAAAAAAAAAAGCCACTTTTCAATAATACAGAACCCTGAGCACCTCAAGACTAGCACAGCCAACTAACCACGGCCAAAAAGCAAGCAATGAAGGGGCATATTATTTACAGAATCTGAAACTGTAAAGATCACAAATATTTTTGTTTCCCTCCACACCCTTTATAAGTAAAGATCACAACTATTGGAAAGATATTTAATCAATAACCACCAACCAAATAAAAAATACCAGTTTTAATGAAATAAAGAACTTCCATAATATTATATCTAAAAAATTTCCATCCCCCATCCCTGTGCCAGGTATAAATAATAGGATTTAACAATAAATCTATCTACCATCTCAAATCCATCTGCAGTCATCCTCAGTTCCTCACCAAAAGGAACACATTTATAACTACAAAACCACTCAAGAAGCTCCTTGAACAACTCCAACACCAAGTCCTGAAGATTTTAACCAAAAGAGCGTTCCAAACCACTCCAGTAATAAACCTAGCCAACTGCAATAGAAAATCCCAACATATACAAAGTGAAATGGATCAATGAAACGATAGGAATTATGTCGACAACTCAAATCAACTCCATCTCTTCCAATATCTCCAATCACATCCTCCCATAAAATAGTCAAGATCCCAGGCAGAAAATTAGGATCCTAAATTAGGTTCTCTCTTCAACTAATGGCCCAAATTCACTATGTTTTCCAATGCCTTATTAGCTTCTCTATAAATATGAATCACACAAATTTCTATATTACTCTCAACAGTGATTCTAATGCAAACCATGATAATACTATAAATACTCCAAGGGTACGTGTCTTCCATGAAAAACAATTTATTGTTACGTAGCCCCCTCAATATAGATCCTTTCAATATTTCTGTCATGCCAAAAGGAGACCATTTATTGGATCCAATCAGCCAAAGCTTGCATAGAACCTGTAGTAGCCTTTTTATTTTTAACTTGAGCCACAATATTTATATTAAGTATAAAGCAATGTTGAACTACGGGAATAGTAAACAGGGAGAAAAGTTGAAATAATAAAAGAAGGAATTAAAAAACGATGTTTGATTAAATGTGGAACCAATGTACTATGCACATCTCTAAACTACGCTTGATGTAGGACAGCCCTTATAAAGTAGAGAATAAGGTTGCCAACAATCAAGCATTGGTAGGCTAGAACCTTGTTTATTTAGGTTTGAGAATATGGGCTCACCCATCACTCTTTTAAAGGGCATTTTAAAAAATGGTGGAATCAATGTTTGTTTCAAGAATAGGAAGGGTTCAAGCTCACGAGGAAGCTTCAACAAGTGAAGGGAACAATTAAGGAATGGAATAGAAGTGAATTTAGGGATTTAAGAGTTTTGAAAGATTATAACTTAGTCATATAGAGACCGTTGATGACCTCGAAGGGAGGTCGTTTAAAGGGAAAAAGTGATCTCAAGAACCAATTTGAAGGGGTGAGTTTAAATGGGGATGTGAATTGGAGACAAAAGGCAAAGTTGAAATGGATAAGGAAGGGGATAACAATACTTTTTCATTGGGTTGCAAATGGGAAGAGGAAGAAGAATTTGATTAAGAAAACTAAGGTGGGTCTTGATTAGAGTCCAATTATGGAGGATAAACAAATTGCTAGAGAGACCTTTTATTGAAGAGACCGATTAGTTCAGTGACTAGCCTCTAAGATTGTGGCTAAGGTGTCGTATGAGATATTGAGAGATGTTGGAAAAAAAAAACCACATCCTACATCGCTAATTATAAAATTTGACATGGCTTCATATACTTGTTTGGCCCCTCCACCTAAGAGCTTAGGCTATTGGGTGGAAACTTAACATGGTGTCGAAGCATGTCATTCTTGGGTCATTTCATTTGTGAGGCTGTCTTTGCAATCCATGTAGCAGGCTCGTTTCTATCTTGTTAGGCATACATAGGATGGAGAGTGTTGCAAAAATACCACATCCCACATTGGTTGAATTATAAAATTTTACATAGCTTCATATACTTATTTGGGCCCTCTGCCTAATAGTTATAGCTTCATATACTTATTTGGGCCCTCTGCCTAATAGCTTAGGCTTTTAGGTTGGAAACTTAACAAGAGAAATGCTTTATGAGACAACATCCAAAGCGAAAGGTGCCTTTGTAAAAGGGAGGCAAATTCTTCATGTGGTCTTGGTGGCTAAAGAGGTTGTGGAAGACTACAAGAAGAGGAGGAAGAAGGAAGGCTTCATTTTTTTAATTGGATTTTGAGAAGGCATATGATCATGTGGATTGGAATTTCCTTGATTTTGTCTTAAAGAATAAGACTGCGTTTGGTTTGAGGGAATGGAATGAAGAGGGAATGGAATGGGAGTGTGAATGGTCATTACATTCCAATGTTTAGTAAAGAGTGGGAATGGAATGGAAAAGAATAGGTGGGACTCACTTTTAATGATTTCCATTCCTTAAAAGGCGGGAAACTGGGAATGGCCATTCCTCTTAATTTGGGAGGGAATGGCTATACCTTCCACCCCCACAAAGGAATGGCCATTCCATTCCCTTGGGCTACCAAACACTCACCCTTTTTGACGGAATGGAATCACCATTCGATTCCCTCCCTCATTCCCTCATAACAAACGTAACCTAAAGGTTTTGGGGTGAGTTGGAGAAGTTGTAATTGGTAATGGCAAGCCTAGAAGTGGTTCAAGGCCTAACCTTGGACAAGGGGACCCGCTTTCTCCCTTTTTATTCACTTTAGCTGTTAATGAGTTGAGTAGGATGGTTGTCAAGGCAGAGGAAGTGGAGGGTTATTAGAGCTTTTGAGGTAGATAGAGATAGAATTAGAGTGCCTCATCTTCAATTGGCAGATGACGTAGAATTAGAGTGCCTCACCTTCCATTTCTTTTCTTGAATGGTGATGAGAAGAAATTTTTTTTCCTTTTTTTTTTTCTTTTTTTTGAGAGTTAGGTGTTTTGAGAACATTAGGGCTTTCTTGATTTAGCACCCAACAGTAGGTTTTGTCTCGTCATGCTCCCAACCACATTAAAAAAGGCTACCCAACCCAAGTATTAGGATTAAGACTTTATTAAGTTGGGAAAAGGCTAGAAAGTAGAAAATATGTATGTTGGAACTTGAATCTAGTCTAAGTTTGGAAACTTTATATATTTAAGGGTACATTACAGAGACCTCCCCAAGTCCGAATTACAAATACACCCTTTGATTTTCTGATATTACACTGACCTACCCTCTGCTTCACTTGTCAAGACTAGATTACCTCTTCATTAAATCACCATTAAAAAAAATGGATGAGAAGTGTTGATGTTAGCAATTAAGTAATTCAAAATGCCAGATTTAACCTAATTGCACCACTTTTAAAAACCAAGTTGACCCTTTGACCGGCTTTTTTTTTTTTTTTTTTTTTTTTTAGTGAAGTAAAATTTCATTAAAGAAGGAAAGGCACCCTTTGATGGGCATTCCACCTCCTCCTTCTACTCTCACCCTAACTCTCTGCAACTACATTTCTCTCAAGTCTCACCCATATGTTGTCCACACCTCCAAGTTTTCCCTCGTCCTCAAATTTGACCCAGAAACCAAACCTCATTTTATTTTGTGGGCAAGCAGCAGGGTAAAGACAAAAAGAAGAGTATGGGTTCTTATTCTTACAGACTTAAAGCTGGACCCCATTGAAAAATATGACAGTGGAGAAATATACTAGCCATTATAAAGCCCTAATTCATGTGGGTAATAGCAAAAGAGAAAAAAAGACTTGGTAATTGATGAAGAAAAACAGAGGATGGTAAGGGTTTAAGTTGCAGCGTCGGATGTTTATGGTGGCCGGATGGTCATTCAAGGAGATATCAGCGTTGGTTGCTTTGTGGGTTACAAGTGACATGATGAAAGAAAGTTTGATGGTGAGGGGAAGATAGGGGTTTTGGGCCAGTTCATGAGAGAGAGATTAAAAGAAGTTGGGTTTGGGGTTTGCAATGGAAGAAATTGGATACACACACACACACACACACACACAATACTTGTGTGCGTGTGTGTACATTTCTCTGTAGAACTGGTAGACAGTGAGTGGGTGGTGACGATGACCTGCTGACGGTGAGCTCGCCACTAAAGGAGGTTAAAAAATGAGGTGGTTTTGGGTGAGATGGTGGATTGGAGGTGAAGGTTAAATTTGGGTTTTATCTTGCCACTGCCAGAGAAAATGGTCCTTTAAGCTCAGTTAAATGATGGCAGCCCTCTCTTTCTCCTCTTCCATCTCTAGTTCCCCCCCCCGCGGTCCCCTCTCTCACAGTTTTGTTTATTGTATTCAAATATTAGATACAAGTGAAGGGGAACAAAGTCAATTCAATTTCTCTATTAACCACATCCACCTGACATGACTGACAAGGGAGGATATTTTAATTTCTGAAAATCAAAGGGAGGTCTCCATAAATTGGAATAACCATAGGGGAGGTTTATGTAATTTACCAAATATTTAAAAATTTGACACAGATGGGGGAAGCAACAATTATGCCAACTAAATTCCAAGCAATCTGTTATGAAAGCTCATGGCTGCAGTAGCTCAATATAGTAAAAGGAAAATAAAAATCTACACTACCTATAAAAAGATGAATGTGAGAAAAACATTTGATTGACTAATATACCCTTATTTTAATTTTTAAATACACAACTACCCACCCTTCTGCATATATAGGAAATATAACAATATGGAAACTATAATTCTAAAACACATACCTTAATATATAAAACACAAATAGGAATTCAAAAGAAACAGAACTATAATTCCTTTTAAATACACAACTACCTACCCTTCTGCATATATAGGAAATATAGCAATATGGAAACTATAATTCTAAAACACATACCTTAATATAGGTTGCATTTAACAGTTCCCATGCATCATTATTCCATATTAATTAATATCTTTTCATTTCTATTTCCATACTTTGCCCCATTTTAACCCATGTGAACGCCCCAATTCTCAATCGGTTGCTTCATCTATTTTATTTCAATAATTCTATTAATGCGGCTGGTGGTGATGTTTTTTTTAGACTTTTTAATGGAGGTTCATACATGTGCATGTGCTTTAAAAATAGAGGTAAGGATCTGTCGCTTGCTTCCAATAGTTTTTTTTTTTTTTTTTTTTTTTTTGGAGTGAATCTCCCCAATAGGATTCATGTAGGAGGGAATAAAGTTTTATTGAATCCAGTTCAGTTGAGTTTTCAATATCCCCATTGTGATTTATAGAAAATTTGAAGCATAAGATAAGTGATTTTTTTCTTCTTTTTTGAATGTCTAAGTGATTTTCTATTGATTTATTTATGTAATTATGAATGCACCATGAACTTAAGTACACTATCTCTTTTTGATACAAAAAAAAAAGTTTCAATTTCTTTGAGAGTTTTGAGTCTTGACTCTTTGTTGTAGGTTATATTATTAATTCTAGCTACACCACATACTGATTGAAATGATCGATATACAGGAAAAAAAAAATTATCAATATAAAGTCAAAGATTACATAACATTCACCCAACCATGCACATAAATATATTTGAACTAAGAAACACATAAGTGTTCTATATATAATTAGAAATCTAAATAACTTAATTAACTTTAAAAATTTAAATATGATAGAACAAAAGTTATTAGAACAAGGTGACTTATTTTACATGAGTTAAGCATCCTATTGATTTAGAGACCTAATAATGATATACAACCAATCAACCATACGTTTCTCTTCTCCCTTCTACCCATATGCTTCTCCTCTTTTCTCTATGCTTCTCCTCTTTTCTCCTTTTATTATACATTTAGTCTTAATTTACATTCTCCGCATATTATCCAGTGGATCTCACAAATAATTAACGATGGTGATTCTTGGCATCTCCCCCCTCCCCCCCCCCCCCCCTTATTCTTTGTAGGCAGCATTCAAAACTATGAGCAAGTTTTGAGAACTACCCTTATTTTTTGTGGCTGTCTTTTATAGTATTTATTATTTATTACATAGGGGTATTTCTTTTCTGTTTCTTGACTTTGTATTGGGTGGGCTTAGGCATAGATAGTTAGCATTCAGAATTTTAGAATTAAATACCAACGTGTTTAGTTTTATAATGCTTATTGAGTAACCGTCAACCGGTGCATCAGCTTGACATTAATTCTTTTCTCTTCTCTCTTATAAATTGAGTACTTAATCTTTCTTTTTTTCTCTCTTTACAGACTCAAAAACCCGTCATAAAAAGGTACCAATTTTTTTTCTTTTCTAGATTCTTCGTTTGGATTTGCTCAATATGTCTGTAACATAATCTTGGAGATTAAAACTCCTTTCGTAAGAGATTAATTTGCTTTATTTTTTGTACGTTACAATTTTTATACTTTATATAATATTTTAGGTATTTTTTTTAGTGATTTGTTGAACAAAATATGTTTGTAAGAAATTGTCATTGTCATGGTTATAAGTTATTGTTCCCTATAAATTTCACTATTTTTTTTTTATATATCATTTATAGGATCAATTATAGTCAGTAATTTTGTTTCTTGAAATCTGTTATAGCATACCAGTTGTATAGTGGTTTTTTATCTTCCAAATCAACGAATTGTAAGTGCATCTTGATTTTTATCATTCTCTTAATTCAGTGATCATGTGCGTGCTTAAAATTGGATGACCAAAGGTGCACACAAATTTTAATTTGGTGGCCGGTTTTCTATTTATTTATTATTTTCTCCATATTCTTAGAAAACTTCATTGTCTTAACAAAGGTTCTTCAAGTCTTTATGTTATATCTTATAATATATATAGGCACATGTAAATTTATGCAAGTTTATGAATCTCCTTATAGTTGTATAGCCGTCTTTCAAACCTCTTTTTTTTTTCTTTTTTTCTTTTTTTTTGCTTAAGTTCATTTGGATGTTAGTTTCAATATTGCATTTCGATGTTATGGGAATGAGAAATAAGCAAAATTAAAATAAATATTATTCTATCCAAATAGGAAAAGAAAAAAAATTTGTTACGTAAGTGAAAAAAATCACAATTTACAAATTTGAGTTATAGTAGGAGAAAGATAAAAGGCAATGTGTGGAAACTAAAATTTGAGGAATTCTATCTAGAAAAAAAAATTGTTACATGATTGTAAGTAGTTTGGTAGTTATATGAATTAGAGTTGTACTAGGAGATAAACAATGAGTGAGTATAGAAATTTAAATTTGATTTAAAAATTATTTTTTACAATGCAAATATTGTCACGTGCAACGCACATGTGCATCAACTAGTAAAAATAAAAAGCTTAATCTTCGAATGCAACCAAACCAACATGTGACTTTTATATTCCATGGGATAATAAAGCATGCTAACGATACACTGAAACAAACCTGCCCAGCATGCAGTACAAAAAGGATGACCACAAGCAGCAGCATTCATCCTATCACAAGGATAGGTTTCAAAACAAATTCCACAAGTCATCTGTCAAGATAACAACATATGTCATCAGAACTATACAGTTTTTTTTTTTTTTGGGGGGGGGGGGGAATATAATATATATAGATATATACATATACACATCATAGAGAGGGACCGCACATAAACAAGTAGTCAAAATCCCTAAATTTCATCCAAAATTTTGCAAAGAGAATAAATTACTTTCTAAAATAGGGACTACTCACTTCTCTAGCATTTGAAAATTCAACAACTGGTTTCTCCAACAAGCCAACAATCCTTCGGACCCTTTCTTCATCTGCAAACCATTCATCATGCACTCTACTGACACTCCTGTGAGTAGAAAGAAAATACAGATTTCTTTAGAACAAGAAGACACCACAATGCATCATAAACTAGAGGCCATATTTTTACCCCAAAAAAATAATAATAATAAATAAATAAATAACTAAAGGTTATCCAAGAAATATATATATAATATAGAAAAGGTGCAAAGGTGTATGGCATAGAATATGTTAAAGATCTAATTCAACCACACAACTACATCAAAAACCTATGAAGCATGGACACTTCAAACCCCAAATGAATCAATATCCTATCAGTATCGGATACTGATACACCTAAGAAACTCCTTGATACGCAAGGGCAAAGCTACACAGACTTTAGGGGGGGAAATGCCAACCATGAAAATCTGAATTTTTTCTTTTTTAACTACATTCCCAATTCATCTTTAACTTTAGTGAAACTATACTTGTAAAAATAATAAAAGTCAAGCTGCTTTTGCTATGTTAGAGAGAGAAGAATATCAAAAAAAAAAAAAAAAAAGGGGAGATTGGAAGTCTAGCTTATTAATGATGTCAACCTAATGCTAGTCTCAGCTTTACTGACTTCCCTATTCCATTCCCAACACCAAAACTACATATCAGAAAATATATATATATATATATATGTTCGCCAAGACATTACTTCAGATAATAAACAGGAGCTTGATGAGGCTCTAAAGAGAGAGGTAGCCATCACCTTCCAGAGTTCCAGTGTGTATTGATTTATCTGCAATGCCATTTTCTACTATCATTTATGCTATCATTCTTAATTTGATGATATCAATTTGAATAACTCTTTTTTTTTTTTTATTAATTTTTGCTTGCTGCCCTATCTTACTCCTAATGAAATATAGTTCATCAAATACAAATGGATTAGAAATTTTTACAATATTTTCTACCTCAAAGTAACAAGATAATAGAAATTTTTTGAATAAAAATGTCTTCGTTTTTCAATTAGGATAAAATTCTACAACCAATCAAAGTTCGCCTCACCTGAGGCAAATTCTTGGCCTTGCCCTCACCGATACGTATCTCACACTCTCCATACATATAACAAACACTGCCACATCATCATATACGCAACATATACATTTTGGGTTAGTATATAATTATTTTAAAATAAACGGGGGTTTACATGTAAATTTAAAAATACACAATACCCATACTTAGATCAAAATAATAAAGTAATAAACCCATTTTAGTTCTCTTATCTTAGTTCTCTTCCCACTCTATCTCTCTCCTAGGGCAACCATTGTAGAGCAATAAAGCTAAACGGTCATTTTATAGTGTTGATGTCATTTTGGGTTTTTACTTTATTTTATTACTAGTTGGTACACACGTGCGTTGCACGTGAATATTTTTGTATTATAAAATAAATATTTCAGCAATGGCATACGAATTTATGCTAAAGTAGACTATATAAATTGTCTTTTAGAGAAGAGATTTTTGTGATGGAAAAAAAAAAAATCAGTGCCAAAACTAATAAATTAATTAAATGTGTCATCAATAACTTAAATAAATATAAAAAATATATGTAAATTTCAGTTGTACACTTGCCTATTAAAAGGATATTTCTCATGGCTCTGTCGGTGTGTGTGTGTGTGTGTGTGTATATATATATATATATATGTTTATTTTTGTAAGGAAAAAGCTAAATAATTTAACCCTTTTTTTCGAACTTGTTTGGCAACTAACCTAGTTATGTACTTATTTGAAAGAGTAATAATTTTTAAAAAAAATTATTTCATAAATAAATTGAACAAATAACATCGTGTTTAAATTCAAAAAATAAGAAATAAATTAAAATAAATGTCATCCAACTCATTGAAAATATTATTCTATGAGTGGGGAAGTTGGGGCTTTTGTATAAATTTTTTTTATAATATAAACAATTAAATGAAATTATGTTAAATATACTTATTTTTAAAATTTTCTCAATGAAAAATGTGCTTACTAAAACATGGGAATCCTCTTGGGTTGTCCTTTGTTGAGATGATGCTCTATTGACCAGATAAGGTAGAATTTTTAACATCGTTACATAAAGGATTTAGTTTTCTTAATGCTAGTTTTTGATAGTCTAAGAACCTCATTCGGTTTTATTATATTATATTTTAATAAAAGGTTCTATGTGAGAAAACAAACCAACTCCAAAAATAAATAATTAAATAAAAAGAAAGGTATCTCATAAAATATTTGTGAATCACGATTTGTCAAAAACTTACACCAAAAAAATAAAATAAAAAAAAATACTCAAAAGTAATAATATCTAACAGAACTAAAATAGAACCCTACTGCGTTTGCAAGGAATCTTGTACGTAGGACATTCAGTAAGAATAGAGGTAGGAGAACCATAGTTACAGAAATATATGAAGTACTTGACTCACATGGAAAACAGTATTTTCTATAGCAATTAGAACAAATCCTAAAACCCTATATTTCGAAAAAGAAAAGAAGATGAGAGCTCTATTAAAATATGTTGAAGCTACTGTTAATGGAGAAAGTAGAATTTAGAATCCCATTGTTAATGAATAGATGATATATGTTATAAAATAGAGTTAATTTACAATTCTGGGTTTTATTTATTTATACGAATTATAATTTCCTTAGAATTCCTATTTATGTATGTGTTTTATATTTCTATATTTCCTATATATGTAGAAGGGTAATTGTGCATTTAAAATTTAAAATAAGAGTATATTAGTCAATCAGAAGTTTTTCACTCATTCAACTTTTAATAGGTAATATATCTCTATATATATATGGCCACACGTGCGTTGCACATGAATATTATTTAAATAAAAAAATTTATAAATTCTATATCTATATATATATATATATTGAATATGAAAATCTAATTATTTGTTACTTTTGTGTTAATTTAACTTATTAGAATAAACGCTCAATACAATAGGTGAAAATTCTTTTAATTGTTAGGAGTTATGGTGGGAATAAAAAGTTAGCTAGAACACATGCATAGAAGTGGAGGCTATATAGAATTTATGAAGTAAACATAAATTGTGTTATCTTTTTTCCTTCTTTTTTTGCTAGAAAATAAACATTCTTAATTGGTTCAATATAAAACATTCTTAATTGGTTAAATATGGGAGGCAAATAAATATTTAAAATTTAAAATTTAAAATAAAGATGTAATGGTCAATCAAAAGTGTTTCTAAAGTATAAACTTTTATAGGTAGTATAGATATAATATAATTTAAGATGTGATACAAGAGCATCTTTGAGGGAGGTAGCAAAAAAAATAAAAAAATAAAAAAATAAATAACAAATCTGTCTTTTGCTACCTTATGTTTATGTGGGCTGTGGCAATTTGATACTTCAATTTGAGATGTGCATTCCAAAGGGAAGTGGCAAACATAATTATTTTATTTTTATTTTTATTTTCTATATTTTATATTTTTGATACTTTTAAATATTATTTAATTTATTTTTTTAATAAGTGAAATTGATCCCTCCTAATATAGTTTTTCTTACTTTTTCTATAAAAAAATTCACAATTTTATTTTTGTATGGTATCATCATCTACATTTTTTTTTTGTTCACTTAGAGATTGAAAAGGGTGTGGAGATCGAGATTTTCATTTTATTTTTTTTCCTCATTTCTTTGGTTTTTTTCCTTTTTCTTTTCCCCCTCCCTTCCCATCAACAACCAAATTCAAGCAAAATAATAATAATAATTATCATATACATAGATGACCCATTCCAACAATTTCCACGTTACAATTAAAACACATTCAAGGGTTTTCGTAGTTTACCCAAAATCCTCGAAAACAACCACTCCCATCCACAAACAAATTCAGCATTATATGAATTCTCACCAAATTTCAAGAAATATATAATAAAAGTATAAAACACTTACACAACAGCCCCGAGATCCGGTATCATCTCCATGTATCGTCTCCATGATGTGGATATTTGGTTTGTGACTACGCTGGGAAGTAAGTGTGCCTCTAATAGGCATTCTCGTTTGCTAAAGAATGAGAGGAAGAGGGAGATACGAAGTCAACGTGCTTTAGGATTATATGTATAGTATTAAATGGAGTATTTGATTTAGGGTTTCCTTTGAATTCCTATTTGTGTTTTATATATTAAGGTATGTGTTTTAGAATATATTAAGGTATGTGTTTTAGAATTATAGTTTCCATATTACTATATTTCCTATATATTCAGAAGGGTGGGTAGTTGTGTATTTAAAAATTAAAATAAGGGTATATTAGTCAATCAAAAGTTTTTCTTACATTCATCTTTTTATAGGTAGTATAGATATAGATATATGAATGATGAACATGATTTATGCTTATGGACGCGTTCTTTGGAATATATTATTGCATATTAATCGATTTTGTAGATGTATTAAATTTTTTTAATACTTATTATTGATATTTAGATCAAAAATTAATATTAATATATCTATTTATTAACGTAACCGCCGTATCATACCCTACATTTTTTTGTAAATTGCAGAATCGGCATATCCATATTTTATCACATTGCATTGTATCCATATCCTGTATCCATATTCATTCTTCATAGTTAAAATCAGAACTTACATCAGGTCGTATGAACAAAAATGATTATAATGCTCCTTTTAATATTAGAACTTAAATATAAGAGAGGAGATTTACTATCAGTCCCAGCATTTTACCAGTTATAGTGGCGAAGCAGGATGCTGGCTGAAACCCTTGAAATGGAAAGCACAGTTGATATCCTTGAAATGTCATCCTCTTGACGTTGATGAATATCAGCTTCACCCAAAATGGTATAGTTTTGCTGCAACAAGAAACCAGACACACTTGAAACTAAGACACAAAATAACAATAAAATAAGGGGACTAAAAAGACTCAATCTTGTGTGTGCATGCATGAGTGCAGAGGTGGCTACAAAGAATCTACTAGTAAGTTAAAGCCAAACCTTACATTAAAAATCTCATCATCAATTCAACAAAATCAACTCCACAGAGTTCAAATCTTTGGACACTAAACTCAATTAGTATTGCAAAAAAATATTTAAGAACTTTTACACAACCAATCTTAAAATTAAAAAATAAATAAACACAAAAAAGGGATCAAAATTAATAGGAAAAGGCAAAAAAAGGCAAGAAAGAATCAAAGAATGAAATTAAACCAATGACTAGATTGAGCCATTCAACAATTGTTCAATCAAATAAAATCAAAAAATAAAAAGGCTTAAACCTATAGGAACTTAACAGGATCGATAGGACCCAATTCACAAGGTGCCACTCTGAAACTATTTGCAACCACTACAGAGTGAACCCAATCTTAAAATAAAATGGAAATAACCAGAAAAGAAGGCCTAAAATAATAATAAATTAGCAAAACACTACAAAATTCACCTAGTGTCGCAGTAAATAAAAAATTTTAAAAATAAATAAAACAAACAAATTTGCCAGTGCTACCCAATGAACTCAATCTTCAAATCATACACATTAACACAAGAAACCCCAACAACCAGACCAAAAAAAAAAAACCTCTTATTTAAAAGACTTATAAAATAGTATAATACTACACTACCCATCCAACCCAATTGCAGAATCAAACAAACTAACACAACAATTGAAAAAGGCTCAAAATTACATGGAATTACAAAAACAAATAAAGAAAGTAACACAACAACCTCCTTTTTTTTTCTTTTTTTTCTTTTTTCCTTTAAAGGCTCAAAATTGAACAAAATTCACCTGGTGCCACTATATATAAAACTTACTCCGTAATAAACAAACAACAACAACAATAAATAAATAAATTTTGTAGAAGTTACCCAATTAATCACACTCAAAATCAAACAAATTAACACAACGACAATGAAATTTACTTGTTGCCACAGATTTAAGAGGTTCAAACAAGAAAAAAATTAGTTTCGAATACAACCCATTCAACCCAATCTTAAAATCACACAATTTAACAAAAAAGCAACAACAAGAAGAAAAAATGGCTAAAACATATATGAAAGTACCAAAATGGAACGAAATTCAACTGGTGCCACTACTCAATCTCATAATCAAACAAATCAATTCACCAACAACAATTTCAACAATTAAAACAAAAAAATGGCCGAAAATTATGAACGAAGCGAGACTCGTAATCCAATACCTGGTGGCGATGCGAGATGAAGTCGTCAGAGTCATCGGAGTCATTGTCGATGAACTCGTAATCGGCGTCGTCAGCGTCGATGGCGTCGCTGTCCATGCCGCTGTAGAAGTCATCATCGAGGGACTCGGCGTCGTGCGCATCGTGCATGTCGTCATCCGATTCCATGGTTAATTAATTAATTATATTAATATAGGGTTACGAAACCCCTAGAATTGAATACCCCTCAATCCCCTCCTTCGACCGTCAATGCAAAATTAGGGCACAGAAAAGGACTGAGAGATGGGGGTCGAAGGATGGTGTTGCAGAGAGCAAACAGTGATGATGGCGGTTCTATTTTCAGGAGAAATGACAATGAAAAATGAGAGAGACAGAGAGAGAGGAGCTTCGACTTCTCAACGCGACGAATGAGAATATATCGCATCATGTCAGCATGCTATTATTACATCATATACCATGCAATTGAAGCAGTGTTAGATAAAAGTTCTTCCCAAATCTGCGTTTTAAGTGGATTTTTTTGTTCCTATCAAAGAAAATAAAAAGAATTTTTGTGTTTTTTATTTTTTAAAATATTTTGTGAAAATCAAATAAAAATTATAAATAGTGATAAGATCCAGAATATTGCAACCACATAAAATATAAAAGGTTTACAAAAACTAGTCATGCAGTTTATTAAAAACATCATTTCGAATAATTTTGTAAAAAAATGTTTTTCCAAAATCTATCTTTTAAATAGTATTTTTAGCCATTTTTCATAAAACATTTTGTAAAAATGAAATTGCCAAAAAAATCTATTTAAACAATAGATTTTGAGAAAAAAAATTCTATAAAATTATTCAAAATGATGTTTCCTAGTAGATGACGCTACTAGTTTTCGTAATAATCTTTCATTTTTTTCAAAATATCTTTATAAGTGTAAACTAAATGAGGGCTTGTAGTAGTTTATGTGGTGGTAATAGTCTCCTACTGGTCATAAAATCCACTTAAATCACTAATTTTAGGAAAAACTTTCTTTTTTAAAGTTGTTTAAAATGATATTTTTTTTAATGGACTACATATTCAAATTTCATGATAACCGTTTATATTTTTTATAAAACCCTGAGAAGTTCTAAATAAGTGGAATGCAAAAAAAGCTGAGAGTTGGCAGTAATTGCCCATCTCTTAAGAGCATTTCTACAGGTTGATGCTATTTTACCTATACTATTTCTATTTTAGCACAAGGTATATAGCATTTGACACACTATATTCCGATGGTGTAAATAACACATGTAATTTTTTGACACAACCACCATCCCCTCATTTTTCTAACCAACTTTGTATTATTTTAGCAAATAGGTGTGCTATTACTATTTTTTTAGCACCCCATTGGAGCAATAATAAGGTGTACTATTGGTACATTTTGGCACTAGCACACTAGTAATGACACACTTTTTAACACACCATTGAAAATGTTCTAAATACATACATTATAGTAAGCCAAAAAGAAGGAAAAAAAAAAAAAAAAAAGGGAAGAATGGAAGACATACATTAGACTTTGTAATATACTATAGACAAGCCATCAAAATTAAGTGGGATAATTTACTTTATTTGTGTCAAGGTCACAGTCGGAAGGAAATTTTTTGTGTGAATTATGTTGTGGGACACCATTCAACTAAGTAACTTTCTCGTGTATGTTAGCCTACTAGGGCATCTCAAAACCTTGCCCCCTTTCTTTTTTTTAATTTAATTTAATTTAATTTTAATTCTCTTTCTCTTTTTGTAACGCCCATGTGAGCACATTAGCCTATTTGCATGATTATTAGTTATTTTGTCAACATTAGTTTGCATGTGTATTACAAGTGATTTTTGTGATGATTTTGAACATGTATGACGTGTGATTGAATGTTATTTTGTATAATATACATGTTAGATGTACATCAATAGCTTAAATGTACATTTTCTATCATTATTGGGCAAAAAGAGTATAGGTCGATCAATCGGAAGTAGGCAGAGACTACTGGGGAAATTTGCGGATCTTGTGAAATTCAACACAAAACATTTATTAAAATTGAACAAGAATATAATTTACAACACAAATTAAAAAATCAAAATTAAAATGAAACTGAACATGGATAAATAAAATAATATTCACAATTTGAATTAACAAAAATCAACACAAGAAATATTTAATTAAAATAAAATAGTAAGAAGAGCTGGCCTGTCGGAAAGCACATGAGATCATGCTATCTTAAAGAAACTATTGCCTCGTTACGTACAAGTGCCTAACAAACAATAGGACCTCCAAGATATAACCCTAAAGCTCGCAGCTCCCTCTTTTATGGGTATGTCCACAACAAGAATATAGTGAACCCATCTATAATCAGTTGTCCGTAAATATAATATATAAAATAACTATATAAAACTTTTAGAGAAATATAGTGGAAAAGAGATTGAGAAGATAATGTGAACGTCTCGTCTATTCATGTAGAGAAGCTCACTATTTATAATAGTAAAATGCAGAAATTGGTATGGGCTAATAAAGGTCCAAAATAAATATCATAATAATTCTTTATAATAAACCCAATTAATAACATGAAATAAAAATCCAACGGTTAGTAACGGTCATCCTTAAATCAAAGAAATTAAGGTCTAACAGTCAAATGAAATAAACTCATATAATCAACCCACGAAGCCATGTGTGCTCCAAGTCACAACACTCTCACATGTTGTCACGCCCCGCTTATTCTCTTGCTCCTAACTTGTATTAATTTAACATTTCATCTAATAAAAACAAACCACACACATATATACTTTCACTACTATATATTATATTGTTTTGTATAACTACGTTACACATATATCACAACTCTGTCTTTCTCACACTTAATTTACAAATTTACATAAGGTTCTCAAAATATTTAGGCTATTCTAGGCTTCTGAGCACAACTCCAGTCTTTCTTATCCTTCTCTTATCCTAAAAATGTTATATAAATAACATTATGACACAACTCAGTGAGAAAATCACTTAACATACTTTATATCAATTCAATACATCATTAATGATATCATGATCTATCTATCATAACATTATTCACATTGTGGCACTAAATCAATATCTCACTTCCAATATAATTAAAATTCTCATACCTGTGATCTTGTTATATCTCACACCTTGTAAAAAAAAAATAAAAAAAATCAAAGATAACACACATAAGTCTCTTAGCCAAAAGTATGCTATCGATAACACACATTGGTCTTAAGTCCATATGTATGCTATCACAGTCTCAGCACATATACCACATGCATAGATGTGTATACTGCCATTGGCTCTAAGCCAACTGATCCAATATATTAGTGCACTAACTGTAAGGGTACTTTTAGTCCCGGCTGTCATTCTCCACATCAATCACAATATACCAAATAAAACATTTATCAAGAGTAATCAAGTGCCACAATATGACATAAAGTCATTTCAATGTTTTAAGAAATAAATCATCAATTATACATATCATGACAATCACATACATCTCAAACTCCACACATAGGAGTAACATAGGAATAACATTAGAATTTTAATAAAGTTTAGGACTAAATTAAAACATTATAAAAATCTTAAAACTTTAGAATTCAAGTAATCATTGTAACTCATATATATATATATATATATATATGATACACCTAGGAATGAAGTGATAGTATGATATAAGAATTGAAATATAACTTTGACAATAGAAATCTACGAAATTGTCTTTGAAAAGTAAGCTTTATAAATAAATCATAAAAACTTACAATATTGCAGTTGCAGAGGGATTACAGTTGTTGATGAATACAGTTGCAGGTGAAGGATTATGGAGAGGGAGAGAAGAGAGATATAAATTTGCAGGAGCGGAGTGTATTCCAAATCCGTCCCCCTATCCTTTGCCTAACCCCTCCTTATATAGGAGACAAGGTATCAAAACCTAATTATGAGAACAGTACATTGTTAATTGAATAGTACTATTCAATCACATGGTTAAGATACTGTTGACTTTTACTGTGTGCCATCGGTGGGTACTGTATTGTCGATGGGCACTGTATTCAATCACATGGTCAAGATACTGTTGACTGTCGGTGGGCGCTGTGAGCTGTTGAGGTTTTGCTTTTGGCAGAAAAGTACAATGACAATGTTGGAGCACTGTAGAAGCACGCCTGAAGAGTGGTTGTCTGGATACTGAAGGCCGAAAATTTCGGATCTGGTCTGGAATCTAAGACCTTATTTGGCTGTTGCTTCTGTTAGGGCATTGGGGAGAAGATATCGAAACAGTCATCTTCATTGTCGTTTGCCAAATTGACTAAAGGGCATAAACCCTGTTCATTTTCCTCATCATCTGACTTGAGAGACGAGAGGGCTTGTTAAAGGTATACCTTCAAGTCTTTACTGTTGGGGGGAGCAGCTGCTAACTTGGTCATCAGCTGGTTTTTTTACAAGAGAGCTTTGGATGAATCTCCGATAGTTGACTGTATTGCAGGATGTTTCTGAAACCATTTCTGAATTGCTTCAGGAGTGATATGTTCTATTTTTGCATTATCCCACCATTTCACATGAAAGGACCGGCCTAGTGAGGGGAGTTGCTACGTACTTGTATATTCATACCTCCAAAACATAATCCATACAAGTCCAAAATGAGTAAAGAATAAGAAAAGTTTTGGGAAGATTTGTAAATGTGGCTTTGGCTGGATATGTTGCTCATAGTAAGCATATGACTCACTAATATTGGCAGGTTGGTTTGGAAGAATATCTTGAATGGGATCAAAATAGTTCCACCAGTCAAGAAACTAGAGGGGAACAGTCTCGATATTGAATTTTTGATCAAAATAGATCACCCATGAATAACGGTTAATCTTATTCTGAATAAAGAATAATATTTGCCATGCCTTCTCATAATCAAAATAATTATAGAGATTAGGCGTGATATTGCCAAGGAGTTGTCTTGGCTGATAAAGAGGTTGATCCCAGTCAGAGGGACTAAGGACACGAAGAATATGGCATGTTGAATGTGAATAATCCGAAGGATCATCCTCATTTGGATTATGTTTAAAAATTGCCAATTTTGTGCCTTTTTCAAGGATATATTGGTACCACTGCTGTGTTTTGTGAAAATCATTTGTCTTATGTTGGAATCGTAGGGGAAAATAAGATTCAAGGATATCAGCGATATCTGTTTGAGAAAATTCTCTCTCAATAATCATTATGTTTAATAGGAGAGTTTTGGGAATTTTTTGCGAAAATTTGTTTATTTTGCAAATATTTTTGCGAATTTGGAGTAAAAAATACTCCTAATGGCTCCACAGATTTAGAAGAAGTTGCAATAGCCTTGCAACTACTCCTAACGATGGAAGCTGCAAATGAATAAGTTTGTGACTTATTGATTGGAGGTACTCGCTGAAAGCTGAGTTGTTGCTGCTGCTGCAATGTCAATTGCTATTGTTTGTAGTGGGCAAGAAGTTCTTCTTCTTCTTGAAGATCTTCAAACCATTTTTTCTTTGATGTTGTGCCCTGAGCTTTTGGTTGCTGGGTTGATGACCCTGTTATTTGGTTAGTATGGGTTGAATACCCTTAAGGGGCTTTGGGTTTGGTTTTTCTGGGCCTTCTGATGAACTATCCTGTTCTTTGGATATATGACCTTGTAAGAACTCACGAGAGAGGAAATCAGGGACATAGTTGTTTTCTCCTTTAATATATTCTATATCAAAATCGAAAACAAAAAGTATTGTTTGCCATCTAGTGAAAATATGTTTTGATACAATATTTTTGACATATTTTTCAAAACTGGTTTTGCCGCTTGACAATCTACCTTTAGTAGAAATTTTTTATTTAAAATATCATCTTAGAATTTTGAAATACTCAAAACTATAAATAATATTTCCTTTTTGATAGTTGAATATTTTGCCTGTGTTGTCTTCCAGGTGCAGAATGTATATCTAACAATCTTGTCAGTATTGCCCATTCTTTGCATAAAAATACCGCCATAACCTATGTCTGATGCATCAGTTTGGACTACTTTGAATGTTGATGGATCAGCTAAGCTAAGATAAGGAAGGGTTTTGGCCTTTTGTTTTAGCATTTTGAATATATTGGTATGGTCTTGTGTCCATGCAAGAGGGTTCTTCCTAAGCGTTTGTCTAAGTAATGCACACGCTTGACTAAGTTTAGGATAGAAGTCTACTATGTAATTTAGACACCCTAAGAATCTTTGCAATTGCTTTTTGTCTTTGATTTCATCTAGAAATTTGTCTGCAAATTGAATTGATCTTTCAATGAGGACAATTGTTCCCTGATGAATATGATGTCCTTAAAATCTAATCTTTGTTTGGAAAAGATTAATTTTTGTAGAACTTAAGACTAAACCATATTGCTTGATGTGGAAGAATATGTTGAGATGCTTCCAGTGTTGCTCTATTGACTTTGAAAACACTAATACATCATCAATGTATAAAATAGTGAATTCAGTGTATTGTGTGAATATTGCATTCATTATATTTTGAAATTATATTTTGAAATTCTGAAGGAACATTTTTAAGACCAAATGGCATTACATTCCATTCGTAATGATTAAAAGGGATTGTAAAAGCAATCTTGTATCTATTTTCTTCAGCAATTTGAATTTGCCAGAAACCTGATTTTATGTCAAATTTTGAAAATATTGTTGCTTTGCTTAGTCTTCCTAACAAATCTCTCTTATTAGGAGGAGGAGGATACCTTATCCATTGTAAAGCATCATTGAGTGGTTTATAATTGATAACTAAATGTGGGACTCCACGTTCAATTTCTGCTGCTTTAAAAACATAAAAGGCTGCACAACTCCATAGCGAGTGGCTTTCTCTTATCAAATTTTTAGTGAGCAGTTCTTTAATTTCTTTTTTGCATATTTCAAGCAATTCTTGATTCATTTGAATTGGTCTTGCTTTAGTTGGGATGTTACTTTCTTGAAAATCTTTCTCATATGGCAATTTAACAATGTATTTGTTTTTGTGCCAGAAAGTATGAGGATTATCATAACAGATTGTCTTTTTTAATTTGTCTTCGAATTATTTTATTGCAGATTGGAGTTTCCAATCTTGTAGTTGTTCAATCTGTTTATGCTGAATTTCTTGTTTAAGAAAGTTTAGATGTTTTGTCTTATGAAGAATTAAATTGATTTGCTTTTCATCTGAATATGTAAACTTGTTTTTCAGAATGTTGACATCCCTGACCGAAGGTGGATTAAGGAATTCAAATTTTGTCTTATTTTTTATGTAAGATGTAATTTCCGTTGTATCAACGCTAAAAGGTTGAATAAGAGTAATAAAAGGAGTTCCTAATATTACTTGCCTATCCAAATCTTTAACAAGGATAATAGTTGATTCAACACAAGTTCCATCTTTACATATATGGACATTGTCTAGTTTGTAATTAATGTTGAGTTTAGCCCCATTTGCCGAGTTAAGTTGTTCCTTTGTCTTTTGATAGTATTTTGACGGTATTAATCCTTCTTGTATGCAATTCATATCTACTCATATATCAATCAGAGCAGTTATATGAAGTATATATTTGTCATATGGATTCCTTTTGTTATGAATTACAATTTTAATAGTTGTATTCCATTTTTGAAAAGTAATTTGCCTAATGAGTTGTATGAAAGCTTCTTCACCAATGTTATCCTTTTCTTTGGTGATTTCACTTTCTTCAATATTTTGTTGAGGAATAATAATCTCAAGATTATTATTCGTAGAAGCTTGTTGCTGTTCAAGCCTATTAATTTGTTCTTGAAGAGCATGAAAGCTTATATTTTGTAAATTAGTGTGTTGTCTTAACTCTTTAAGTTCTAATTTTATTTGTTTTACTTCTTGTTTCAAGTCTTGGACAGTTGGCTCTTCTTCTATCTTTTGTTGAAATTTTTCACTTAATATTTCTTGTAAGTTGTAAGCTTTAGGAGGGTTTTGCTTTAGTTGACTTATCATTTGTTGGAGTTTTTGCAAATATTTATGTTTTAATATTGGATCATGGATCCGATCAATAATTTCCAATAACAAAGACTGTTGGTCAATTTTGCTTCCTTTTATCATGTTGCAGCATGATTGGCTACAATCTTGATTACATTGTTGTTCTTTGTCAGATTTAGATGATTTCGATGTTGTTGTAGTTTGAATTATTTCACTAATTTGTCTTTCTTCTTTTAACTTAGAATAAGACTCATACTCAGAATCAGAACTGTATATTACACTTATGATTATTGTTTTGATTTCTTATTGTGATGGATTTTTGTCTATGTGTAATTCATTAATTTTTTGTTTGACTTTGCATTATGATTTATAATGACCTTTCTTTCCACATCTGTGACACACAATATCTTGTGGATTGGTGTGGTGTTTTCTTCTCTGTTGTTTTTTAGGGTTGGGTCTGTGGTGGTCTCTTGCCTGTTTTTGTTGATAATATTAATTATCAAATGGTTTATTCTAATATCTTTGGCTATGTTGCTTTTTACAGTATTTGCGTGAGGAATGTCGGTGTTTTGTTGATGATATTTTGATAGAAGTAAACCCGAATTGTTTACAGAATGAACCAAATTCCTGTTTATTTCTAATTTTTTTCTTTTTTCATTTGTTGTTGGAGTTTGAATTACGTACATTGAGCTATTCTTGCTTAGTGTATGGTACTAATCAAATCTCCATATGTTAGGTGTCCCCAAAGGATTATTCCATTGTTTTGCTCTCTAAGTTTTGTCTTAATTGTTTTTGCAAATAATGTTGGCAATCCAGATATAAATTTTTCTTTCCAGAAAGGTTGATTATTGTCAAGTCTTAGGAATACTTTTGTTAAAAATATATCCTTATACCATCTAAAATCTCCCAATCTTTTACATCTGAGATTTGTCAATATTTCTAGTTGTGTCTTTTAACTTGGAGGAAACTCCAATAAAGTGTTTGGAGATGGTGAAAAGTAAAGTTGCTACAGCATTCTGTATTTCTTCATCAGTTTCAGTTTTAATTATGTTGCCTTCTTGGTCTGTTTTAATTGCATATAAAACTTTCTGTTTATTTTCATGGGTTAATGTGTGATCCCACCATCCTTTTAGTTGGCCGATAAATCTTGCCACTAAAGATTGTGCGATAGCGTGATAAGATATTTCAGAATTCTTTGTCTGATAAGTTGAACTTAGCATTGTCATTTCATGAAGTGTGTTGAGTATTTGATATTGAGTCATACCATCAATATTCCACTCATAGATTGTTCCTCCATGATAGGAAGCTTGATGGTGCTAACTACGTTCCTCGAATGCATATTGGGGAACGATGGTCTTGGGTAAAAGTTTCTCATTGGCTGGGTAGTCCGTAAGGCATTTACATTTGACATTTCTTATTGTTTAAATGTTTGTATGATGTTATCAACTTCTAAGTCAGAATTGATAACTTCTTTTTTCGTTATAGGATTTATTGTTTTAGAGGTTGATGGTTTTTGTTGGGGTGTATCAGGAGACACAGTGTTACCAATAACATCATCTAATAACTTGATTATGTCTTAAATCTCTAGATGAAGTTGATCTCTTGATAATTGCTTGATATGTTTTTTAGGAATTTCATGTGATATGAAAAGGGGTTTTTCATCCTGCTGTTTTGGTAAAATTTGTTCATTTTGAACCATATTCTCAATTTTGGTTAATTGTGTTGCAATTGTCTTTATATGTTGGTTTGTATAGTTATTTTGCTCAAAGATATTTTTTATGTCTTTACCTGTTGGCGAAGTCTGTTCATCATTCTTGACTTTATACGGTACAGCAATGACGCTTGCCGTATAATATAGGATTTTAATTTACTTTAAGGGTGGATGTATTGATTCTATGATTTGATTGCTTGGTGTTAATTGCCAAGTAGTATTTGTTTTATTAGTTACATTAATATAGCTTTTGTCTTCTTTAGCATATACTTTTTCAAACCATTCAAAAAAGTATATGTGAAATTTGTGGGTGTCCATATACGTATACCATTGTGTATGTATTTGGTTTTGTTGCTCAGAATTATAGGTTTCAAAAAACCATTTTCTTTTTGCTTTATTTTCTTCTAGCATAAATTCTTTTCTTAGAAGTTCTTTGTTCATGACAAAGCTTAATCTAATCATCATTAGGCGGGAGGGTGGTTCCATTTGGGATTGTGTAGGCGACATGTTTTGTTGGTATTCTTCTTTTAGTTCTATTGTCTGTTCTTGAGTTTTGACATTCATATTGACAATTAACCTATTTCCTTTATAAATTTCATATGACGGAATTTTGGGTAATTTCCAATTGCTAAGATTTCTATTGTCTACATTATATTCTTTCTCCTCAAAACTTACTATGTCTTGATTCGAAGATGTTCTTGATGTCGTAGACATCGTCCTAAAAAACATAATTGCCAATGGTTTCTCTACACCATACACTTAGGTATAGGTCTCACTTCGGGACTTACTACTCACTGCCCTGCTACCTACCTGAAATATGCATGCAAAGATAATAAAACAACTATATATCCTATACCATGGCTTTGATACCAAGATGCACCCAGGAATGAAGTGATAGTATGATATGAGAATTGAAATATAACTTCAACAACAGAAATCTACGTATGTATATATATATATATATATAATTTTTAATTTGTTTTTCATTGTTACTTTACAAAACAGTCCTTTCCTGTATTATTTATGAAACAGTCACTTAAAAATTACAAAACAGGTCATCTTCTTCGCAGTATTTATAATTCAGTCCAAGAGTTTGCAAAGAAAATTTCAGTTCTACCCTCAGATTTCAAATTCACATAACTTTCTCATACGAAAACAAAATCAAGTGAAACAAGCGTCAAATTGAAGCTTATAACGCCTACTTTTACTTATTATAGGTGGTTTTGATTGAATCTTGCTCAGTAAATACCAGAATTTAAAACAAAGGTTCAGTTTTAAAACATAATCCCAGAACTTTAAATTTGTAATTCTCTCTCTACACTTAACCAATCAAATCTCAAAATTTATATGTATAAACTAGGCAACCATAGGAATAAAACGTACTTTATAGCACATCAAATGATCGGGTATAAGGAAAGAAATAAGCTTTTGAAACTAGAACACCAATAAATCTAAACCTAATCTTTAAAATTTGAAAGTTCATAAGCTAACAATAAAATTAAAGCTCCAAAACATTATAAAAAAAAATATTAGGTTCAGTTTCTCACCTAAAATATTCAAAGATTGATGCTCAATTTCTCTCCTAATCAAAACCCCCAATTTCTCCTTTTCTTTTCTCTTTCTCTTTAAGATTATCTCTCAGTTTTGGTTTTCTCTCTTACCAAACAGCTTAATAAAAATTCTAGAACCTTATATATGTCGAAAAAGCAGAAATAATATTTTTATTTTAAATTTTATATGCTGCCACATGTCTATTTTCATGCAAAAATTCAATTATTTCATTTTTGAGATGATGTCACCTAATAATTTGCATGCAAATATGCCAACCAAACCCACATTTTGACACCTCCTACTTAGTTATCAGAAAATAATATTATTTTATTCACTTTCCTGATTTTTCCAAAGTTTTCTATAATTTTCTAGAATTTTCCAACATTCTACACATTTTTTTCTCAAAAATACCCCCATTTAATTTAATAAATGCCCAATACGTCCAAATTTGTCATTTTTTTTTATTTTAATAGCATTTTCACTCCTTAATCACCATATTATAATTTTCTTAACTTTAATTACCCACATTAAGTATTTTTAATAATCGCTTAAGCTAATTAAGGATAAATTACTCTAATTAAGCGAAAATTAAGATTAGTTCCAAAAATTACAGAAATTTATAATAATTATTATAAAAATTCCTCAATTACACCTTCTTATTTATATGATATCACCATTACTATAACATCCCCTTCTCATCATAATTCAAAATAGCATAAATCTATGGGTCGTCACACATGTTACATCACAACATGGTCAACCAGTCCAGTGGTGGTGGTCGTATGCGTGCATGCGCATCATAAACACATATTTTCTAATAGAGACTACCCTCGTGATCTTCGCTAGCCTATAGCTAATCGATTGGGCTCTAGAATCCGATCTATCAAGTACATCAGTTAACAATTTTTTTAAAATGTGTTAAATGACTCATGTGCCCCTATCACTTCTTAAACACCCCAGGTCTAATTTTAACACCCCATTTCAACCATTTTCACCTCAAAATACATGGACAGAGGGAGAGAAAAAGAGAGAAGAAAGAAAAGGGTTGTTTGAATGAGAAAGAAAGTGGGTTTTTGGCTTTGCATGTGTGGATTCTAAGCTTCTCTCTACTTTGATGTTTTTGGAAGCTACCAAAGTGCCAGATTCATCATCTTTTACGTGTGGTTTGTAGATCAAGCTTAATCTATGGAGTTAGGAACTCAATCCTTCATTCTAGGCTTGGATTCAACCCTACCAACAAATTTTCTCTATATTTTGTGCATCATTCCTAAGGTAGGTGTAATTTTAATGGGTTATAACCTTAAAAATCATAATAGGATAGGGTATAACCCCTTGCTTGTTAAATATAATTTATGATTTGTAATATTTATGGTTTTACATAATTTTTTAGTGTATTGTTATATAATTTTTGGAATGCATGTATTGGGGGTCTAGTATATATACCCATATATTAGGTAGGGCAACAACTTAGGCAGGTTGAGAAGCCATCCCATGCTTAACCCTAAGTATAAAACCCTCAACCCAATCCCAATCCAACCCGTTCTTTTTTTCTTATTAGAACTCATCGTCCTATTTGTACTTTTTTCTTCTTGGGAAAATTACAGATTGCCCCCCTGAACTTTTGGACGAAATCACTTTTCACCCCTCATCTACAAAATCGGACAAATCGCTCCCTATTGTTTCAATTTTTTTAACTTTACCTCATTCCGTCAAGCAGCTGTTAGGATTTGGACGAAAATTGGTCATGTGTATTGCACGTAACTAACATATTTAAGTTTTAAGTCAAAAATACCATTGCCGGATATTTTATACTCCAGCAACAACTCCGGTTGTCTTCTCCGACAACTCTGCAACAGCCTTTTTTTTTTTAGTTATAAAGAAATGACTAATCAAATACTACCCATATCATCTTTCACATCTTTATAGATCAGATCTCAACCAAATCAGAAAATCTCTTAGATATCTGAATCCAAAAATTATGAAAAATAAAGAAATAAAAAAAATCATCATCCCAAGTTCCGAACAATGATTTCTTCCCAATAACCCATCTCTTTCCAGTAATATGTACCCATCTCTATTAAATCCATATTATTAATTTCAAATACAACCAAACAATATATAACCCTATATGTATGTATATATATATATATAGAAAGAGATAGAGAGAGAGAGAGGGAGCCATTATAGGTGGTGAATCATGATCGTTGGAAACGATGGAAAAAGTCACCCTAGCAGTTGCAATCACTAAAGATGGAAAGCAATTCGAACCTTGCCGAACATGCCGCCGAAATCTGACGAACATCGTTGAAATTGTCTGTCTACACAAGCCGGCGTTGCCGGCGAAGCTACGTTTAAGGCCTCGATCGATAGAGCTTCCGGTATATTTCCAACAAATGTATTATTCAATAAATCAAGAAGACTTAGTCTCAGCAACGACAAACTCGATGGAGGTCTTTGCAGGATGTAGTGAACATATTGAATCACAATCTCCACATGCTTTCACAATGTATTTCCTTATAAAATTTCTCACCCATTTTATAACCCCCATCCAACAACTTTATTTGCATCCAACCATCAACAATCTCCTGTATGAACTTTATATTTGAAAGTGGAGAAAGTGGAAATCGCACACGCGGATTGAGATCCACAAGCGACGAAGATGAATCTCGTGCACACTTTTGATTAGGTTTTGGAGGCATTGTTGGAGGACGTCGAATCAAAGGATTACAGCAACCAAAACGGAGAGAGATCATAGGTCATAAAAGCTTCCTCCTCTTCCTTCAATGTGCAAAGGTTTGTTGCAGGTAAAAACCCATTAATTCTACTAATTTTCTTCTCAATAACCAAACAAAGGGTTAGGGTTTTAATTATTTTTTGTCTCTTACTTCATAATTCGTTTGGTTGCTAAGAAAATGGTGCTGTATGAACTAGAGTTCCACTGGTGAGTATGGTGATGAGCGTGTTGGTAATGGCAAATCCAACCAAGAACGACCAGACCCGCTACACTCTCGTCGGAAAAACACAAGCCACAGATTGAATTTCGCCATCGCTACCTCTACTCTCTCTACATCTCTCTTGATTATGATATGGGAATCTATTTTGCTTAATTCTTTATAATTTTCTGTGTATTTTGTTTGGTTGGTGAGAAAGTGTGAGAAAATGAATAGAATATATTAAATTTTGGAAAATTTCTTGAGGGCAATTGTGTACTTTTACATATTTTGTTAACACCGCTAGTCCAAAAATTTTGAAAATTCAAGGGGCTATTTGTTCGATTTTGTAGATGAGGTGTGAAAAGTGATTTCATCCAAAAGTTCAGGGGGGCAATCTGTAATTTTACCTTTCTTTTTAATAAAGTTTTTTGTTGTCTATTAAAAAAAAAAAAAGGTATTGTAAATATATGGGAAAATAATAACTGGGATGACTTAATGACCAAAACCATGAGACGAAGCCCTTTTAAACCCAACGTCTATTTTGGGTTTTAGAATTTGTTTTGATCATAACCAATTCATTCCACAACTTAAGCATTCACCCCTAAACCGTTAATGTCTGTTTTGGGTTTTAGAATATGTTTTGATCATAACCAATTCATTCCACAATTTTAGGGATTCACCCCTGAACTGTTCCCCTCCCCCCTATTGCCTCATTTGATTCGCTTTCCAAATATAGGTTTATTATGTTTTTCATTGTATCTCTATTGGCAAAGGTTGCTACTCTGTTTCCTCGATCAAGTTGTTTTCAAAAATTTTAAAAATTGTGTTAAAACAATCGCAATCATCAACCTAGATGAGGTAAGTTTATGATTTCGGTTTGTGTTTGATTTTTTTTTTTTGTCGTATTCACTATCAACTTTGTAATCAAATTTAGTTAATTAGTTTTTTGGTTTAATAACACACATAGCTTTGTAAAATAATAATACCTTGATGCAAAAATTAGTTGTTATATGGTTTGAAAGGTAATACAGAGAATCAAATCTAATTAACTTGTTCTTTGCTTTATGAACACACTCAATTTGGTAAAGTAATTATACATATTTGCAAAAAAAAAAGTTGTTATCTAGTTGAGACAATTTTTTTTTTTTTTTTTTAGTGGGAGTGCATGAAGGAGTTTGTGGTAATTTTAAATAAATAAATAAATAACACACACAACTTGATAAATTGATTATACCTTGTTGTTAAAAACTAGTTGTTATCAAATCTGGTTACCTTGATCTTCACATCAAGAATACACTTAATTTCGTAAACTAATTACACATTAATGTGAAAAGAGTTGTTATCTAGTTGAGCTATCTTTTTTTTTTTTCTTTCGGTATTTTATTTTATTTTTTTAGCATAGAACTTGGTAAACTAATTGTACCATGTTGCAAAAAACCAGTTGTTCTCAAATCTAGTTAACATATTATTCGCATTAAGAACACATATAATTTGGTAAACTAATAGTTGTTATCTAGTTGAGCCATCTTATTATTTATTGGAAAGTACACAAAAATGCTTGTGCTATTTTTATTTGTAAATACATTCATTTTTGTCAATAGGAAGGATCGTCTTAAATTTGACTAGATGTTTGAGAAGCGTTAATTCAGTATTTTTTACACTTCAAGATATGGACGGCATTGGCGAATGAACTTTGTAGATGATGTACAAAGTTCTGAAGCTATTGGTGGTGGTGTAGATGCAACTAAAGAGGTTGGAGAGGTAGAAATAGGTATAGCTTTTCGTTTCAAAGACGAGGTTCATACATCCTACAGTAATTTTGCTAAGAGTCAAGGTTTTGGAATTAAAAAGGTGAGTGTAAAATATGACTCTAATAGAAGGTAAAAGTATTTTTCATTAGCTTGCTCTTGAAATGGCAACCATGTCCCTATAGGAAATAATATCCTCAATCCTAAGCCTTTTATTAGAATAGAGTGTAAGGCAAAAATTAATGTTGTTGTAAGAGGTGGGGCTAATTTTGTTATTACAAAAGTTTCGTTACTTCATAATCACAATTTAAGCCCTAGCAAGTCTCGTTACCAACCTTTGCATAGAAGTTTAAATTCCCCAACCAAAAGAATGCTAAAACTTAATGATTGGACCGAGATTCCATTTCTCGAGAGCTACAATGTACAAATTATCAGATAGGTGTATTCTGGGGAGAAAGATGCTAGAAATTTCATTGCCAAAGCGAAGGACAGCAAACTGGGGGTGGAGATGCGAAAGCTGTGTGCCAATATTTCAAATGGATGTAGTCTAGGAATCCAAATTTTTTCCACATCATTGACGTTGACAGTGAGGGCCGAATGAGGAACTTATTTTGGACTGATGCGCGTTCTAGAGCTCCAACGAGTCATTCTCGGATGTGGTGTCGTTTGACACAACATACTTGATGAATGGATATGACATACTATTTGCTCCATTCGTTGGGGTTCATTACAACGGCCAGTCGATGCTATTTGGTTGTGTTTGCTATTATGCGAAACCATAGATTTTTACATTTAGCTATTTAGGTTGTGTTTCATTTTTTTAGTAAAGCTAAAATTTAGTGTTCAATTCAATATGTCATATTATCAAGTTACATTTAATCGATGTGTAGTATGACTTATTGTCAAATAAATAAAGTTCAACCAATCCTATCATAACATGATGAGGGTTGTTACAGTTTATAAACATTAAACTTAATTAAGTTTGAAATTTGTGTTAACTCTCATAAGCAAGATTAACTAGATCCTACTATTTGAACCACAACATTAACTAGATTTGATCGAAAATAAACAAGTTTAAAATATTATGTTTGCATTAACTCTCATAAGGTAGATTGCTTATGTTGTAATTAAGTTAATGGAACTTTCCTGTAATATTAGTTTGTGTTTTTAAGTAAGCAAATTTATTTACCTTGTAATCTTAATTTGCAGATGTTGGTTAGAGTGTATATCGTGGCACGCACCACAAGCCATTGTCACCAATCAATGTAGGGCTATTTAAATAGCAGTTGCCGAGGTCTTCCCCAACACACATCACCAATTTTTTTTGTAGCACATAATGTAAAAGATACTCGACAAGTTGAATGGGTTTAAAGAGTACAAGCTAATTAAAAAAAGGTTGAAGAGTGTTGTACATGACAGCATTACAGTGAATGAGTTTGAGGGGGACTAGGATAAGATGTTAGATGTTTTCAACCTTGGTTCAAATGAATGGCTGTAGTCGTTGTACGTTGATCGTCAAAGGTGGATCCTCGTGTATATCAGATAGTCATTTTGGGCTGAAATGTCAACAACCCAACACAGCGAAAATATGGATGCCTCCTTTGATAAATATGTCAATTTGAGGACAACACTCAAGCAATTCGTGGAACAATATGATAGTGCTTTAAAAGAGAAGATTGAAAATGAGAACATTACTGATTTTGGTTCTTTTTCGTCAATAGTTCCACTAATTTCACAGTTTGAGTTTGAAGAACAATTCCGAACATATGTATACCCACGATATGTTTAGAGAATTCCAAACAGAGATTAGGCGGATGCTCTATTGCAATGTTAGTCTCACTGTGTCTGATGGGTGTGTCTCAATGTACAAGATTAGCAATGTATCGAAGGGTAAAGATGAATTGTCAAGGCAAAAAGCATATAATGTTTTGTATAATGAACTGATATTTAAGGTATTGTGCTTGTGGCATTTGCTTGAGTTCAGGGGATTATATGTCGACATATCCTAAAAGTTATGGTTGAGACTTGAGAATAATGTTTTTCAAGTTACACCTGTTATATTATCAATAAATTGAGGAAAGACATCAAGGGAAACCACAATTTTGTAATAAATTGTTACGACAACATTGAAACACATGAAGAACATTTTTGCCAAGATAGCTTGTTTTTGTTGTTTAGCCAAATATCTAAGATAGCCATTAAGTCGGTTGGCATATATGAATTCGCAAGGGAAAATTTGAATGCTCTGCATGATATAATGCTTACTCATGAAGGAGACAACGGCGATGTCAACAAAGTAGAGGATTAGGATGAGGATGGAAGTTGTCGCTTCAAAATTCGATCATTATTAAAAGTACAAAGCAAAGGCTATCTATTATTTAAGTGAATGGAATCAAAGACATGCAGGGGAAATGGTAAAAAGGATAGAAAGAGCAGGGTTGGCAAATGGGCGGGTGATGATGATGTTTTTGGATCTACCTCCTATTTTTTATTTTATTATTAAGACCATAATTTTTTTTCTAGATTGATTATGCTCATTGTTGACTATGCCTTTGTTTCAATAAACATAATCAATCTAGAAAAAAATCATGGTCTTAACAATAAAATAAAAAATGGGGTAGATCCAAAAACATCATCATCACCCGCCCTCTTTGCCAACTTTTTTTACGCCTTTCACCATTTCCCCTATATGTCCTCAATTCTATCCACTTGAATAGTGGACAACCATTTTCATATACCTTTAATGCTGATCGAATTCTGAAGCAATAACTATCATCCTCGTCCTCATCTTCTACTATGTTGCCATCGACGTTGTTTCCTTCATGAGTAAGCATTCTCTCATGCAAAGCATCCAAATTTTCCCTCGTGAATTCATACATGCCAACCAACTTGATAGCTATCTTGGATATTTGGCCAAACAACAAAAACAAGCTTTCTTAACGAACATGTTCTTCATATGTTTCAAGGTTGTCGTAACAGTTTATTACAAAATTGTGGTTTCGCTTAATGTCTTTCCTTCATTGATCAATAATATAATCAAGTGTAACCTAAAAAAATATTATTTTCAACTATAACATTTAGGATATGTCAACATATGATCCCCTAGAACTCAAACAAATAACACAAGTATAATATCCTCAAATTTCAGTTCATTATCCAAAACATTATATACTTTTTTCCTTCACAATCCATCTTTTACCCTTTGATACATCGCCAATTTTGTAAGTTGAGACACACCCATCAAACACAGTGGGACTAATATTGCAATAGAGCATGCCCCTAATCTCTGTTTGGAATTCCTTGAACATATCATGGGTATGCACATATTGGAACTATTCCTCAAACTCAAACTATGAAGTCAGCGGGATTGTTGACGAAAAATACCCAAAATCAGTAATGTTCTCCTTCTCAATCTTGTCCTTTAAAGCACCATCGTACTATTCCACAAATTGTTTGAGTGTTTTCCTCAAGTTGACATATTTATCAAAAAAAGCATTCATACTTTCGCTATGTTGGGTTGTTGATATTTCAGCCCAAAATGACTCTTGGACAAACTTGGGGATCCACCTTCGACGATCAATGTACAATGACTACAGCCATTCATTCAAACCAAGGTTGAAAACATTTAATATTTCAGCCCAGTCCCCCTCAAACTCATTTATAGTAATGCTATCACATACAACACTCTTCAGTGTTTTTTTAATTAGTTTGTACTCTTTAAACCCACTCAAATTGTCAGGAATTTTTTGCATTATGTGCTATAAACAAAGCTGATGACGCGTCTTGAGGAAGACCTCAGTAATTGCTACTTGAATAGCCCTACACTGATTGATGACAATGGCTTGTGGTGTACGCCATGACATACACTCTAACCAACATCTATAGGTTAAGATACAAGATAAATACATTTGCTTACTTAAAAACACAAAATAATATTACAGAAAAGTGCCATTAACTTGATTACAACATAAGCAGTCCACCTAATGAGAGTTAATGCAAATACGGTCTTTTAAACTTATTTACTTTCAAATCTAATTCATGTCGTGGTTCAAATAGTACGATTTAGTTAATCTAGCTTATAAGAGTTAATACAAACTTCAAACTTAATTAAGTTTAATGTTTATAAACTGTAACAACCCTCCTCATGTTATGAAAGTGTTGGTTGAACGTTAGTTTTTTGATAATTAGTTTTACTACACATCGATTAAATGTAACTTAATAATATATTGAATTGAACACTAAACTTTAGCTACCCTAACAAAATGAAACATAAACCTGAACAGCTAAATGTAAGAATATGTGGTCTCGCATGATAACAAACCACAACCAAATAGCACTAACTGGCCGTGGTGATTAACCCCAATGAATAGAGCAAACAGCATCTTATATTCGTTCGTCAAGTACACTGTGTTAAATGACATCACATTTGAGAATAACTTATAGGCAGCTCTAGAACGCGCGTCAGCCCAAAATAAGTTCCTTATCCAGCCCTTAATGTCAAAGTCAATGACGTAGAAAAAATTTGGATTCCTAGACTACATTAGCTTGAAATATTGGCACACTGCTTCCGCATCTCTACCCCCAATCTGGTGTCCCTTGTTTTTGCAATGAAATTTCTAACATCCTTCTCCCCAAAATACACCTGATCATAGCCCCCATATCTGATAATTTATGCATTGTAACTCTTGAGAAATAGAATCCAAGCCCGAGCATTAAGTTCTAACATCTTTTTGGTTGTGGAATCTAAACCTCTATGCGAAGGTTGGTAACGATACTTGCCAAGGTTTAAATTGTGATCGTAAGGTAACGAAACTTTTGTAATAGCAAAATCAGCATCACCTCTTACAACAACATTAATTTTTACCGTACACTCCATTCTGATAGATGGTTTAGGATTGAGGATATTACTTCCTATAGGGATATACTTGCCATTTCGAGAGTAAGCTAACGAAAAATACTTTTGCCTTCCGTTAGCGTCACATTTTACACTCACCTTTTTAATTCCAAAACCTTGATTCTTAGCAAAATTACTATAGAACGTACAAACCTCATCTTTGGAACGAAAATTCTTGCCATTTTCTGGCTCTCCAACCTCTTAAGTCACATCCACACCACCACCAATAGCTTCAGAACCTTGTACACCGTTTACAAAGTCCAAATCACCAACACCGTCCATATCATGAAATGTAAAGAACACTAAATTAACGCTTCTCAAACATCTAGTTAAATTCAAGACGATCCCTCACATTGACACAAATGAATGTCTTTACAAATAAAAATAGAACAAGCATCTTTATGTACTTTCCAATAAATAATAAGATGGCTCAACTAGATAATAACTATTTTTTTTTGCATCGATGTATAATAAGTTTACCAAACTAAGTGTATTCTTCATGCGAAGAACATATTAACTAGATTTGAAAACAATTGGTCTTTACAACAAGGTACAATAAGTTTACCAAGTTCTATGTTAAACAATAAATAAATAAATAAATAAATAACAAAAGAAAAAAAAGATCGTTCAACTAAATAACAACTTTTTTCGCATTAATGTGTAATTAGTTTACCAAACTAAATGTACTCTTAATACGAAAATGAAGGTAACTAGATTTGATAACAACTAGTTTTTAGCAACAAGGTACAATCAATTTACTAAGATGTGTGTGTTTTAAAAAATAAAAAATAAAAAATAAAAAAATACCACAAGCTCCCTCATGCATTCCCCACTAAAAAAAAAAAAAAAGATGGTTCAACTAGATAATTACTTTTTTCACAAATATGTATAATTACTTTACCAACCTGAGTGTGTTCTTAAAGCAAAGAACAAGGTAACTAAATTTGATTCACTGTATTACATCACAAACCATATAACAACTAGTTTTCGTATCAAGGTATGATTATTTTTCCAAGCTATGTGTGTCCTTAAACCGAAAAATTAATAACTAAATTTGATTACAAAGTTGATGGTGAATATAGAAAAAAAATAAATCAAGCACAAACAGAATCATAAACTTACCTCAACTGGGTTGATGATTGCAATCGTCTCAACACAATATTTTAAATTTTTGAAAACAACTCGATTGAGGAAACAGGGCTGCAACTCGTGGCAATGGAGATACAATGAAAAACATAATAAACCCATATTTGGAAAGCGAATTAGATGACTCAATTGGGGATGGGGGGGGGGGGGGGGGACAGTTTGGGGGTGAATCCCTAAAATTGGGAAATGAATTGGTTATGATCAAAACATATTTTAAAACCCAAAACAAACGTTGACGGTTTGGGGGTGAATCCCTAAAATTTTGGAATGAATTGTGTATTTTCAAAATAGATTCTAAAACCCAGAATAGACGTTGGCTTTAAAAGGGGTTCGTCTCATGGTTTTGGTCACTAAGTTGTCACACTTAGCATTTTCCTTTATTTTATATTATAGTATTTATTTTATATTCAAGCATTATATTTAGTATTTTATTATATTAGTAGTTTTATTTGTGTTGTTTTTTTTAAACTCTTTCCAATTTAATGTTCACTATCACCTATATAAGGGCTTGGGTTGTAAGCCCTACAATGGAGACTTGATGATTAATTGAATAGGCATAGACTGCTTTTTCCCAATCTCCTTAACCGTAAGGTTTTCTCTCCTTCCCTCCCTCTTTCTTCTTCTTTAACTCCCTAAACAGTAGAGTTTCAATCTCCCCTCTTCTCTTTCTTGCCTTCTCTCTCTATTTTCTTTGTTTCCATCTAAGTGGTTTTACATCAATATGTATATATATGGTGGATGATCACCACTCTTCTAACCTCCATGTCTTAAACTGCCTAATGTTGTAACTCTACCATTTGGCTTCTCCAGCATTATGACAGTAAGCCTATTAAAGAAGGCTTAGTCTACATGAATAAGACAACAATGAAAAGATCAGTTTTATAAAATAAATTATTTTGTAGCCTTTGTTCTTTTAATTTTAAAACAACTCCAGAGATCATCGTTTCAACTCTTCGCAGAAATCGTTGCTTGTGTGGGTATAGGGCATCTCACACGGATCGTTAAGGAAATAGTTTAGACCGAAACCTCAACGGGAGTAAGGCCTAAAATACCCCTAATAACTAATCCCCAAAAAAATTTTAAAAAAAATAAAAAAAAAATTTATATGCCATAATGGTCTCACTTGTCACACATGGCAATCACCCCACTCTCCACTCTCCAGATTGAGAGTGGACAGCCATAAACAATACTTTCTTCTTCTTCTTCTTCCTCGTGTTAAATGATGCCTTATCTGCACATCTATAGACTTCATGCTTGAAGCCCCCCATTATTTAAAATAATTTGTTAAATTCTTTATATCTAAATATAAATTTACTAATAAGGACATGTCTACTTAAAGACTTAAAAAATTTCCTATCCCCACCCCATTCCACCCTCAACTTCAAAAATATTACAGCATCTATAGACTACATGCTCTCACAAACCCTAACAACCTTAACACTAAATCCATATTTACATGAAAAATTAGTATTTCTCATATTATATTGAATAATGGACGAGAAAAGCATTGATAGAGATGATACGAGTAACCAAAAGGTAAGTATTTATACACCTTTTATCGAGTTTAACTCAAGTTTTTCATATGATGAATTTCATCTTGTTCGGCTTCTTGAGTCTGAACATGCTTAAATGATGCCTTATCTGCACATCTTCAACCATAGTTAATGGTGGTGTTAATCTAGATCAAAGTCCGTTGAACCCAAACATTAGTCGATGGTGTCTTTTGGCTGTATAATTATCGACAAAGAAAATAAATAGTGATCGAAAATCTTAGAAAATATTGTTTTATTAAAACTTTGCCTCCAATTTTCTCCCAAACCGTTGGTCTAAATCACGCCCCGCAAGTTGCACTATATTCTTGCTAAAGAGTAGTCGACGTCAAGAAATATTGCGACTGAAAGTTTAGGGAAAAAAACAGTTCTCATGAACTTTGCGCAAACATTTCCCACAAACCACAAGTCCAAATCGTGCACCGTAAATTGCGTTGGACTTATAAAGATCGTAGAAACAGACACAGAAACTCCCAAGAAAGCTACCAGAGATTGGAGACAATTAATTTTTGATGAAAAATTTAAGTGAAAACAAATCATGAAGGCTTTGATAGAAACAATGAACAACCATATTTCAGAGACACACCTTTTGGATCCTCCGGTGCAAACAACGTAAATCGTACGTTGTTAGAGTCGTCCACCAATCTTCGTATTCCTTTTGCACCTCGAATGTCGTATTGTTACTATGAATAATACAGGTTATATCAGATTTCAAGACCGAAAGTTACGATGGAACCCTAGAGAATACCCACGCAATGAAGAAGAATAAAGAAGAGAGAACGTTTCTAGACTTGGCTACATTGGACAAGATAGAATGGCGAGGTCGGCTAGAGAGGCCTTTTAGAATCACTTGCATAACTGGGGGGAAAGCTACTCCAAAGCCTTTTGGCAAGGCTAAGACGGCTTCTTCTCTCTGAGAGTTAGATATATATGAACCCATGAATGTTTCAGGCATGCTATGGTACTACCAATTTTGTCACATTTATAGATGGTTATGCTTACTTGCTTTCTCACAAGTCAGAAGCATTAGATTACTTCAAACATTTTCTCTCTCTTGTTGGTTGAGAACTAAAAGTAGAGATATTATATTACGTGAAAAGAATAAATCTAATACAAAAATAAATCAAAGTGTGATTTGAGAAGACTAGGGGAAGAGGACGAACCCCATAATTGGTTGTATAGTAAGTTGAGGGCAGATTACAATACCATCTTGCCTATGAGAGAGAGAGAGAGAGAGAGAGAGAGAGAGAGGAAAGAAAAAAAAAACCCACCTTTAATTCATTCATTATAATTATAATTTTTATTAATAACATTTCTCTCGATACCAGGTTCAGTAACAAAATTGACCATATATTAGCATTGAAAACAAAACAAAAACACAAAATCGACCACATCTTGAAGGAAAAAATAACCAAGGTAAAGTTTTTCTATTCACTGTAGTAGTTTAAACTTTAAAAAATGATAAATTTTACAATTTTACATAAGTACATGTGATAGTTTTTATATTATTAGGTCACCAATAAATCAAGTTCATATCTTTGCATGAAGGATGATGCCAATGCCAATGCCAATGCCAATGCCAATGCCAGTGCCACCATTAAACAAAAGACAAGGGGTACTCCACTAATTGGCTTGTTCCACAATTTTCTTTGCTTCCCTTGGGTTACATTACAGGGTGCAATCACAGGTAAAGCTTCTCCAAATCAACGATGAATGATGGGAGAGTGGATATGGAGACTGGCAGTACCGAGAGGTGCTAATCCCCAACACATCAGCTTATACAAACCAATGCACCTCACTGGACAACCTGATGCTTTCTGACCCAAAAGAAAAATAACAATCTGACACTTTGGTGCCGTAACTTTGGCCATTTGAGAGAGTTCATACAATTCTATTATTTCCAGACTCATGTGGAATAGTCATAAATAGCTATTAAGAGAAGTAGTAGTAAAATAAGTATTTTCTCCACTTGTTAAAAAAGATACATACAAAAATGTAAAAAAAAAAAAAAACTGTATCTAATCCTTTTCTATAGTATAAACCCAGCTTGGTCAATGGCTTCCACACTACAAACTCGGCTCCAAGAGGCTATATGGCACAGATGGTGGCAGATCCCCAAAGAGAAAAATATCTTTCGCAGTATCTTATTCTATAAACTATTTTTGTGTTCAAAACTGTCCAATGAATTCAGCAAAAAGAATGTACCCTCCAACAGCATTCCTGAAATGAGATTTCAAAATATTATTATTCAATTTGTGATGGGAGATTTCAAGATATTATGTCAAATCATATTTTGACGATATGCTTATTATAAGATGTAAATTGATAGATAATGTTAATGTCTTCTGTAAAGTTTCTCTCTGTCTTTCTCTCTGAATCCACACTTTTCAGCTCCTTTCGTATGTCTCTTTTTCCTTTTTTTCAGCAACAAAGAATTTATTAAAAGAGAAAAGAAATACAAAAGAGGACGAGAAGTCCAACTGAAGAAACAAAAAATAAAAAAATAAAAACCCAGAAAAATGCGAAAACACTAAAGGCCACAAATTGCCAACCAATTAGATCTAAAAAAAAAACAAAAAATGAAGGAACTCCCACAAACTCCTTCATCACTGAAGCCCAAAACAAAGCCAAAGAAAGACTGTTTACCATGAGTCCCTCTGAAATACCGTTTACCATTTCTGACAGATCAATCTTTATTTCTTGATACGATGACAACAAAAGAATGTGTGTACGTGTCAAATTTATGTCCTCCAGAAGATTGAGTGAATGCAAAAGAAAATTCTCTAACTTTCTAAGCATTTCCCCTTCTTTGCCCTCATTGTTTCCAAGAACCATACGAAGGGTAAGTGCAAAATTAAAGGAAAAACTGCTCTCCAAAAACTAAATAAATAAAGGAAAAACAAAGTTTGTTTCTTCTGATGAAAATGATCAATGTCCATATCCAAAGCAATCATAATGGAATAAAAAGCTTGTTCATTCAAAAATTTTAAATTAAAAAAAAAAAAAAAAAATCCTTCGTGTATTTTCAAGATATCTCTTTATTTAGTTTAGTTGAGCTTCATTGTTGGAAACCAAAATAGCATACGACTGAGAGTTATTTCTTTTATTTTCCTTGGCTTTCTCAGCAACCAGGAAAAAAATAAGGGCGCACACACATGCTCACACTCACAAATAAATAGAGAAAGAGAATATTTCACTTCATTGAGAAACCAAAGGAGGCTTTATATGAGAACCCAGAACCTCTTGAAGATTGTTAAAATGGAATGGGAGAAAGTCGACAGATGAGTTGGGTGTTTGATTGAAATCATAAATGTGTGGAATCTGCAGCAAGCATTATGCTCCATGCATCTCTTGACTCTCTCTTATTTCCCCTTTTAACAGTCTCCAAAGGTTGTGGGTTCTTATATATTCCACACACACATACACATACACATAATATAAGTACCATATGGCTATAAGCATTGTTGTTGTCTCTCTCTCTCTCTCTTGCGGTTATTAGCAGAAAGCCGCATGGATTGATTCTGCAAATTTCTCAATTAAATAAAATATTCTCCCTCTCTCGCTCTATATATTAAATGCCTTCATCTTCCTTAAGGGAGAAAGCTGAGTAAAAGAAAAGGAAACAACTTTGAATCTCATTACCCATGCTGTTTTGGTTACCAAAAATGAAACTTGACTAAACCAAGTTAGATAAGGAGATGTCTTGTATGAGCACAATGGAATCATAGTAGCAGTGAGTAGTGGAGGCTCTACCAAAAGGCATGCAACGACACACTCAACAGGTGTGCCCTAGCTCTTTATACCATCATTTTTAAGTGAAAGAGTAACCTTTTTATTACATTATGATCTGTATGGTAATCGTCTTTTTTCATCAGGAGCAAACTTTGTTTTTACTCCATTTGCTTCTCAGAAAGAACAAAGGAAAGGAAAGGAGAATGCTTAAAATGCTAAGAAAAGAAGGTATTTTGAAGCATTTTCTTTCCCTTACCCTCAATCTACCTTTATACCTACACTTTTCAGCTTCTACATTCTCTTCGGTAACAATAAGCAAAATGTCAGAAGACATAATATTGTGTATGTATCTGTTTGACATGATCCACCTTAGGTGGAGGGCCCAAACAGGTATATCAAGCCATATCAAACTCAATATTTAATCAATGTGGGATGTGGCACTTCCCAACAACATGGAACTCTCCTATCAACATTTTTTGCCATATTGGGCACATTGACATGTTGATAGGGACTAAGTTTTCACAAATAGGAAATTTTGAGTATTTTGGCTGAATGTTACTTGTCGGATTAGGTCAAGGGTGATTTCATTAGTCTAATTTTGTCATTGCAAAACTAAATATATTAATGGTTTCAAAATTTTAAGAATTGTCTGGATATTAGTTGATATCATGTCACACTGTCACCAGATCCATTATGCATTGTGAGCTTCTGTGCAAGTACAAGTTTTTTTTTGGCTTTCAATAACAGGCTGTAAGCATGTGATTGATTTGAATTAAGTGGGTTTATGTTATTTTATTTTAATTGTTATTCTTGCTAATATTAGTGTAAAACTTTGAAGAGCTATATGCCTATATGTCACATTCTAGAAAATCCCAATTTTTTCTAAGTTTGTGTATTAGGTTAGGAGCAAGGTTAATCACAACATAACTAGCAATTATTTTTTGTGCCATGAAACTGACTTGGTCTTACATTTGACTTTGGTGATCCCAGGACTTTTCAATTTTTCTTATGTCTCATTTTTTCAGTCCAAACGTTTAGCTGAATTAATAACATATATCGAGAAGCAAATTTTTCCAAAATTAGAGCCCAATTTAATGTCAATTTCAATTTGGGTGCCTTGTCCAAATCTAAATTTGGCCAATCAGTTGCAGCTAGCCACCTAATTTTAGAACCATGGTTAGGATATTAAAATGATATAATAAGCACATATATAAAGGTGTAGTTACAAACACAAATAATGAGCAACAAATTTTGAATAATAAAGCTCGAGTATTTTAAACTAGAGTTACTGATAGTCCCCTCTTTTCATTTTTCTCTAAATATCTAATCATATTAATGAGAGTTTATTATATTAGCTATGGCTGTACAATGTACATATGCATGCTCTAGTGTATAAGGTTCAACTTTTGGTTCAAATTCAGGCTCAGTTTCAAGGTTGGACGATATAAGTAGAAGGTTAGACTTAGGTCTTTAAAGAGTTCTTCAGGTTGATAGGATGTTATATTGGATATAACCTTTCATCTTGGTTTTTGGCTACCTACATATTAGTTCATATATATAGATAGTCAACAGGATTCAGCTAGTTTGTTTAGTATGTAGTACCATCTATTTTCCTTCATCATGTCAGGATTCTATGTTCATAGCCCTTGTAAATGCCAATTAAACCGAAAAACTCATATTTTGGTACAGGATTTCAATTAATCTAAAATAATTTGATCTTCCATACTACTAATCTGCTAATAATTGATTGAATTGCAGCTAAGTATTCCAACGGAGTTTCCTTATTTCCCTCGACCAGTTGAAGATAAATGAAAGGCAGAAAGACAATAGTGTAGATGCATACCTGTGAGTAGCTTTATTTGGGAAGAAGTGGTGCTCTCTCATCAGGTGCAACATGATGGCTAGCCTGGAAAAAGGGAAAATGAAATTAGGATATAGAACAAAAAATAAATCAATCAAAATGTAACAAAGACCATTTCAACAAATATATTCAAGAAACTGATGGTGAAGATTCTTACATCCTCATTTGCCCCAGCTGCGATATTTATGAAGGATGCATCCTTAGACCTGGAAAAATAAGCTTATTAACATCTTCAGGTAGGTTTGATGTCGGGAAGAGAACATAATATTGGGACTTTTTGGCAACAATAACAATAATTGGAAGAAGACTTGCTTTCATGAAGAAAAAAAATGCCAGTGTGGTACTCTTTGCACATAAGCAATGATTATTAGGAAGAGGTGATTATTGTGGTGGTTGTATTGTCTCTTTATTCTTACTGGTTCCCTAGATAAGAATCTAAATCAAACATTGAGAAACGCAAATTAAATATCCTAAATGATTATGATCAGCTTAAAGACACTATTCTTTTGGTAGTATTAAACCCACATTTGAGGAAATGAGTTTCTAAGACCCCATTACAAATTTAAGTCCAATCTTGTGAGAAGGGACTCCTTTACTTGGTTAGTGCATGAAGCATACATTTCAGACAAAAGGCAGGCCTCAGCTATCAAGGTGAGCCTGAAGGCATAAATTTTAAATGCCTTCTAATGATATGATTAATGGGTACCGTAGTATAAATCCTCCCTTGTGAAATTGCCTACTGTCTCGAATTGAAAGACGATTTTACCCATCTTAATTAGCAAAATGACAAAGGAATAAATGCAATTACGGGGACGACAGCTTTTCCCAATGCCAATGGATGTAGGGATTCTATTATTCTACTAAAGAACTCTACCTCACAACCATGGAATTATTTGAATTTTAGTACATAAACAGAAGCAAAGTGGATAGGCACTTACCTGTTGTTATTTTGACTGTTCAACATTTCCAGGTTACCATTTTGTGGTTCGTCCTTGATCTTTGAAAGTGGTGAAAAGAACTGAACAGAAAAATGATATATAAGTCACTTATTCAAGACAAATTGATCAACCTCTCACTGTCTCTTTAAATGTGTGTGTGTGTGTGTGTGTGTGTGTGTGTGGATAAGGTCGGCTAGGGAGGGCTGTTGTTTTGTTCACTGAAAGAGGTGAAAATAATTGAACCAACAAACAAAATAAACGCTCTGTGAATCACCTGGTGCATTGAGATAAAAACAATAGAGATTCCTAAAATGAAGTTTATAGTCAGTGTATGACCAAACAATGCAGCAGATGCTATGCCTGTAAAAATTGTAGCAACAGTTGACGAATACTTCTTCAATATTGTATCTGTAAGGAGCAGAGAAAGTTTTAATTAAGACCATGCATACTAGAGATAATATTGGCACCGTTTGGTTGCACTTATTTTAAGATCTTTTTTGCTTTTGAAAGCAAAAAGTTGTAAAAGCAAAAAGCCCTGTTTGGTTAGAGGAACTAAAAAGGACTTCTAGAAAGTAAAAAGCAAAATATTTGATTTTAAGCAAAAGCAATAAAGATTTTCTTTTAAAAGTCATTTTTATCTTTCGGACGAGCTTGATCTTAACTTGAAAAATTTGCGATCGAGAGAGGTTGTACCTATCCTAGGCTTCTGTTTGGGCAATGATGATCCAGTAGAGTTTCCCATTACATTCAAAAGATCACCGGCGAAATCAATTTTACCAAACACACTTTTGTTTTTGTTGCTTCTACTTAAAAGCAAAAGCAAGAGAGTAAAAAATGACTTTTTCTACTTAAAAAAAGATCTTTTAAAAAGTGCAACCAAACGGTGCCATTGTAACAACTTTAGTTTGTAAAATCAAACAACTATACATGAGCATTTGAAATATAAAGTAAGTTCATCAATCTTTACAAGTTTTTTATTTATAAATTATTATTATTATTATCATTATTAATTTTTTCGCATTTATTCTTCTTCTTTTTTTTTTTTTTTTTGGGAAGGTAACAGTTAGAAGGTAGTTGGTTAGCATGAAGACAGATTTTGAACTCAAGATTCTGCTACCATGCCGATGAGGCTTTACCACATACGATAGGTTATTCCCTTAATTTCTTTTTACTCTTTTTTTTTCCTCTCCTAAGAGGCAAACAATTTAGTTGCAAATGGTAGCATATGAAGATAATGTTCAAGCTAAGGTGCAGATTTGAACCAGGTCTGTGGCCAAACTCCCAGCAGATTTTAACAGGTACCAGCTATGCTGCCTGGCATCTTTTTTTCTTTTCATTTTTATATCAACAAAGCCGCCTAGCATCTTTGCACCAAAATAATTGACGACTGAAGAACTTGCCCACAAATTTTCTGAACTGATGGCAGCATTGCCCCCCAGAATTCTTTCCACATCACTTATCTCACCTCAAGTTTCCTTTATTTTATGAAAGAAGTCACTGGCATTAGTTGAAAGACGGCATCTGAAGTCCATTTGTCCTTATTCATGGAAATGACAAATCAAAGTTTTACCTCCTTTTACCTTCAAACAAAAGAATCTAAAATTAACTAACGTGCAAACTTCCATGGTTCCGTTCCTTCCCCTAAGAAAATATTTAGTTAAAAATAAAAAATAAAAAAATCAACCCACTTGAATTTCTATTTGATCAGATGCTTTGTTTACATAAACTAAAACCTCCTAGCTGGTAACACTCGATGTAAGTTAATTCTTTTTTCCTGGTCAATTTCATCATCCGATATATTTTTTTAAAAGCGTGAGAAGAGGAAAAGTGGGACCGGGAGAGAGAGAGAGGGGGGGGTTTGGAGGACATTATTGAACAGAATGTGGACCAAATCACCCACAACTCGCTTTTAATCAAATTAATTACAGTCAAGACTCAAGACTCAAAACAGCATGTGGTTCTTATGTCAATAGCACAATTCTTACACTGACATACAAATCATAAAAATCTGTAGTCAACATCAGTGTGAATTGGGATCTTCTCAAATCAGCATGTCCATTTGACTGGAATTATACTGATTCTTAATTCTTCCACCATAGTGGAATCACATATTGACAGGGAGGCAGTGCAAATGGACAAATATAGTGTCTGCAAAATACATTTTCGAAAGTACCTAAATTTTTTTTTTTTTTTTTGATAAGGTAAATATGTATTGATGATCAAAAAGGGCTTGGCCCATGTACATAAGCCATATACAAAGAGTAAGCACTAAACCCTAACAAGTTTGAATGAATCCACAAAATTTAAAAAAGAAAGATTACAAGTATTAGTATGACTAGAATACCACAAAAACAATAACTTAAGAAGCGATGACTTAAGTTCAATGATAGACTTCTCCGCCCCATCAAAAGTTCTAGCATTCCTCTCCTTCCAAATACACCATAAAATAGCATGCGGAGCCATATACCATATGACTTTGGCCTTTTTACCTCCTCCCTTAAACCACCAACCCACTAGTAGGGCATAAGCAGAGGATGGAAGCACCCAATGAACTCCAAACATATTAAACACAAGCATCCAAAGGCTTCTAGCCACATCACAATGCACAAAAAGATGGTCTACCGACTCTGCATTTCGTTTACAAAGAATACATCTATTCGGCACATACCACCCCCTAAATTTTCAAACCCACAAAGACAGAAAGGCAGCTGGTGGTCATATATTTGGTTACCAAAATTTGAATCAACTTCGAAAACATGATGAGACAAATCAAGGAGGAAGTATTTACACCTTCCTTCAACATGAATTGAGGTTAATGATTTCTGGTTCAAATTCTACTTTTACTCTTCATGGACATTTTATATGAATTTCCCACTTCTTTGTGTATCTTCAGTTTCAGAATAGAGTGGGTCTGTTTAAAAAAATTTAGGTCGTTTATCTTTCCTCAAATACAGGTCTCAACCTCCCAAGAAACTACACATCTCATCTTCTTATCAGGAATTAACCACCCATTCATTCCTACCCTCAAGCTTCAATTTTAAAATTGGCATTATCCCCAATATGAAGCTTTATGCACTTTGCTACTGTTTTCCTTCTCTCTCTTTCTCTCTCTGTGTGTGTGCATGCACACTTATGCAAAGTTTACAGTTACAATTGTAAATGATAGGTATGAACCCTAATGACAGTGACTGAAAAATTTCAAGATTAAAGTTAAGAGAGTAGGAAAATGTTGAAAGGTTTAAAAATGGTATAATGGCAGAGTGAAATAAATGGCAAGAATATTCAGATTACAAAGTCAATTGGATAACTATCACAACACCCTTAAAACAATGTGTTAACAAGAGGAAGCAGAGCTATATTTGGGGGAAAGGTAGGTGAAGAAACAAAAAATAATTACAAGAATATTCAGACTATAGAGTCAGTTGCATAACTGTCATCAACACCCTTAACAATGTCTTAACAAGGGGAAGCTGAGCTATATTCTAGAAAAATAAAATAAAAATGATGATTGAGCCAACGTACTCACCTGCATATTTGAAGAAAAACGAGGATAAGATCCCTTGTGCTGCATTGTTGAATATTAAAAGCATGGTAGCCTTTGAATGTCCTTGTAGGATATCCAAGCTAGAAAGACCTAAAGACAGTATAGGACATTAAGGAGAAAAATCAAACTGATAAAGACACACAACCAAGAAATAGAATAATGATTCCCGGATATGTTTCCATTCAATCATCTTCCCTTGTTAAAAATGAAATTATTTGCAGCAGTAATAATCCACTTTCTTTTTCCTCATTTGGAAAGTTTGACATTTGGAAGGTCTCTCTAATAGGGATGAAGAAAGAAGAAGAAGATTGTATAAGAATGCAACAAAATGCTCAAAAATGACAGAGAAAATTCAACTCAAGTAAATCAAGATCCATTTTAAGTTTGAAAGGACAACTCCCTTGCACAAAGCCTTTCTTTTCTTTTTCTCATTTTTTTGATAAGTAAATGTACCATTAACAAATTAGGCCAGTACGTAAAAGGTATACAAGAATATAAACTTAAAATCAAATCCAACTGCAACAATCCAACAACTCCAAAAAAAGAAAAAAAGAAAAAATGCAATCTATATGCAATATTTGTAGCACCAAACCAAAGAGAAAGAGTAAATGATGATGTCCTTATTCTTCACAAGCGGTTGCTCCTCGTGTTTGAAAAACTTCTATTTCTTTTCTTCCACACAAAGCACATAAGACTAATGGGGAACCTGTCTGAAAGTTGTTAGAAAACCATTTTAGTTGAGTATTTATCGTCATTGAAAACACTCAGGGTATGCAATGATTCTTCTAATGATTTTACAGGTATGGTTTCCATATGTTCCTATAATATTTAAGTAAAATCCTCTTCACATAGCATCTTCATATACTTCCTCAAGATTTCCTACCTCCTTTCACTTTCTCCTTTGGTTTATCTTTAGCTTTCCTGATCTTTCTCAGCATTGTTTTTTGTTTCACACCTCCCATATTCTTTTTGGGCATGCTCTCAAACTTTCATCTTGCATGTCATCCTATGAAGCATGGATATTGGTACGGGATACGGCTACGATATGATATGGATACACTGATTTGGAAATTCTAAAAAATGTGGGATACGATACGGCGAGGATATGTTAATAAATAAATATATTAATATTAAAGTTTAGTATAAAACATCAACAATAAATGTAATAAAAGTTTAAAACATCTTCAAAATCAATTAATATGCGAGAATAAATGTCCAAAGAACACATCTATAAGCATCAACCAAGTTCATCATTTATAAAATTTAAATTATAATTAAAAAAAAATGACATTTTCATTACAAAATAACAATTTAGCTCTATTTCTCTACAATAGTTGCCCTAGAAGAGAGATAGAGTGGGAAGAGAAGAGAGACGAGAGAACTAAAATGGGTTTATCGTTTCGATTGAGTATGATAGTGTATATTTAAATTTACATTTAAACCACCATTTATTTAAAAATAATTATGAACTGACCCCGAGAAAATCCCAAATGTTATCTGTTGGGTATCAAATGACGTGGCATTGATTATCATTGTTCCAATAAGTACAGACAGTATCAAGTACGTATCAGAGAATATCCTAAACGTCTCCTCATCGAATACAGATTCTTTGGGTGTTTTGAAGTATCTGTGCTTCATAGATGTCATCTCTATTCCTGCCTCCAAACGGGTAAATACGGTCTCCTCCAACTAACAACTGTTAACCAGTTGATACAAAACTTCAGGATAGACTCAACCAGAGCAAAAATCTTTTACACCTTTGCAAAGTCGAAAACTAAAAACCAAGGTTTGCTCTTCTCTATCAGGTGCTGCGTGACCTGGTATATAACGAGTTGCGTACAGGGGTCTGCTGCCAAAAATCATCCAGGTTTTTACAATTTTATAAATTTTCCCTATATCTTATATTCTTTGGAGTTTTCTTTAGGATTTTCTCGTATATCATCTATAATTGTAAGATGTCTCAAGGCATGGATGCTAATTACTCCATCAGTAGAAAGTCAGAAAAATACTATGCCCCTATGACAAAATTGCTAATTTGCCATTTCATTGACAATAAGGATTATAGCATGGAAAATAAGATGATTCATAGCAAATATGCAACTCAAGTGGAGGGAAGAGACAATTTTCTTATCCATTCCACTTTAACTTAATTAACAAACACATGACTATTGGACATGACTATTGGTTGAGTATCTTTTTTGGTGGCATAGTAGTTATAAAGGAGATTGTAATACTTCCTTTTTTTCTTTTTGTTGACTCCCTTAAGTTCAAGATGGGAGTGGGGGGTGGTTGTTTCTCTCCATTTGATTCTTTTGCCCACCATTTTTGGTTGGGGTTAGGAGTTGACGTATGTCTTATGTATGAGGGTTATGCTCTTTTGCTTCTCTATTTATACACACATAATTACTTCATAAAAAAAAAAAAGGTAAAAATTTGCAGAGGACCAAAAACAGGAGTGACTAAGGCAATAGGTTGATCTTGGTAGGGACCACATGTCACAACTTGCTATTTAAAGCAAAAGTGCTTCTCTGCTTTTAAAACTGCTTACCACATAATTGATGTATGCAGCATGCATCTGCTACTTAACATCAACTAACTCGAGCCTAACAAATGGTCTATAACAAAATAACAAAAAGATAATGCTCCCTACAAATCCATGAGAGTAATAGAAAGGTTTATCTAACAAATTTGAGGTAATCATTCAAGACCAGAAGAATCCAACTAAAAGAAGTTCCCTTGCTGTAAACATAGAAGTTGCTAATTGATACGGTGATACCATGTTCTCCCTCAAAACTATGCATCCAGTACAATTAAAAAGTAATTTTTAGACCAGAAATTTAATGTCTGCACCTTTAAAAATGGCAATTCCAAGAATCGCTAAGAAGTTGAATATAGCTCCATACCCATATAAAAACAAGTTCTGCAAAACATACAATAAAAATTTAGGGTAAGAAAACTGTAAACCAGCTGAATATAGCACCATACTCATGCAAAAACAACTTCTGCTATGCATACACTGAAACCTATTAAGAAAGAGAATACATAAAGCAGCTAAAGCTCCATGTGGTCATCTAGAACTCTTAAACAGTGATGAGCTCGTGACAAATGATAGTTTGAGATTCAAATTAATTTACGTAAAATATCCAACAGTTGAATGAACCGGAAGCACTCTAAGGGGGCTATCATCCCGGTCAGATTTGCCTGAGGTCCACTAAGGGATCCATGTGGAGGAACCACAAACTAATGTAGAACTGAAATTGAAGGGGGTTGATCAACACTAATTGGCTTATGCCATCTTTGGCAAATGGTAAATTCCTCTAAATGTGTAGCAATAAATGAAATCAGGCTCCCACACTGTGCAAAAATAAATTTACAAAAGATTATAATCCACGATAAAAGCATACCTGAAGGTAAATACTTGTCTCAAATTGGCTCTTCAAAGCATACTCATTATAGACTGATGCCAGTGAAGGAATAGTAACCTGTATTAATGTGCTAAAATTAGTTGCCATTGATCATGTTCTAGGATAACAAGTCAGACAGCAATTAAGGAAAGCAAACAGAATGCTATATGATGTTATGAACTATAATTATAGTTTGAGGGCTATTTTTGTAATTTCAGAATGTTTAGTATGTGTATGTTTTATCGAACTTTTAGATGATAAGGTGTGCCAGTCTGAGTTCTATATGGTCAGGCATTTCTATCATTCATCTTTGATGTCCTGGGCTCTGTAATGACTCTGGTTCTAATGTTTTAATGTGTGGCTTCTTGGTTTGGGCATGAAGTATTGAATATATCCTCTCTTTTTTTGGGTAAGTAAATAATTTCCTTTTAGAGGCCTTCTAATGGTCTTATTGCGTTTAAAGTGTTTCAAGCTGTCAAATGCAATCTGTTTCTTGTAGTGTGGAGTTACGGATGAGTCTAGTAAGCTCTAGCCTCCATCTTCAAATGGCATTGTGTAATAGATTACCTGGTTAGATTGAATGGAAAAAACTACCAATTGTTGGCCCAAGATATCGATATATTTTTTGGGGGCACCATAGGGAAACTAAAATTTATCATGTGAGGCTATGAAGAGTGGGAGTGTGACAATTATTTAACTAGGACATTGCTGTGGAAAAGTATGGAACCATCAGTAAATGCTAATTTCAAGTTTTCTAACACTAAAGAATTCGAGGATGCGGTTAGAGAGACTTATTCGCTCAACTCAACTCCACAAAACCTTAATCCCAATCACATGGGATTGGCTATATGAATCCTTTTACGACATCAGTTCTATCCAAGGATACTCATTTTTTAAATCCTTAGCACACATGTAATTTCTCACCACCTCAAATCATGTTATTTTAGGCATTCTTCCAATCCTTTAAGGCATTCAACCTAAATCAAGTCACCCTTATGTACAAGTGCATTCATAGGTCTTCTTTGCACATGACCAACCACCGTAAACGATTTTCTCTTATCTCATCCTCAACTGGTACCATTCCAACCTTGGCACGAATGTATTCGTTTCTGATTTTCTCTTTTTGGCATTATCACTTATCCATTTTAACATCCACATTTCTGCTGCACTCATTTTCTGTGTTGTTATCTATCCCCACACTCGATACCATAAAGCATGCCAGTCTTTTAACTGTCTTGTAGAATTTTCCTTCTAGCTTGATAAGTATTCTACTGTTTGTCACACAACACCTTAAATGCCTTCACCACTTCACCTATACTCTAATTTTATGAGCAATGTCACCACTTTACAGCTAATTCATCCAAGATACAAAAAATAGTCACTTTTTTGTATCTCTTGGCCATCAATTTGCACTATCCCCTCATATCTATTCTTAGTTTGACTAAATTTACATTCTATATACTCCATTTTGATCCTATGTAACCCGAAACCTTTAGATTCTAGGAATTTTCTCCATAATTCCAACTTAGAATGCAGCCCTACTCTAATCTCATCAACTAATAGTCTATCATCAACAAACAACATACACCATGAGACATCTTCCTCAATATGTCTAGTCAGTTCATCTATAATTATAACTAAAGCAAAAAGATAATGACTAAAAGGTGATCACTGATGTAAATTTATTATGATTCGAAATTCAATTTCCTCACCTCTGGTCATTCTATTGGTACTTATGGCCCCATCATACATGTCCTTGATTCTCTAAAAAAAACTCATTTATTTTCTAAAAACCAACACATTATTCCCCTAGGGACTGGACTCTTATCATATATTTTTTCTAAGTCAATAAATACCACATGCAGGTAATTTCTCCTCTATATACTTTCTCATAAATCTTCCAAGTAACAAAATAGCTTCCATGGTTGATCCTCTTCTCATGAAACCAAACTGATCCTCTAAGACGATAATTTCAAGTCTTAATATTCACTTAATCACTCTCTCCCACAGTTTCATATGATGAATCACGAGCTTACTACCATAGTAGCTAGTGTAGATTTGGATGTCACCTTTGTTCCTTATATTTTTTTGATCAACAACAAAATGAATTATTATCCATGAAAAAAGAAAAGTACAAAAAGGGGACGAGAAGTTCACCAAGAACCAAACTACAGAAAGCCAAAAACAAAACAAAAACTAACTACAAGCGGCCTTCAAATCAGATTTCAATAAAAATAAAGGAATATCACCCAATTCCTTTGAAGAATGAGCCCAAAAGGAACCCAAGAGGTGCACTATATCCCACAAATGCCTTTATTCCTTACATAGGAGTACCAAAATGCCTTTCCCCTATTTATTCGACATCAGAGAGACTTATTTCATTGATAAAAATGTTTCTCAGGCGAATTCACAATATATAAATATTTTTCTACTCCTACACCTGGATAAAAGCATAGATAGAATTGTAATACCTTCAAGAGATGTTGGACAAGTTAAACCAATACCAACCTTTACCCAAGAAATTTGAAGGGTTGAAGAAACAACATGAAATCCAAGTTCCCAAGTTTCTCTGTGGGTTGAATCCAGATCTTCAAACTGTTCGTGGTCAAATCTTAGTGAATGAGTGAATGATGGGGTTATTCCATCTATTGGTAGTGTTTATGAATGATCCCTTTGAGTCTATAGCCTTTGCTGGGAGAAAGAATTCAGCATCGTTGCATTCCATCACACATGCAAAATTTTGTATAGGCGGTGGGGAAGCACGCCATACTTACTGTAAAAGTGAAGTTCATACTATTGATATTTGTTGGGATCCGATTGGAAGACCAGCATCGACAAATGAAGCTGTACAGTCATCTGGCTAAGGTACATCTCACCAGCTAACTACAAGTGATCCCACAAACCAGGCTACTACTTCCATTAGCAATACAAGCACGCTTTCATGTGAGGAGTTTAGTGCCTTAACTAAAAAGAAGCAATACAAGGCTAACAATGTTACAACCTTTTCACATCTAGGTGTTGGTGCCGCAACCCTTCATTCTGGTGTATCAGCTCAATTAGGAATGGCAAAGGCGCAGGGCAATCCTAACCCAACCCAAGCCTGATTTTAATATAATCTCTTTGTGCCTGGCCCCAAACCCAACTTGAGTTCAAAAATTACATCCCAAATATATATCCCAACCCCATCCAAATAGGGACAGGGTGGGGCACCCGACTTACCTGATTAAATGTGCTTGTTTTAGTGAATTATGTCTATAAGTCAGCTTGTAAACGGAAAATTTTATTTTATTTATTTTTATTTTTTTGTTGACGAGGTAATGATTGTATTAAAAAAAAAAAAGGGGTTAAAACCCTCGTACTTGAATATATATAAAATAATGTAAAATAAAAAATATCTTTTTATCCTCAAACTTGAATTGGGTTTAAACTCATAAAACCTCCCTACCCCAACCCTCATTATATTATTCCCAAATCCATCCCAATAAGGACTGGTTACAGTCATCAACCCACCCTATTCCAGCCCTGAGCTCAACAATGGCACCATCAGATCGAACTCTTAGGTATCAAAGATTGGTTGTTCCTTTACTAAAGTTTGTGTTGTTTAGATTTTAGAATATAAGGCTAGTCAGCTAGGCAAGCGTTGCAGAGTGTCATATCTTTCTTGTATCAATAATAATTAATCTTCACCTTTTGACTCAGTCCATATTTCTTACTGATGAGTGGGGTCATGCTAAATATAAAAGTGTATTATGATTTCCTTATTTGTTACATTTGTAGTTTCAAGAAAAACTTGGTTCTTTTGAAAAAAGGATCATCCTATTTGTTTTCCAATCTTTTTTTTAAAGAAATTGAAGTTCAATTTGGTTGTTTTACTCGTGCTTACAATATAATAATGCCATAGAACACACTAAAGTTGCACTTCCAGCTTATTGTGAACATGGTATTACCCATCTTGTTCACCTACTCCTAAACATAATAGAGTAGCAACGCATACAAATCGACATTTGGTCGAGGTAGCAAGGACCATAATGAATCACGACTTTATATGAGCGTGCCAAAGAAGTTTCAGGGGACATTGATTTAACAGCTTGCCACCTTATTAATCGTGTGACTTCCTCAACTCTAAGGGTAAATCTACATATTTAGTCTTGTATCCTCAACCTTCCTTATTCACCTTGTCCTATTAAATGTGCTATTGGATATTCTTAAACTCAAAAAGGGTACAAGTCATGTAATTCACAAACTAGTCATTACTTTGTGTGGGCAAATGTTACCTTATTTGAGGGTACTGCCTTCTTTTTTCCACAACATCTATGTCTACTACTTTAGGCCCTCAACATTGATCGTCTACTTCCTCTCAGGTCCCACTTCTGAGGACCTGTTGATTGCATTGTGGGAAGGTACATGCTCTTATACATGTCATCTTCTCGAAATTTTTCTTTCATTTTCTCACTAATCACACCATTAGTGTTCCTTTATCTGTGCCTTGTCTTCTATTTTACTCCTCATATCACATTTCCAGGGCTTGTCTTCTCTAAGTCAGAAACATTGTATAAAATGATACATGGGCCCGATTCCATTACCCCAAGAAAAGCATGTGGGTTGGCCACAGCCCATAGGTTTATGCTATCAAATATCATCCTAATGTTACTATTAAAACTTTGAAGGCTTTGGTTGTTAAAAAAAAGTAACTCAAAGTCTCAGACTTTTGTGGTAGATTACTTCAAAACCTTCTCACAAGTGACCTGACTCAACTTTGTACAAATTCTCTAATCTGTAGCGACAGTGTGGGGCTGACCACTTTACCAACTTGATATTAAGAATGAATATATGCATAGTAATCTCCTGGAAGAAGTGGACATAGGTTGAAGCGATCACTGAGAGCATGGTTCCATAAGTTTTGTATCTACTCTTTTCCTCCTTTTGTCCTTTTAGGATTTCTTCTCCTCTTGTAATTTTGACCATTCTCCTTTCTTAATATACTTGTTTTCCTGTATACTAGTTGGTACACACATGTGTTGCACGTGAATATTTTTGTATTGTAAAATAAATATTCCATCAATGGTATATGAATTTATGTTGAAGTGGACCATATAAATTGTCTTTTAAAGAAGAGATTATTGTGATGAAAAAAAAAAAAAAAAAAATCAATCAATCAATCAATCAGTGCCAAAACTAATAAATTAATTAAATGTGACATCAATAACTTAAATAAATATAAAAAATATATGTAAATTTCAGTTGTACACTTGCCTATTAAAAGGGTGTTTTCTCATGGCTTTGTCAGTGTGTGTGTGTATATATATATATATATATATATATATATATATATATATTTTTTAATTTTGTAAGGAAAAAGCTAAATAGTTTAACCCTTTTATTCGAAATTGTTTGGCAACTAACCTAGTTGTGTACTTATTTCATAAATAAATTGAACAAATAATATCGTGTTTAAATTCAAAAAAATAAGAAATAAATTAAAATAAATGTCATCCAACTCATTGAAAATATTATTCTATGAGTGGGAAAGTTGGGTTGTTTTATAAATTTTGTTTTTATAATATAAAAAATTAAATGAAATTACGATAAATATACTTATTTTTACAATTTTCTCAATGAAAAATGTGCTTACTAAAACATGGGAATCCTCCTGGGTTGTCCTTTGTTGAGATGATGCTCTAACTATCGACCAAATAAAGTAGAATTTTTAACATTGTTACATATAGGATTTGGTTTTCTTAATGCCAGTTTATGATAGTCTAGGAACCTCATTCGATTTTATTATATTATATTTTAATAAAAGGTTCTATGTGAGAAAACAAACCAACTCCAAAAATAAATAATTAAATAAAAAGAAAGGTATCCTCATAAAATATTTGTGAATCACGATTTGTCAAAAACTTACACCAAAAACATAAAATAAAAAAAATACTCAAAAGTAATAATATCCAACAGAACTGAGATAGAACCCAACTATGTTTGCAGGGAATCTTGTAGGTAGGGCATTCAGCAAGAATAGAGGTAGGACCGTAGGAGAACCAAAATTTACAGAAATATATGAAGTACTTGACCCACATGGAAAACAGTATTTTCTATAGCAATTAGAACAAACCCTAAAACCCTTTATTTCGAGAAAGAAAAGAAGATGAGGGCTCTATTAAAATAGGTTGAAGCTACTATTAATGGAGAAAGTAGAATTTAGAATCCCCCTGTTAATGGAGAGATGATATATGTTATGAAATAGAGTTTACTTACAATTCTAGGTTTTATTTATTTATACAAATTATAGTTTCCTTAGAATTCCTATTTATGTATGTGTTTTATATTCCAATATTTCCTATATATGCAGAAGGGTAGTTGTGTATTTAAAATTTAAAATTTAAAATAAGGGTATAATAGTCAATCAAAAGTATTTCTCACATTCAGCTTTTTATAGGTAGTATAGATACACACACACACACACACACATATATATATATGGGTTAAAGAGAATGGCATTAGATTACTCAGTTTTTACAAGACATCATCTATGCAATGTATATGGACAATATTGTTCTTACAGGCAGTGACAAAGAAAACATCAATGACCTTAAAGCATATCTAAGTAAACATTTTTAAATGAAAGATTTGGATCCTTTCAGGTACTTCCTGAAAATAGATGTGGTTCCAAATAGGAATTTACATTTCCGCAAAGGAGTGTGTGTCCAACTACTAAAAGCGATCAGCACGTTAGTAGCAAAATCAAGTGATGCTCCCATGAAATCTTAATGTAAAATTTTGCAAAAATTGTAAATATGATGATGAATTTTCTAATCTTAAGTCTTAACCATCCAGGAAGACATTGCAATTGTTGGGAAGCTAATATATTTGACAACGACAAGGCCAGATATAACCTTTGTTGTAGGACTAATCAGTCAGTTCATGCAACATCCTCAACAACCTTATTGGTATGCTGGGTGCCGTGTTCTAACAGGGACTACGCCAGGAATTTAGTTCAGGGGTGACGAATTTTGGGAGGTTGAGAGAAAAGGAGAGGGAGGGGGGGGATGGATGAGAGATTGGGAGGTTTTATATGAAAGATAAAAATAAAAAATGAGGGGTGGGAAAGAAAAAATAAAAAGGGCTATAGAAAATTTTAGAGGTGGCAAATCTAAAATATCAACAAATTTAAAGTACAAAATATTACCCAAAAAAACATTTTAGAGGAGGCAGCTGCCCCCGCTCAAGCCTTAATGCCTTCGTCCATCTGTTCTAGTATCTTAATGGAAACCAAGATAGATTCTTTATTTTCAAGCATTCTAAGGGCTAGATAGAAATCGAATTCACAAAAATGCAAACTGGGAAGGCAATTAAATAGGTAAGAGGATTCTGGATACTGCACATTTGTGGAAGGTAATCAAGCAACATGGAAGAGTAGAAAACAAAGTGTTGTGGCTAGGTCAACTGCATCGGAAAAGTATGGAGCAATGACACAAAGTATGTGAGATCGTTTGGTTCCTTTAGGAGAGGAGAGGTGGGGGGGGGGTTGAAGGATTATCCACGTTTAGACCTTTAAGGATGTTCTGTGAAAATTAAGCCGCAATAAATATTGCCAGCCACCTTGTCTTTCAAGAGAGAACAAAACATATTATGGTAGACTGCTACTTTTGTGAGAGACTTGGAGATGGGTAAAAAGATACTTACCTCTTAAGTCGAATAGAGGGATCAGATGAGGGATACTTTCACTAAGGCATTGGGAAAAGGTCATTTCTAAGTTATGTAACTAGTTGGGCATGATGGATATCTATGCTCCAGGTTAAGGGGGAGAATTATGAACTACAATTTTAATCTAAGAATATTTGTGAAATTTTAGCATATTTAGTATGATATATGAATGAATAATGAGGAGCCAGCCCTAGTTCTTTTCCTTCCCTTTTTTCTTCTTCCATCTACAGTTCTCTCTCTCTCTCTCTACGAATTATGTTGACATAGGAAGTAATTGTGTTATTGGTACAAGAATTTTTTGGCTCTTACATCTATACAGATTTTTACATATTACTCCCCCCCCCCCCCCCAACTAAAGAATCATTTTATAACCATAATTGATTAGAAGAAACACAACCAAACCATGCACAATACGAAATATTTTCCTTGACATGAAACTAACACTATGGAATCAAAGTAGCTATGAAAAAGTGATTGGTCTTGGACAAACCGAAATTCATTATGTATTACCACCTGTTTCCTTGTTGGTATTATACAACCATATCATGTAATAACTTTCTGTTAAGCCATTGTCATACTGAAATACGATAAATTATCCTGGGAGCCACGAGATGGTTTGTCACTATCAGCTAATATGGGTTGGCATCCTATGTAGGTATTTCAATTTTCAACTGGTGATATTATGTCCAATAAAGAGGCTTCAAACAATGAAATAAAGTTCAATTTAACATCCTGCTTGGCTTCAATTCACTAGTGCTAGCTGCCCGTAATACCCAAAAGAAAACGATGTTCTATTTAACCATATTGCCCTGACAGCCCATTCCAACTGATGGCAATCTCATTTTCAAATGAACAAGACAATGACGAGTATTTTGCTTTGAAATGAAAATAGAAAAGTGCCTTGCCACATCAATTGGGATCTGGAGTTAGCTTGTGTAGTATCCCTCACAGGGAAAAAATTTCTATGTCATTTGGAGAAAAACATGAATCAAGGAACCAAGTATTGTACATAACTACAAATAAACTTGAAAATTTAAGAACATTTTGATATTTTCAGAAATTTCATTATTCCAAAGACTAATGAACCCTCTCTTGAGAAAGATATTCACTTCAGCACACTATGTAACCACTTATGACAGATTCACCCAGACAGACAAGCCCTATTAAACTTGTGGAACATATAAACTAAATACTTACAAAGATCAAAGTGTATAAGTATGCACCCGTTGCAACTGGAAGACCCAAAGCAGTGGCACCCTCAGGTAGAGACCGCAATTGATTCACACTAATTCCAATGAGCAACAGAGCAAGAGCCTCCCACTGTCACAAGAAGAAAGTAAAATAAAATAAAATAAAATAAAGATGCCAAAATAATGTGCACAAATTAGAACGAACATGTGGCCAAGAAAGGACACAAACCACAGGTCACTCCCAAATGTTTGTACCAATTATTCTACTTCAAAAAACCTAAAATGCCATACAAACATAAAAATGTTTAATGCTCAAACCAACCTGAATTATGGAAAACCTCCGTTTCATGATTATCTTTAGCAAAATAGCAATTACCAAAACCTGCATTTGTTTGCAATAACAGTAGATAAATAAGCAAATAAATTATAGGATACAAAGTTCTTAAAAAATGGAAACAAACTAAAAGACAATGTAGCATGGATAATTTCATCAATGCACAAGGAGAAAGAGCAAAAAAGGGCAGCTCAGTCCTCAGTAGATAATGGTAGCTATTAGAATTTGTCTTTAATTCTCTTTTAACCCATTTTGTTAAGTTGGGTCTTTTTTGACCCAACCCGACCCGCTCACTTATGTTATAACCCACTTTATATAAGGGGTTGTTTTAAGGGTTTCATCCTTATGCAACGAGAGTCACTTGGGAGCCGTCATTGGGTGTAAAGGGGATCTAGGGATTTTGTGAGTATTCTTACTCTTGTATTCTCTTGAACACATAGTGGATTGATCATCGCCGCCCTAGACGTAGGCATCTTGCCGAACCACGTAAATCTTGTGTCTCCTTTTTTCTTTGTGTGTTTGTTTATTTTTGCTTGGATCGATTCACTTGTTTTGTTTGATTAATCACTTCCATCACCATAGAAATTGTTTGTTTATCGTGCTTCCGCACAACAAACTTGTATCAGAGCTTAGGTTTCGGCCTAGGAGTTGGATCTGTTGATCGTTCGTATTTGGGTGTGGATCTGATTAATGGCGGAATCGAATTCAGAAGTTTTGTCACAGAAAAATTCGTCTACAAGCACTTCGTCAATGGTTAGAACTATGGTTTCGAATGCACAATTCGAAGTTAAAAAATTTGATGGAATGAATAACTTCGGCATGTGGCAGTGCGAAGTTTTGGATGTTCTGACTCAACAAGAGTTAGATATCGCTTTGGAGGATAAACCCGCTGATTTGGATGAGAAGGATTGGGTGAAGATTAATCGTCAAGCTTGCGGCACGATTAGGCTTTGTCTTGCTAAGGATAAAAAATACTTTGTTATGAGAGAGACTTCAGCTAAGCAATTAGGGAAAAAATTGGAGGACAAATACATGACCAAGAGTATGGAAAATCGGCTCTATTTGAAAAAGAAGCTCTTTCGTTTCAACTACAAGCACTGAGCACTTGAATGGTTTTAATAAAATTCTTGCTAATTTGCAAAATTTAGATGTTGAAATTTCGGATGAAGATAAAGCCTTATCATTATTAAATTCCTTGCCTGATTCATATGATCATTTGACTACTACTTTGCTGTATGGAAAGATACAATTAAATATAATGATGTGTCTAATGCTTTGATGAATAATGAGTATCGGAAGAAGGACCAACTGGTTCATAGGGATTTATCAGAGGCTTTGACAGCAAGGGGTAGGAGTGAGGACAGAAAATTTGGCGGACGGGGTAAGTCTCGTTCTAAGACGAGAGGCGCATCGTCTGATAGAAAAATTCCTGCAAAGGATGAGTGTGCTTTCTGTCACAACAAAGGGCATTGGAAAAAGGATTGTCCAAAGTTGCAAAATAAAAACGGTAAGGGTTCAAATTCAAATGTGCACGTGTGGATATTGGGAATGAAGATTTAGCTTTAACTGTTTCATCATTGGTTGGCCATTCAGATGAATCGATTTTGGATTCGGGGTGTTCTTATCATATGTGTCCCAACATGGAATTATTTTCTAGCTTTCAGGAGTTAGATGATGGAATTGTTTTAATGGGTAATGATAATGCCTGTAAAATAGAAGGGATAGGAAACATTCGTTTGAAGTTGCATGATGGAACAATTAGAGTTTTGACAGATGTTCGGTATGTACCGGATTTGAAGAAAAATCTCATCTCATTGGGAACTTTTGATTCAAAGGGCTGCAAAATTACTATGGAAGGTGGAGTCCTCAAAGTGGTACATGGTGCGCTCGTTGTATTGAAAGGTACTCGAAAGGGTAATTTATATTTTTTGGATGGGAATACAGTCACAAAGAGAGTTGCCGTTTCTGATAGTTTAGAGGGCAGTGGATCTGATACTTCCAGACTTTGGCACATGCACTTAGGGCATGCTGGTGAGAAGGCTTTGCAAGGATTAATAAAGCAAGGTCTGTTGAAGGGCGCCAAGATAGGAAAATTGGGATTTTGTGAGCAGTGTACTTTGGGTAAGCAGACTAGAGTGAAGTTTGACACTGCAGTTCATTGCACAAAGGGGACTCTTGATTATGTTCATACAGATGTGTGGAGACCTTCTAAGGTTGCATCTTTGGGAGGTAAGCATTGGTTTGTGTCTTTTGTTGATGATTATTCCAAGAGAGTTTGGGTGTACACTATGCGACATAAATATGAAGTTTTGGATGTGTTTCTGAATTGGAAGAAAATGATTAAGACTCAGACAGGAAGGAAAATCAACAGGCTCAGGTTAGACAATGGTGGTGAGTACAAGTCGGATCCATTCTTTAAAGTATGCCAAGATGAAGGAATAGTCAAACACTTCACAGTCAGAGATACACCACAGCAGAATGGGGTGGCAGAACGCATGAATCGTACTTTGCTGGAGAAAGTGAGATGTATGTTGCTCGACTCTAGATTGGGCAAAGCGTTTTGGGCTGAAGCTGTGACATATGCATACCATCTTATCAATAGATTGCCTGTGGCTGCGAATGATGGAAAAACACCTTTAGAGGTATGGTCTGAAAACCTGCTACAGATTATGATAAATTACATGTATTTGGTTGTCCTGCATATTTTCATATGAAGGAAACTAAATTGGATCCTAGAGCCAAGAAAGCCATATTTTTGGGCTTTAGCACAGGTGTGAAAGGATATAGACTGTGGTGTCCCAAATTGAAAAAACTTATTCTGAGCAGGGATGTTACTTTTGATGAGTCTGGGACGTTGAATAAGCAGAAGCAGAAAAATTCTCAGAAAGAGAATATGAATATAGGTACTTCAAAACAGGTGGAGTTAGAAGCTCCAGTGGTTACAAAGAAGACTGTTCAGACAATTGATGTTGTTGATCAAATTGATGAGAACTCAGACTCAGATGTGGTGGAGGCACAGGCACAAGAAATTCCATAACAATTAGAATCTATTGCAGTTAGTAGATCCAGAAGAGAAATTCAGAAACCTGCTAGATTTACTGACATGGTGGCTTATGCACTTCCAGTTGTGGATGATGATATTCCATTGACATACAGAGAAGCCTCACAGAATTTATAAAGTGTACAGTGGAAAAAGGCAATGGATGAGGAGATGGAGTCGCTGCATGGGAATCAGACTTGGGAGTTGATACAGCTTCCAAAAGGAAAGAAAGCAATTGGTTGCAAGTGGGTATATGCCAAGAAGGAAGGTTCTCTAGGGAAAGATAGTGTGAGATTCAAGGCTAGGTTGGTGGCTAAAGGCTACGCCCAAAAAGAAGGAATAGACTACAATGAGATGATATGCTTATTGCATCTAAGAGCAAGGTGGAGATAGATAGGTTGAAGACTCAGTTGAGTAATGAATTTGAAATGAAGGATCTTAGTGAAGCTACGAAAATACTTGATATGGAAATCAAGAGAGATAGAGTGAAGGGCACAGTTTGTTTGTCACAAGCACAGTATTTGAAAAAAGTTTTGCAGAGATTTGATATAGATGGCAAAACAAAATCAGTTAGTACACCTTTAGCCCCTCATTTTAAACTTTCTGCTTTGATGTCTCCGCACACAGATGATGAACGTAAGTATGTGGCTTAAATTCCATATGCAAACGCAGTTGCTGCTTTGATGTATGCTATGGTGTGCACGAGACCTGATATTTCACACGCTGTCAGTATGGTTAGTCGGTATATGCATGATCCGGGTAAAGGGCACTGGCAAGTAGTGAAGTGGATTTTGCGATACATCCAGGGTACAGTGGATGTTGGTTTGATGTTTGAGAGGGATGACAGACTTGGCCATCATGTGGTCGATTATGTGGATTCAGATTATGCTGGTGATTTGGATAAACGTCGGTCTACTACAGGGTATGTGTTTACTCTTGTAAAGGGACCGGTGAGTTGGAGGTCTACGTTGCAGTCAACAGTTGCTTTGTCTACTACAAAGGCAGAGTACATGGCGGTGACAAAGGCCATTAAGGAGGCCATTTGGCTACATGGGTTGGTTGAGGACTTGGGGATTGTTCAGAAGCACGTTGAGGTCTACTGCAACAATCAAATTGCAATTTGTTTAGCAAAGAACCAAGTTCATTATGCTTGGACAAAACATATTGATGTCCGTTTCCATTTTGTTCGTGAAGTTGTGAACGAAAGGGACATTCTCCTTCAAAAGATTGGGACTGCATATAACCTTGCAGATATGTTGACTAAGGTAGTGACTGGGGTCAAGTTTAAATACTGTTTGGACTTGATCAACATCTCTTACGTTTGAGCACCTACGGGTGTATAGCGCCTAAGGGCGCATTTGGAGGCAGTGATGATTTGTTTGCTTTGTTTGGATGGTTTGGTTGAATTTAAGCCAAGGTGGAGATTTGTTAGAATTTGTCTTTAATTCTCTTTTAACCCATTTTGTTATGTAGGGTCTTTTTTGACCCAACCCGACCCGCTCATTTATGTTATAACCCACTTTATATAAGGGGTTGTTTTAAGGGTTTCATCCTTATGCAAGGAGAGCCACTTGGGAGTCGTCATTGGGTGTAAAGGGGATCTAGGGATTTTGTGAGTATTCTTACTCTTGTATTCTCTTGAACACATAGTGGATTTATCATCGCCGCTCGTGGACGTAGGCATCTTGCCGAACCACGTAAATCTTGTGTCTCCTTTTTTCTTTGTGTGTTTGTTTATTTTTGCTTGGATCAATTCACTTGTTTTGTTTGATTAATCACTTCCATTCACCATAGAAATTGTTTGTTTATCACACTTCGTCACAACAGTAGCTTCATGCTGCATGTTTAATTTACAGACTTAATTACTAGATTAGTCACGTATTCGCGATAGTTCTACATTCAAAACAACAGAATGACTGAAGAACTTCAAACCCGCATTGTAAGCATGAATTATATACAGAAAATAACTGTGGGCTTAGTTACAAGCATTGACCATGCAAAAAACCCAATATTTCTTCAAGGTTGCATTTGGCAAAGATTATAAAATCTCAAACTGAACTACCATTTACATACAATTTACCAAAATTGGTCGTCAGGTAATAGAATGAATTGCGATGATATGTTTTGGTGTGGACATCAAAGAATTTATTCTCTAACTGAATGATAGATTATGTAGTCCATAAGATGCTGGTAAATGTAAATCATACTTTTCAAGTCAATCAAGTGAACTTATGAATAACTAGTGGTTCAACAATCATTTAGGAAATATCCATAAAAAAATGGAGGTACTGATGAGGATGGCAATATCAACGGTGATGGATGTCATCAACGTGGTAGCAAGGTTCGAAGTCTCGGTCATCTTGTCCGAGATCTCGCCGTGTCAACTCAAAATCATCCAGCACCGATACGATAACTCCCGACAGTACAAGGATGTAGGGTGAAATCCTTCTCTCGAACGAGAAGATCGAGATATTAGACGAAACGTGACGAGTAGGGCAAGTTCTCATTCCCCCAACTGGTCTCGGTCGAAATCTTGTGCAATTCGCACAAGATTATGCTTTTCTGATCACACATAACCCCATACAACACCTATTCTCTCTTCTCATACAAAGAAATCTGGTCGTGGTCATGGTTTGAGGGATTCAAGTTCTTGTTGGTTTGTGAATCATCAATTTGTTGTCGGATCTAATTCGTCTCCTTAGTTGGAATCAACTAGATTGAGTTCGTCTTCTTCTATAGAATTCAAGTCAACTGGATTGGTCTCTTTTAGATCTGGTGTTGGGCGGCGGTGATGGTTGCCTCTTGGAGTCGTCAGCCGACCGTCGCTGGTCTTTGTTGTTCTCTCTTCTTTGGTCGCACAAAACACTTTCTCTCTCAAGTCACACGAAACACTCTCCCTCAGATCTTTTTTATTTTCTTTTTTCTTTTTTCTTTTAAAGTGCCGCTGGTTTTTTCTTCTCTTTCCTGTAGTCGGTGGTTTTTTTTTCCATTTTCCATTTTCCCCCCAATTTTTTATGGACCTATACATTTGGGTTTTTTCTTTTCTTTTTTTTTTTCTAAAATGATAATTTTTTTAAGGGAAATGCTAGTTAGCCCCACACTTTTCCCTACACTTCGCCTTCTATGAGAGAATAAGGGTTGTTTCAATTTTTAATGTTTATCCATATCAGTGGGTCCTACAACTTTACCCCCTTATTCTCTCATAATAGGGCAAAGTGTGGGGCTAACTAGCATTTCCCTTTTTAAAATTTTGAGAATACGAACACTCAATAAAAGAAAATTTTTTCCCAAATCCCAAACTAATTTCCCCCAGGTCAAGAGCATTGCTAGCGCCTATTTTAAAGTTTTTGACCATATTATGTGCCTTAAGTTTATTATTTTGCTTATTTGATGATTTCAATGTAATCATCATATTTTTAAAACTTTTCTATGATTTTTTGGGATTTTTTTGAACACCTCTTCACGCGTAAAGTTGCATCTCACCTAAGACGCGACAAGTTGGACAAGACTGAAACGCGACATGGACCGAAGCTAAGACTTTGAACCATGCGTGGTAGAGGACTTCACAATGCTAAACGATTGCAGCCATGCTTTTAAAACAACCCCCAGAGACAATGCAGCAGCAGCAGCAGATAGTGTAGCAAAAAGGGTGGTGGTTGAGCAAGTGATGGTGGTTGCAAACTTGCAATGGCAATTGTTGTGATGACCCTGATATATTTTGGCCTAGAACTATGTGGCACGTGTATGAGTTGAACATAAATTGAATGAAAATGAATTTAGACCGTTTAGAGCACATTATAGTGCAAATTTTACAAGGCTGATCGATCGGTGGAGGCCTGCAAGCTCCCATTCCTCTCTGCATAGAAGCCCGATCGATCAGTCTTTGGGGCTAGGATATTTTTAGGGTGAATTGACCTTTTTGCCCTCCTCTCTTGTTTCTTTTTAAAACCTTTAATAGGTTTTTCACCCATTTTTTTCAGCTGATAGAGAGAGAAAGAAAAGGAGAAGGAGGATGGTAGGGACGAAGAAGAGGCCAACGGCGAAGCACGGGACCTCGGATCCAACCTCGCGAAACTCAAATCTTGTGCATCTCACCCCAATCTACATGTGTACACCCTCAAAATTGCTTTTCTAGCTACCATTTGAGAGATAAGTGAATTTTTCATTGTAGATCACTGTACACATGGGTTGGGATGTTTTCATGTGGGTTTGCATACTTTTGGAGTATTGACCCATATTTTGCATGCGTGGGGGTTAGTTCATGAAATTTTTTGGGTTTGGGAAAACCTAGGGTTTGATTTCTATACTCCATTTTGATATGTACACATAGTATTTGAACTCTCTTATGAATCTTGAACAACAATAAGTTAGTTTTAAAACATATTGGGCTAAATCTTTGCAATCGAAATATTGGGGGTCACTTTTATACAAGTGTTTTGAACCCGTTTCTTACCATTTATTTATGAAATGGTAGTGAAAAACTTATTACATAAATTTGATATAACACATGGGATGTCGTGCCGTGTATTCCTGTTCTTAGTCCTAGGCTACTTGGTGTAGACCCGAATGTGACGTTACTAAAGTCCTAGAATAGGATGTCGTGTTGTGTTTCCTATTGAGGTTACTACAATCCCGGATTGGGATGTCTTGCTTTGTTTCCTCTCATTCCGCGCGCGAGGGCCCCATTTATTCGGGGAGGATTATTATTATAATTACTGTGATATGACACCAGATAATAATGATTATCTACTTATGTTGAATTTTGGTTTAATAACAGTGTATTTCCAATTCAATTATATTTTTATTAAGTTGTTTAAATTGGTTTTAAAACCTTGGTATACATTTTCGAAAAATGTAACCTACTAAGTTTTAATCACACCCCTTTTCTAAACATTTTTCACAAATTTTGAGGAAGGTAATGATGATTCCTTTGAGGATGTAGACACGTCAAATCAAGGTTAGCATGGGGGCATAGAACGCATTGCATGCAGATGTCTTGTGGGCTTTATTTATTATCTTTTATGGTCTGTATCATGGTCTTAAAAATCGTCAATATATCGCCGCATCGACAAGCAATGAAACAATATCATGCTTCGGTATTATTTTGACAATATATCGTTGGATATATCAACGTATCGTCGATATATCGAGAATTTCGACATTTTTCCACCATTCATCGTCAAAATATCGATGATATATCGAGGAATATCAATCACGTTAAGGAATATTGACCCATGTGATTAACTGACTAAAATTTGAGTGTTGTGACTGCTGTCCCCTTTTTTCCCATACCTAATGTCCTCTTGTAGTAGTTTTCAAGGCTATTTTGGCAGCTTCTCCAAGCTTCACAAGAACCCAATCGCCTTTCCCCCTTTACCTAGCTCCTTTACTCCTTTAGCACCTTTACAACTATTACTTATTAGGCTATTACTCTATAGTATTATTAATTTATTAGTGTAGACCATGAATTACTTTATAGTATTATTAATTTGTTAGTATTGACATTAATTTATACACATTTGAAATTATTAGTATTACTCAAGGCTGGTTTGGCAGCTTCTCTAAGCTTCATGTAGTACTAATGTAAATGTGTCATTAATTTATTATTGTATTGATTTATTATTGTATAAATGATATATATTTACATCTTTTAATTTCATGTGACATTTAGGTGTTGAATTTGTAAAAATTTCTATTATTTATTTTCTCACCACGTCACACCTTTTATACAACACACAACACATACTTGTATTATACACATTTAAATTACAATATTTTGATTCTAAATTATATTAGAGTCTAAATCATTATTTCCCAAAGTTTCAGTAAAAATATCCATGTTTAACTAATAATATCCACCATATCTTTAAATCGATATCAATATTTTCGATATATTCAATATATCCGTATTTTTAGACCCTCGATATATCCGTCAATATCGATATTTAAGTCAATATTTGAACAGCTTGGATTTATTTTATTTTGCGTGTATAGATGGTAGAACTCTGTGGAACATTGATGCCAGCTAATTCAAATTTTAATTTCTAGATGGTTCTAGATTTTATTACTTAAATTGCACAAGTCTTAAATAGTTGATATATTGGCATGTCCTAATTACAGACAGTACCATGCTGAATTTTCTGAAAAATAATGCTTTAACATGAACTTCATTTCTAAAACCATCCTCAATTTCTAAATAAAAATAATTTTATTTCCATATGGGTTATGACCTATTTCTGAGTCGTGGCAATTGTGGCAGCAGCAGCAGTAATAGTGGTGGAGTGGTAATTGCAAAAGCTGCATCAATAGTGGCAGTATGGAGGAGGAGGGGTTGGTGTTGGTGGTGTCAACAATGACCACCATGGTGGTAGCGCTATGGCAGCAGTGATGGTGGTGGAGCTGCTATTGATGAGGACAATGATGGTGGCAATAGCAGTGATAGGACTCGAGGCAGTTGTGGCAGCAGCAATAAAGGTGACGGCAGATGGGGACACATCAGCAATGGTTTAACTGGTATAGGCCAAAGCAAGGGTGACATTGACAGTAAGGGCAAGGGCAGAGATGGTGGGGCATCTTTTACCAAAAGTTAAACATTCTCCAGTTGTGAGCTTGGGACATCTCGATAGAGAGAAACCACAGAATTTTTTACAATGTGGAAACTTCTTTGATTGACATGAAGTCTTCTTTTGTTAAAAAAAATAAAATAAAATAAAAAAACCCTTTATTTTTTAAGTAGGACTAAAGGGGAAAAATTAGGGAATGCCTTAGTTCATTTTTTGGATACTCTAAAGCTCTAATATGGAGCTCTCTTTTTGTTTTTTTTCATGTAGTTGTCTCATACTCTCATGTAGATAGGTTCTACCCTTTTTCTTATTATTATCAATACAGACATTACTTCATCCAAAAAAACAAAAAAACAAAAAAAAAAAAAAAAAAAAAAAAAAGAGAGAGAGAGAGAGAGAAAGGACTTTACAACGCAACACAAGTTTTTGTGGTAGATGCATTAGATACCATGATGTGTACTCACAATCAAAAGATAAAGGCTCTAAGTAAAAAAGGCACGATATGGAAGGTGTCATTACTTATATATTCCTTGCCAAATACAATGCGGACACATACCTTGAGGTTGCTCAGCATCTTTACAGTTGCAGGATTAAAATATAGCTGCACAAGACATAGTAAAGTGATTAGGGAGTATTAAACAGCTATCCTACGAAGCACAAACACTTCCTCGGAGGAGCCATAGCAATGTTAGACATGGCCACAAACCCATCTCCGACTTGCCTCAAACACATCTGACACATACCTTATGTGTTAGGAAACGAAAAATAATAATAATCTGATAAATTCGGATACATGACAACAGGTTTTGATCACAGCAGGGTCAAAACCAGAAGGTTTTTTTATTTTCTTTTAAAACAAGAGTCCTTTGTTATCTTGAAAACTGTAAAACCTTTTTTTTTTTTTTTTTGGGGGGGGGGGGGGGGGGGGGGGGGTGTAACTAGATGAGGGAATCAATCCCTCTTCCATTCACCTCACAGCTGAAAGAGGAAGGACTAAACAGAGAGAAAGACTCGAAGATTGAGGAGAAGTAGGACAGGGAAATGACTCACCTGAGGCAAGGTCAATGCACCTTCATTGAAGTTTAAAAGAAACTGACAAAATTAACACTAATTACCTCCCTTCTCCTTATTCTTCATTTTTTTCTCACTTAATTTCTCTGAAAACTTCAACCTTCTTCTTTTTATTACAAAGCAGCATATATATATATTAAACTTCTTTTGTTTTTGCTTTTGTTTTTGTTTTTGTTTTTGTTTGTGTGTGTGTGTGCGTGTTTTTTTTTTCTTTTTTTTGGGGTCAGTTTGTGTGTTCATTAAAGGCTCAGTTGAGCTAAACTATAGACTAGACCATGGAATTGTATTATGGTTGAATGTCATTGTCATTACTAATTATGACTTAGAATGCTTCTTTATATTCCTTATTTCTTCCTGCATCTCCATCTTTATGTTTCAGATGTGATTTCAACTTAGGACCTTGGTGGCATTAAATTTTCTTGATAAATTTTAATAATGCCATATCCGCACCATATTGTGTCCTATCTTTTTGGGATTTGATGTATTATCATGTCCATGTCGTGTTGGACCGTTGGACCCATGTCCCGCATCCATGTTCATGCGTCATAGCAGTAATGTAAAATAAAGCACTTGAGTACACAGAACAAATTATAAGTTCAATAAATATCCGTTCAATGAACATGCCAAATAAAACTCAAGTATCTATTTTAATTCATATGGTGTTCATTGACTTAGAAAAAGCATACGATAGGGTCCCTAGGGATATAATGTGGTTGGTATTAGAAACGAAGGGTATATCTATTAGATTTATCAATAATAAAGGACAAATATGATGGAGTCGTGACTAGTGTTAGAACAACTGGAGCAGAGACAAGTGAATTTCCAATCACACTAGGCTTACACCAGGGATCAGCATTGTGACCTCATCCTTTTGCTTGTTATGGATGAATGGACTACACATATTCAGAAAGAGGTTCCATGGTGTATTTGTTGATGCTATAGCATTAGTTTATGAAACTATAGTAGGGACGAATTCAAAATTAAAGTTATGAAAAGACAGCATAAATTCTAAAGGTTTCAGGTTAAAAAGTACTAAAATGGAACATACGGAATGTAAATTTAGTCAAGATAGAGATAGAAATGAGGGGATAGTATAGCCATAGTTATCAGAACCAGACTGGACCGACCTATCTAGTCTGGTTTTACCATTTGAATCATTTTTCCATGTGAACTGGCCTTATCTGGATTGAACCACTAGAACTGGGCAGAATATTTACTAAAACGTTCTATACTGAGCTGGTCAGACTAGTACTCATTTTACATAGTGTTGAAAAAATCCTCCCCAACATGCATGTGCGAAGGCTCAAACAAAAGAACAAACAGAAAAGGGACTCAATGCCACTACTCCAAGTACATGCCTTGTGTTATACATTGAAACATATAATATTTAATGGTTTTAAAACACTTACCCCAAGTGTTGAATATATTTAATTAATAATAGTGGTTCAAACAATTGACCTGCGGATTGAACTAGTGACCCACCCACTCACCGGGTTGATGTCTGGTCCGGGTCTAATAACGATAGTGTTAAATGGTGGCCAAGACATACGTAAAAGTGATTATTTTCCTTTTTTTTTTTTTTATGAAGGTAAAGAAATTTTATTCACAAAAAAGGCGCCAAAACCCATGTACAAAAGTATAACGAGAGCACCAAGTAACTATAAATGAATAGACTCTTATGAATTTTTGGAGGCTCGTTTGATTATCAAGAAACTCCGAACAGCTCCAATAAAAAATCAACCCTACACAATTGTTCTTTAGGCACTCCAATGTAGACTCCCGGTGTTGCCCATAGAATTAGAGCAGGATGGATGAAGGGGAGAAGTGCATCTAGGGTGTTATGTGGACAAAAGAACACCTATCAAGTTAAAAGGAAAATTTTACAAGACGACCATTAGACTGACTATGCTTATAGTATCGAATGTTGGGAATTAGGAAACATGTGCAAAAAATGAGTGTAGCATAAATGAGGATGTTAAGATAGATAAATGGTAATACGAGGAAACATAAAATAAGACATGAATGCATTCATAAGAAGGTAGAAATGTAGGAGTGGTACCAATCGTGAAGAAGAGAAGGAAAAATCGTCTATAGTGGTTTGGCCATGTGCAATGAAGGCCTAGGAATGCACTTGTACATAAGGGTGACTTGATTCTAGTTGAAAGCCTTAAAAGGACAAGAGGAAGGCCAAAAAAAAAAAAAAAAAAAAGAGGCTAGAAATGGTGAGAAAGGACATATATGTTAAAGATTTAATAAAAGATAAAGTCATTCATAGAACTAAATGGTGTAAAAGGATTCAAGTAGCCAACTCCATGTAGTTGGGATTAAGGCTTGGTTGAGTCGAGTTGAGTTGAGTAGCTGAGTTGACTTGACTTGAGTTGAATTGTATTCGTTCAATGAAGTATATGAAGAAAAACCCAAATCATAATTAAAACATCTTTCTCATAAAGTCAGGAGTAATGCAAGCCACATTAAAGAGTTTAAAGCAAGATGTGTGGAAATACAAAAGAAGGATGCATTAAAATCAATAGAATACCTGCATGATGAACTTTAGATAGTTGTTAATTGCATAAAGGAGAGCTGGAACAGCAAGTAGCACATTGTTTCGAGCTGCCTGCAGGGGAAAAAAAGAGAGAGAAGAGAACATCATTCAGATTGGAATGCATTCTCCACTTTTAAGTTAATGAAACTCATGGCATGTCACAAGCACACAATCTAAATAGCTTAAAATGAAAAGGTAGATATATTGGAGAAGTTGAAATAGAAATTCATGTAACTTGTTCTTACTAGAAGGTATTTCAATCCTGAAATGCTAAAAAATATACTCCCTCCGTTCCTAATTGACTGTCCCCTTTGAAAAAACACGTTTTTTAAGAAAACCTTATGAAATGCTTTCACATCAATATATATGTTTTGACATTCTAGTTTTGCCCTCAAGTGTACAAAACATTGGGAAAAGAGAGAATACATTTTTAACGGTATTTTAGGAAATGAAATAAAAAGAATCATTGCCTTTTGGAATGTGACAACAATTTTGAAACATCCCAAAAAGGAAAGGAGACCAATAATTTAGGAACGGAGGGAGTATATACATATGAATTTACCTTCTTTATGAGACAATATTAAGGAGGATCTAAACCTAATCCAACTACATAAAAACAAACCAATATTGCTATTTCAGTTATTCTCTTACCTGTAAAAATGTGGAAACAGAGAGAAGGGGTTTCTCCCCAACTTTCTGACGCTGAGCCTGCAATAATATCCAAAAAAAAAAAAATTTAATATATTTGTCAATAACACAAAAATGAATTGCTTTACTATCTAAACTCCTATTTAAAAGAACCAAAAAGCTTTCCCCTTGCACTACAAGTGACCAAGGGCCAGGCGGTTATGTATACTCTTGGAACCAAGCTGAGCCTCATTTAAATTTTTAATTTAACAGTTAGACACTAGAAATCCAAGCTCAGCCCATGGCCACCCCAACGCAGCAAGCAATGACACTCACCCTAGCCCATGTAATTAGATTAGCACATGAAGAGATGCTTTAAAATCAAAGGTTTTAATAAGAGAATGGTTACAGTCAAGACTTGGAATGTAGTTTTAAGTTTTAACAATATTGGGAGTAGAAATGATGAATTGTTTTGGGATTGATAGCTAATGATACAAAAAGTTTTGTTATATGACCTCAATGATCTGGATGGTAAAAATGAAGAGTACAATGCTCACAAAAGCGGAGAGAGATAGTGTGTGCTATGATCAACATGTAATTACTAAACTGGAGTATTAAAGAAATAAATAAAAAATAAAAACTTCAACACTAGAAGACTATTTTTTTCTTTAAAAATAAGAAGCAACAGACCATTTCTTTACACTTTATCGTAATAATGTTGGGTCAAAAATAAGAACATAGAAGAATGGATAAATTTGCTTCACATTAAAATAATCTTATGTGTGGTGACAATTGTTTTAAACGACCTTTCCATGTATTTTTCATCTACCCCACCATTCTAATGCTAAAACAGTCATATATCATTCATCTCCCCCCCCCCCCTTCGCTCCTGTAATAACCTATGTATATGTGTGTGTGTGTGTGTGTGTGTGGGATGATGATCAGGTAAGCACGTGCTGATATAACTTATATCAACACCCGCATTGGGAGTTGTACCATGTGCATTAATGGGATATGAGGTACATTGGACCAATGCAAGGGGTACAAACTCCCAATGCATGGTGCTAATATAACTTATATCAACACATGCTGATGGGAACATAAACGTAAATGTGTGTGTGTGTGTGTGTGTGTGTGTATAATATCAAAATTTGAGTTAATAATAAATATAAAAACAAAAAAACAAAATCCAGATTTTTTTTTAACTTTTAAGGAAGCAGGAGGTGGAGTCAGGGGAGAAAACGGTGGTGCATGAACACCAACCACTGCCTTCCCCTTGTATAAATACATTTGTGGCACCTAAATCAGAAGAAGGGGGATAGAGAACAGAGAACGAAGAAGAGAAAGAAAGAGAGAACACATTTGAAAGAAAAAATAAAAAAGAAGCGTAAAGGTGAGTTTGAAAGTTTGAAATCAAGCCAAACAACAAGGGATTTAGTTGAGGTTTACTTCCTGTGTTTGTGTTATTATGATATACTTGTTCAATTTGAATTATTGATGATATTTGGTTAGGATTTGAGAAGCTTGAGAATTCATCAATGGCTTCCAAAAACTTAGAAAATTCATATCTTATGCATATGATCAAATTTAGTCATGAATTTTTTACTGGATATAGATAGTTGTACAGAGTATATGATGGTAAAATTTGGTGATTTAATTCCAAGTATGTTAGGAGAAACAATTAAAAAACAGAAACGTAGTTTTTCTCAAGTTCAATATATTTTGCTAACTCTAGCTCATGTTTAGTAATTTTAATAAATACTAGATGTTGAGAGCTTTCCATAGACACAAATTCGTGAAATTTGGTTGAGAAATGATCGCTGTACAATTTTTCAAAGTTCTGCAAAATTTGGAAAATAATAGCAGAAAAATAGAGGAAGAAGATTAACAATAGACCCGGTTTGACCTACTTTGACAAAGTTTGACCCGTTTGACCCGCTTTGACCAAGTTTGACCCGGAATTTTATTTCCATTTTTTTAAAAAAAAAATTTATAAAAATAATAATAATAATAATTTTACATTAAGTGTATAAAATCTTCATTTTGAGTCCGATTGTGATGAAACTTGGACCATAATACTCCTGTTAAAGAGCACTTCAATCTAGTTCAATTTGGATTTTATACACACTTAGTGTAAAATAACATTATGTTTATCCAAACAACACCTTAACTTCCCAACAAATTATTATTATTTTATTTTTATAAATTAAAATAAAAATTGGAAATAAAATTTCAGGTCAAACTTGTTCAAACCGGGTCTACTGTTCATCTACTTCCTCTATTTTTCTCTGTTTTTCTGCTATTATTTTCCGAATTTTGCAGAACTTTGAAAAATTGTACAGCATTCATTTCTCAACCAAATTTCACGAATTTGTGTCTATGGAAGACTCTCAACATCTAGTATTTATTAAAATTACTAAACATAAGCTAGAGTTACCAAAATTTATTGAACTTGAGAAAAACTCCGTTTCTGTTCTTTAATTATTTCTCCTAACATACTTGGAATTAAATCACCAAATTTTACCAGCATATTCTCCAGTACAACTATCTATATCCAGTAAAAATTTCATGACTAAATTCGATCATATGCATAAGATATGAATTTTCTAAGTTTTTGGAAGCCATTGATGAATTCTCAAGCTTCTCGAATCCTAACCAAAAACCATCAATAATTCAAATTGAACAAGAATATCATAATAACACAAACACAGGAAGTAAACCTCACCTAAATCAATTGTTTTTTGGCTTGATTTCAAACTTTCAAACTCACCTTCTCGTTTCTTTTTTTTTCTTTTTTTTTCTTTCAAATGTGTTCTATCTCTCTCCCTTTCTTTCTCTCTCTTTCTCTTCTTCCTTCTCTGTTCTCTATCCCCCTTCTTGTGATTTAGGTGCCCCAAATATATTTATACCAAGGGGAAGGCGGTGGTCGGTCTTCATGCACCACCATTTTCTCCCCTGCTTCCACCTCCTGCTTCCTGAAAACAAAATCTGGATTTTTTTTTTTTTTATTAACTCAAATTTTGATATTATATATATATATATATATATATATATATATATAGAGAGAGAGAGAGAGAGAGAGAGAGAGAGAGTCCCCTTCTTATGAGGTTAACTTAACCTAACTATACGTTAGGTCACCTTCCAAAACCCTATCTCTGATTTTTATTTTTCAAAACCAACCATTGGATTAGATCTACTTCATGTGAAAATTATACATACCAAAAATCAAGTTGATCCAAGATTAAGAACTACCTCATCCATAAATGTCCAAAATGAGCGATTGTCATTGATTAAAAAATGTAATTTTTGGATCACATAGCAATTAATCTCGGATCAACTTGATATTTGGTATGCATCATCTACATGATAAGGTTATCTAATCCAACAGTTGGTTTCATAAAATATGAATCACATGTATGGTTTTGGAGGGTGACCTAACGCAAAGTTAGGTTAGGTTAACCTCATAAGAAGGGGACATTATATATATATATATAGACATAGGTTATTATAGCTCCCTCCTCCCCTCCCTATGTCTCTATAGCCCTAATCCTTGACAAAGTTTACCTTACTAAATTTCTAAAACTTTAGGACTACTTGTTTCTAAACTCTCTTGTTCCCCCTCTCCTCCCACCCCCCTCCCCAAGCCAATACATGACCTTTGCATCACCCCCCCTCTTTGTAACCCAATGAGGCAAAAGAATACCCCTCTCTTCCTCTCTTTCATCCACATAGGTGTGTTTGACAAATAGAGGAACAAACTACTTATTCAATAGAAAACCAATACAAGTTCAAAGGGTATTTTCTTAATATGTTCGTTTGTCACATGGATTATGGGTATTTTTAATATTAGCAAAGTTCTCATGTTGGAGGAACAATATTACATAGGCATGTCACTTTACCCACAGGCCCAAAGGTATTGAAAGGAAAAATGTGGACCCTAACAATTCAACCATATTCCCATCTCTTAATATTTGAGGATTAGATGAATTAGATAGCTAGACAAACATCAGCACCTGACACGTGTATTAAATTCCACTAGTTAACATCTTGAGAGGCTGGAAGCAAATCCTTCTTTTTAGTTAGCTAACACAACAGGTTAAGTTGTTTGGCTTCCCATAGGAACCTAGATAGGATAGGTTTTGATGGCTCATGTAGAGTACAAAGTAGAGCCATATTAAGCTTTGCCAAGATTAAAACCATGAAATTATTATCAAGTGTAGTTCCTACTCTGGTTTTTGAAGGCAAACATTGGAGTGCTTCAATGGAATGCACATTCCTCTATAGTATGTAACCTTGGTGGTACATTGTTAAGTTTCCAACCTAACAGCCTAAGCTTATAAGTGAACGGCCTGAACAGGTATATGAAGCAATGTCAAAGTTTATAATTAACCAATGTGGGATGTGGTATTTTTCCAACACTCCCCCTCACATGTAGGCCTTATAAGATAGAAAAGGGCCTATCACGTGGACAACAAAGACGAGCTCACAAATGAAACGGCTCAAGAACGACATGCTCTGATACCATGTTAAGTTTCCATCCTAAAAGCTAAAACCCTAAGCTTAAAAGTGGAGGACCCAAACAAGTATATGAAGCAATCTCAAAGTTTATAATTAACATAAGTGGGATGTGGTATTTTTCCAACATACATGTACACCTAGGCGGTGCACAAGAAATCCTAAAAAATTCCCAGCCTTTACTCTGAATGCAGTTTATAATTAACCAACGTGGGATGTGGTATTTTTCCAACATACATGTACTTTGAACATAATGATTCTATAATCTATAAAGTATTTTATTTTAACTCTTCCTTGTTTCTTTGTTTTCATTCGGATCATAAGATTTTGAGAGCAAAATACTCCTTCTTCATTCCTTTATTTGTCACTATTTAATTAAAGAAATACCATTCTCCAGAGAGATAAAGCAAGAGATAGAGACTCAAAGAGATAAAGGGAGAGATAGAGGCTCATTTTACTCGTAATTATAATGTCCCACGCACAGGATGTGAAAACTTGTAGTGAAATCCACTTAGGGACTATTTGGTCATCCGAATGGAAATTAAACATTGATAGTGTATTTCACAAAGAATTGGGAGGCACAAATTCATCACTTGAATGAGACTACTTAAAAAATTTAAAGTCGATCACTATAGTTGATGATATAGGATCTGTTTTTGGGAATTCCTAAAATACTACTATTTTGAATTTTCACTCTCATTTGTAATGATGACATTATTCTCTTGAATTTTTCATTCTAAGTGAAAGGTTTGTGACTTCAATACTATGTAAAAGACAATAAAATTGTATAATTTCCATTTGGAGGCCCAAGCGGACCATTATACTCCAATAAGAAAACCAAGCAAGGACCCACAAAAAAATATTTATATCGGGTGCTAACAAAGAAAACAAGAATATACCTCAAACAAGAGCATAATAATTGCGAAGAGAACTTTTGCTGCCTCTGTCAAAAAGTTAACACTAATAGGGCTAAACTTGAAACTCCCATCCACCTTAGACATAAAAACCAATATAGGCTGCAAAATAAAAAACAAGAGGAGTAAAAAACGGACAAAAGGCTCATAAGAAATTTGAAATAATGGACTGAATTTGATGTAACTATGTATTATGTCCTCTCCCACAAATGGCCAAATTAAAATAATTTGTATGAAAAGTGTGTGCGTATGTTTGCGTGTCTCATTGTCTCCTTCAATTATGTTTCACCTTCATCTTAGAATGATAAAAACAGAATAATTCACAAACCTGCAGACCAACCAAGATGCAGTCCCCAACAACCAAAAGGACGTTCAGGGCACGGGTTTTGGACGATATATTACTCCTATGCTGGTCATACGCCTTTGACACGGTTTTGGTACTTGGGGAAACCAATTTCGAATGGCAAACACTGCACTCTAGCATCCCGTTCATCCTTGGCTCACCCGCCAAATCTCACTACAAAACTATATATACAACAGACAAAGATGATCGACTTGAAGTGGCTGCAACATTACAAGTTCATGTCCTCAAGACATCTGGTAACAAGTAAACAGAAAATACTTAAAACCTCCATTAAAAAAAAACATAATCTACATCTGAAAAGTCCAAAGGCCAATAATTTAGAACTCAAATCCTACAACACCAATACATATTCATCAACAAAAATGCTATTCTTCCCAGCTGAAATGTCCTGACCGTTCATACTGAGTGATTTTTTCAAGGGTGCTTTTGAGATGAAAGGGACAATGAGATTCATTTTTGTTTTGAGATGAAAAGAGAAAGTGATTCCACGTATACATATACTTACATACATACATGACCACATGCATGCATATATACATGAAACAACAACCAAAACCACTGGAAATTTGAGGTTTTGGACGAAAGATGCAACAACCAAAATATATACATAGATACATTTATAAATATGTGAATATATCCCAACATAATGCCAAAAACAGGAAGGTGGTAGTCATTTTGAAGCATATATACGGGTAATTTGTAATAAGTTGACAAAAAATATCTTTTTTTGGTATTTCATTGGAAAATGATTACCAAAAAGTAATTTTTTTCAAAAAAATAAAGGCTCTCTTGAGCTTTTAGTTCCCAGAGGATAGGGAGGGAATTGCGCATTGAATTCCAGACCATATAGGACTTCTTGCAGCTGTTCTCAGTCAGGGGATTAAGGTCCTGTTTGTATTTGGCCCTGAGGTTATTGACCCACAGATTCTGAGGCGCCATGAACATTTTCACAGCTTGTTTATCCTGGATTGCTCTTTGCATAAGGCGGAGATTGCGGAGGCCAAGACCACCCATAGACTTCGGTTTAGTGATTGTAGCCCAGTCAATCAAATGTTTTTAGATTCATAGCACGCTGCTCCCATTGGACATAACTCCTGCCCCCGTTGGAGATAACTCCTGGCTCCACCCCTGTCATGGACAGTCATGATCGTACAGGATAGTCCAGGATATCTCGCACTTGAAACAGCCCTATATATATACACACATTGTATATATTTATATCTTTTTAACAAATATCAGTAGCAATACAGGGATACCTAAAATTTATGGGTCATAAATTTCTTGTCTTGTAATACAATAATTAAATTTGTCACATGAAATAAAGAACGTTACATAGGCTGTCAATAATGAAATGTGCGTGTATTCCTTTTTTTTCTTTTTTGGTTTGACGGTCATGGTGTCCGGGCCAACTTGTGCGCACCTCGACTAGATGCCTCCTGGGCGATCTTAAGGACGCACTCCCCACATCGGCCTGGTGCATTCAAAAATTAATTCCTAGAATGCTCCCAGAGGAATCAAACCCAGGTTCATAGAATAGAGGGGCTCTCCTCCTACCAACCGGACTAACTCCCTTGGGTAAAATGTGCATGTATTCATATATACATATCAGAGACATAACAAAACCTAATAAAAATGCAGAATCTGCGAAATAACTAAAACCCAATTCATAAGGTTACGTTCATTGAAAGTGAATAAATGAATTTTTTTTAAAAAAAATTTGTAAACTTGGCAGCTCAAGTATGTATATTTGTCTTCAATTGGACCCAAAAGAAGGCAAATTTTGCTTTGAAAAAAAGAAAGAAAGAAAGAAGCACATAACCTTGAGTAAATAAAAATTCTAGAAGGAAATTATAACATACCTCAGTCACTACAGCTGAAAAAACACGCAATTTCAACAAGAGAAGAAAAGAGAGTTTTAGAGAGTTAGGTTTAGATGGAGCGACCAGGGAATCAAAACTGAGTAATAGAGAGAGAGAGAGGGGAGTTTCATATAGAGAGAGAAAGGAGGGTTTAGCAATTTTGAGATATATATATGTACTGAGAGAGAGAGAGAGAGAGAGAGAGAGAGGTGAAACGTCGCTGGTTTTCTACGGCACTTGACAGCAGAGGGGAAAAAATAGTTATGAGTGATTTTGGTTTGAAAGCCCCATCAGCGCCTAAGATCGTGACTAGTCAGAGATCTACCCATCGAACTACAATGACCACCTCTTGTCTCTTGTGCGCCCTTGGCTTTCTTTTTACAACATTCAAGATGGGACCCATCATTGTCGGTTTTACCCACCGGAAGTGAGTCTTCCATGTATTTATCAACCCGCTACGTCGTGTTACGGATGAATAAAAGTAAAATAAAATACGATTATGAGGTTAAAAAAATATTTTGATAATTCAATTTAATTTTATTTTTATTAGCATTGGACACCACATCACTTTCATTTTCTCTGCCTCTTAATTATATGTTATATCCGTACATCATTATCAATTTGTTATACGATAATGATAATAAATGCAGCAATCGTGGTCACTCTATCTCAGCCAGCATAAACATCCTCTACCCGTCTTGTTAAATCAATTAATAATAAAAGTTACTCCCTCCATTTAATAATAAGTATTTTTTTTGAAAAAATTTATTTTTTAATAAAATCTTTTTAAATACTTTCACATCAATACATATATTTTAAAATTTTAATTTTACCCTTAAATTTGTAAGATATTAGAAAAAGAAAAAACCGTTTTAAGGGTATTTTTAAGAAATGAATAAAAAAAGTCTTTTGACTTTTGAAATTAGACATTTTCTTTGAATATCCTAAAAAGAAAAATAAGATATTTATTATGAAACGGAGGAAACATAAAAATGGCATGCTTTCCTTTACTCATCTTGTTAAATCAATCACTCTTTTGCTTGTTATGTGCAAAAACCTATTTTTTACTGTGTTAGGACCCATTGGGATAAGTTTCCATTTTCTATTTTTTATTTTAAAATTTTAAAAGTAAGTAATAATTTTTTTTTAATAATTTTTAATAGCGCAAACTTTTGATAGTTATTTTTAAAATTTGAGGTAACAAGAATTTCTTATAAAAACTTTCATTTTTTTTTTTTCTCTTTTTGTACTTTTGGAAGTAAAAGTTTATTCAAACACCGAGCATTTAACTTCGGAGTTAGTGGCATGATAATTTACATGGTGTTGTTATCCTCGTTTGTTAGGTGAGTAATCTCAACTTCAAATTTTTTATAAAAGTATTGACACCTATTTTTATATTAGGAGGTCAGTTGTAGGAATAGATTTTATCAATTTTTAAAAAAAAAAAAGAAAAAAAAAAGAGCATTTGCCTTTGGGAGAGAGTCAAAATTGAGAAAAATAATAAATTTTAATATGTTACACCTAGTTTGCTATGCTATGAGACAAAACTCAAAACAATGTATGCTTGAAACACAAGCCTTGAGCTTAACAATATACCACCATTGTTCATAAACCACCTGAATTATTATTATTACGGCAACAACAGAAAGCATTTAAAATACAAAATTGGAAGTGAGATCCACACCTCCCCCCCCCCCAAAAAAAAAAAAAAAAACCACAAATTTGTTTTCTTATTCATAGAGAACTCAAGGATGTTCCTGTTAGAGTTGGGATTAATTTGAGGATGTCACCAGCAGGGGACATCCAATCCTTTGACTCTATGTTATATTTGTCCTTCGTTAGCATGGGGTGATAACGACGAGATCTGTAAAACCCATCTCTCTTCTTCAATGTCATGTTTGTGGTTGGGTTAGCCATGACCGTGATGGTGGGAGAGAAGAAAAAGGAGGAGAAAGAAGACATGGCCATGGCATCATAGTCAGGGCTTTGGTGGGAGGTTGGAGGCAAGGGTATTTTTGTTATTATGGGGGGTTTAAAAAGTGAAAATGAGATTGGGTTTGACCATGAGGTGGAAAGGAAGTCTCGGGTGTAGAGCCCCTAATTTTTTTAGAGAATTCCGACCTCATAACTATGTTATATGGTATTAGTACTTTTTTCATTTTTATGTATTGTATATATATAAGAAAGTGAAACCAAATTAAGAAATAAGAATCTGTAAGTACAAGGAAATATGCGCCAAATCATATATTCGATTGACAGTTGAGTGGGCAACAGTGGTGGATCCAGCAATTTATCTTATGGGGGCGACTTTATTTGGATGTATCTATTTAAATTTTTTTTTCTAACTCTAAAAATTATATAATCATTTGAAATAACCTTCTTTATATAATAAAAATTAACAAGAACAAAGAAAATTCTTTAAATTTAATAATTAACACAAAAACTTAAATATTCATCAATAATAGATATATATATATATATATATATATAATGAAATAATGTATGTATTAAACCAAAAAAGCGCGTAACCTAAGGACAGAAAACATAACTTGAGTAAAACATGGGTAAGAGACTAAGAACTATTTTTTAAAGGGGAAAAAAAGGAAAGAGAGAAGAATAGAGGGGTCAATTATAAAATCAGAGGGGTCAAAAATATATTCTAGAGGGGGCATATTTAAAAATATAAGCAAATATGTATACTAAAAAAAAAGAAAAAAATTCCAATGAGTGAGGGGGTCAACTGCCCCCCCCCCCCTGGCACCCTCCTCCCTCCGCCCCTGGTGGGCAGCACACGTCTCTTGTGCACTTCTTTTTTCTTTTCTTTTGACGATTAGGCATGTCCCAGCCCCCATTTATCTTCTTATTCCTAGTCCTTTCCGCAGCATTTATAGTGTTCAAAAACTGCTTAACAAAAGGCCATATGTATTAAATATGTACAATTTCGTCAAATGGGAATGTGGAGCACATTTAAAGAAGACTAACATGTTGCAGACTAGCAGCAATTTCATAATGTACACGCTATTTGAACAGAGGATTTTTTTTCTGTTTTTCTTTTGGACTTCTGAACTGATAAGAGTGGGGATTAGAAACAGAAAAACTTATAATGAAAAGGTAACTAAAGCAAATGTTAGCACAAACAAAGATGCCCATGTCCTCCCCCCCCTCCCCCCCCCCTATTTTTTTTTTCTTGTTTTTTTTCACATGGAAAAGTGATAGAGAGCTGAGGCTTAACACTTGCAGCAGTGCAATGAAACCCCTGTCTACATTGCTTTTAGCTGCATCTTGGTGTGCGAAAAACCTGGCAACTTATTCATTTTATTGGTAAGATATTTCACACTATTGTGAACAGGTCTCTTTAACTACTTGGGGTAGGTTTGGGCCAAGAACTACCAGCTTCACTTTCAGAATAAGTGAATAATAATTACCTATTTAAAGTCCAAGTACGTAAGTCCTCAAAACCAGTTTAACATATTCAATGCTTATGCAAGGACTCAAAACAACTCGTGCTCCGTTTGGCTGCAGAGAAGATAATAAACTGAAAAGGGAAAAAAACGGAAGTACATGTGAATAATATCATTCTCTGCCATTTCTTAATTCCACTTAATTTTGTGAAACAAAAACACATGGACATGATAATGGCTCTTATACATCTACAGTTATAATTGACAAGATAAAAATGAAATATGAGCCAAAGGACAATACATCAAAGTGCTTAGCTCATACAGTTGCAGCTTTAAGAGAAAGAAAATCTGAAATCTTGTTGGTGTAGAAATCTGGTTGTATGGAGTTGTTAGGACTTTGTAACATTGGCAATGTAGTCACACCTGTTCATGCAAAAAGAAAAACCCATATTATATCACATATTACACAGAGCGAAGTTCAAAAAAGGATAAATATTTACAGCAGTTACTTACCTGAGAGTACAAGAAGGGTTTTGCAACCACCATTTTGTCCAAATAGAATATCGGTATCCAATCTGTCTCCCACCATGCATATCTGTGACTTGAGAATGCCGAATCTGTTGTTGATTAAATATGTGAGACTACTATTAGATACCAAATACTAGGCAAGAAAGTGATTGCTTTGTTATTTGTTTTCTAGTTTCAATTGGATTCTGCTTTTTATGTTAGAATTTTCGTATTTGTCACACATCACAAATTGCAATGTGCACTTTAATCTATACTACCTATAAAAGGCTGAATCTCAGAAAAACTTTTGAACGACCAATATACCCTTATTTAAATATAAAAAAAATACATATCTGTCAGTTCCTTTAATTGAAACACATAGTAAACATTCTTATCATTTGGTAACAAATGAAAGTTAGATTTTAACTCAAACTCTCAACAAATTAAAGTTGGATTCTTACTCAAATTCTTTTTCCTAGAGCAACTATCAAGTTGCATGATAATATATATGAATATAAACTCTTTAAATATTCCGCTTTATGAAGAAGAAAAAAAATTCTGAATGTATATCTAAAGAGTTTTTAATCTTTCGTTGACAATTTTGATTATAAAAGTAAAAAAAATGTACTTTTAAATTTTAAACTTTATCTTTTATGAAAAAAATATAAAATCTTTATGTATTTATTATTTTGTATAACTAATATTATTTAAAAATATTCACGTGCAACGCACGTGTGCTATATCTATCTCAATAAGAATTCTCTTTTGTTGTAATGAAATTATATCTTGATGCATAAATTACATGGAAAGATACACATACATAAACCAGGGTTCTCAAAAGTTACATCATGAAACCTATGCTGTTTTTAAACATAAAGTGGTTGAAATATCAGAAAGGGATGCTAGCTTAATGTACGAGGTACATCTTGGATATTTCACTACAATACTGGATGATTGCCAAGTATAACGGCATTAGTAAGCTAATTTAAGATTCTTACCCAAAAAAAAAAAAAAAAAGTTTACTTAAGAGTCATTGGTAATATAAACAGGGATCGAAAGAGAAAAGGAACTAAAAAATAAATTATGATTGAGCCTTTGTTCTGCTTTACAGAACTAACCTGTGGTAATATATTGCTTAAGTATTAATATTCATAACAAAATTCTGTTACTACGTGCTTGGTTTAAAATCAATGCTGATTTTTGCTTTTAATTTGTTTTATTTTTACTTGTTTCCTAGTGTCAAAAGTAAATTTTCTATCATGGAGTTCTCTTCATCTTTTCGTAATGCATAACAAGTTACCTAAACAAATTTTAGATTACTTATGAATTTAGAAAAGGAAAATTTAATATGTCTAGTAATGGCAACTTATATATGACATGTACATTTGGACACCCCCAGAGGCATTTTGACAACAATGATGTAAACTATATATCAGACACAAAATTTGCTGAGGGTGAAAAGCACGCAGGTTAGTAACTAGCCAAAAAGCAGAGACAAACAAGAAATAATGGATTGTGAAGGCATACTTGTTTGCTAAGTAGTCCATCATAAAAGTTGAGGGCTTCCCTACAACCAGTGGCTCACGTTGAGTAGATCCACTGATAGCACCAACCATAGAACCACCACCTGAAGTGAACAAGACATTATAAAGGATTTTGGAAAAAAAAAAAAAAAAAACGTACAGGAAATTATTAGAATTTTTTACAATCAATTCTGTCATAATGAGTTCCATGGAAAGGCTTTTTTTATAATTTTATTATTTTATGAATAGCATCGGAAGGAATTTATCTAGATTAAGTCACAAAAATCATGCCTGGAACCAGTACCAGTCTTCATAAAATGGATTTTGCGTTATAATCCCAGCAATGCAAATCTCAAGAATGTTCTTTTGACTCCAGACCTGGTTTTGTTCCCCCACCCTCCCCACTTTTTTTTGTTTAATTTTTTGTTTTGGCTTAGCGCCAGGGTTAGTTCTCACTACTTCAGTATTGCAACACTGGTGGACATTTTTAATAATGCCTAATCATAAAATGGATTATGATCATACATAACGAAAAAAATCATTTTGGGCTCTAAAAGCACTGTCGGCCAGTTATCTGAAGTTTCCAGTAATTCATTCCCCTGTAGAAAACAAATATACTCTATCTCTTTGTATAATATAAGAGAGAATATCCAAATACATTGAGGATCAAGCAGACAAATTACTGTAGCATAAGAGAGAGAAAAAGGAATATTGACATCCAAAACACACACAGACACACACACATATTTATGTGATGAAAATCAAATAAAGAAACTAATGCAACAAAACAAAAAGAGGGGGAAAAAAAAAAAGACAACACCTGAAAAAGACACCATTTGTGTTAAGTTCATTGGTATCTTTAAGGATTCATGAGGACTCAAGGCTTCAAAGTGCCATGAAAATACAATTATTCACTTAATAATCCACCTAAATCAATTATTTTCCTTGTTTGTTAGAAAGAGAAAGTCAGTATAGACTGGTAAAGGATTTTATACAAATAAAGTTCATTATTTTATATGTTGAGCTATCCCCCAGAAAGAATTGGCACAAGGGTCACAAAATTGTAAAGACAAACTCTTAGCAGCTTATGAGACATTTACTCAATGATCCTACTTTGACACATTAATTTTCCACCATGCTACATATGATGCCATCATGCAATGATATTATCTTCCAATTAAAAACCTTCAAAACTTTGCTCATTATATCAGTGCACTAAGACCTATATAACCAACTGACATGAATGTCTACAAACAGTTACTTGAGTCGCTTATAGAAGCTAATTCAAACTTCATAGATTTGTTAAACAGTTAGGCAGTACAGCTCATCTAGTTCAATATTGGAAAGGATAACAAGCAACTGAATAACCCTTAATCTAGCTAATATGGCAAAAATAATAAGCGAATATTTAATAGCTATGGCAGTATGAATCATCTAACTCAATATTGGGTTTTGTTTAGCAATTGTTACCAAGTCCAAGCTTAGAAACCTTTAGTTTAAGGATTCACTGGATCTGATCTGGGTTTCAGACTACATAATTATTAGTCTTTCTTAACCTTCCTAAAGTAGTTTACCAGCATAATGTGCTCGGAAACCAGTGAACTAGATTAAATTTGAAACACAAGTTATCTTGTAGAAACTGTGAAGAACACAAAGGAAGTGCAATAAAGGCAGAGGAGAAGTGAACCTGCCCACTCCTGAGCATCAGTGAGATGAGTGACAGCATCACGATTTGTAGCAATAAATAGACACCCAGGGTTTTCGCGTATACAGAGTGTCCCATACCTTCCAGTACAGAAACAAAAAATGGTGATTACAATTATCATGGAATACCAAAAAGAATTAATGCACCAAATTTGTCTAAGATAAGATTATGACTTCAATGGAAAATTGAGATTTGGTACACAGCTAGGCTTCCATTTCATTATATTTACTACAGCAGTATCAACTTGAACTTTGACTATCCTGAAGTAAAGGAGCAGAACTTTCTAACAATATAAAGAATGATATTTTTTTTTCTTTTGACAAGAAACGAAAGTGTATTAATCACAAGAGGAAAAATACATGAAGAAGGAAGAGATTTCCTTCAGTATGCAAAACAAAACCTAACCAAACCACCTACCAAAACAACCACCCAAAAGCAGCTGAAAACAAACCAAAAACCTCCCAAGCCAAAAGAAAACCAAAAACACCACCAACCCAAAACAAAACCACACTCAAGGAGGATAAAAATGACCTCTGAAGTGACTTCTCTTAATGCTCTTCGAAGAACAAATGTCAAGCCAGTTCCTCACAATAAAATAAAAAAAAGAGGAACTCCATCAAAATATTTGTCCACTGGAGGCCATAAGGAAGCCAAAAAAAAAAAAAAAAAAGAAAACCAAAAACAACGCTGACCCAAAACAAAACCACACTCAAGGAGGATAAAAATGACCTCCGAAGCTGACTTCTCTTAATGCTCTTTGAAGTAAAAATGTCGAGCCAGTTCCTCACAATCCAAAAAAGAGGAACTCCATCAAGATTCTTCCACTGAAGGCCATAAGGAAGCAACAACAACAACAACAACAACAAAAAAAAAAAAAAACTGTCCCACAGCTCCTCCCTCTATTCTATTAAAAATAAAAAATGATATATGCTACAAGAATAAACAAGATGATTGAAAAAAATTTCACAGAATCATTGAACTAAATTAACAAGTTGCCATATCTGTAAAAAATTGTTCTGCAAGTTGCTGAAAATCGAGACTTTACTTTATAAGAAAAAGTGAAAAACTATCTGTCCAATAAAAAGAAGGCTGCTGTGACAGACCACAATTTGGGTATCAAGGTAAAAAGAAAATCAACAAGAAATGAATTAAAGAAAACACAAGTACAAAAGGATTTATGTGGTTCGGCTTATAGCCTACATCCACAGGCGAAGACAGCGAGAAAATCCACCACAGAAGATGAAGATTACAAGCTACTTTATCTCTCAAAACCCTAGCCCCAAAAATACAAAAAAAAAAATTCTCTTTCTCATCTAGGTCCTCTCTCCTCTTCATCTCAAGGTATACAAAGCAAACAATTCGACCTCCTACCAGAACAGTCTGGGATATTAAGCAAAATGTAGATGGCAGGAAATCATTTGCCTTTAATAATCCAAAAAGATGGTTATTAACTGTGCAACTATAAGGTACCACAAATAATCAAATGGATGACTTAGAGTTTGGACATTCCATGTTTGTAAACAAAACTTTGTTAGGAAAATATAAATGCTAGCAAGAATAAGTAGATGAGGACACCAGCTGCGATAGTAGGTGATGATGAGTGTATCAAATTCATAGAATGATAAATCTTAATCTTGGAAATACAAGGCTAAATTCGGAGATCGAAATCTAGGTCAGGTAGGTCTATGTTAACATTTGGGTCTCAAGGTGCAAAGCTTAACTGAAATGCTTTGTCCTGAATAGATATGAAAGATTGAACAAGGCAGGTAGAATCTAAAAATGGCTAAATGGAATAATCATTTCCAGATGATCCTGAGGAAATTAGTGATGGACAATAACTTGGCTTTGTACAAGTGTTAGTCTGAGCCTTATTTCAGAAACAAAGTTAGCAAATGCCTGCTTTTGCACTTGATTAAAATCCCTAACCTCTTGCATGGAGATACAATCGCCAGATTAAAAGAAGCTAACAGAGAAGGTACCGGAAGCAGCTTTATACATTACAAAATATAAAAAAGTAATAGCCGATTGCAATGTCCGAAAAGTAAAAAAGAGAAAATTTACAACTTACTGAATTTTATAGTAGTTGAAATAACGATCAAATCCAACCACAACTGCCCCAACCTAAATGGCAATGAAGGAATTTTTTTGATTATGATTAAGATTTAAAACCATCGTAAAATAAATTTCGATTTTTATAATCAAATTCCAGTTCCAGAAAATAATACACAAATCATAAATCAATAACAGAGTTTTTTTCTTTTTTTTTTTTTTTTTTGTACCCAGAAGAACACTGAAACCAGAAATGAAGTCCTTAGAAGTGAGAAATAAAAATTATACATTCTCATCATGCTCCATCAGAAACCCAGGCTTTAGCTCAATCTTTTTTCCGCCATCTTCCTGTCATGAAACAAAATATGTATTATTCACAACATCACATCTCTATTCACGAGATGATTAGAATATGGCTAAGATGATATAGAGCCATAAGAGGTTTCCCAGTTTAGCTCCTGAATCAGTGAATCAAATGACCATTACTAGCCAGAAAATTGTTTGTCTTTTGACATTTGAGGCTCATATACATATACTATGCACACAAACACCATAATTTCCTGGGGATGGAGAGAGAGAGAGAGAGAGAGATGATATTTGTGTTTCCCCTAAATATGGTAAGGGGAAAAGTGCAAGGTCACCCTCACCATACACTGTCCGCCACCTCAGTATAAAAGAATTATACTAGCATTGGGTGATTCATTTTCTAGTATATCAAGAATTTAGAGATAGTGCATGAGTGACCATTTGTCAGATTTGAGGTCCAATACCAAGATCATGACAGAACAAGAAAAGCAAAATTCAGTATAACAAAAACACTCTACTGACTATTTAAGTAGTTAACAAAAGCAGATACATAAAATTCAAGGAGTATACTTTTCTGATAAGGTAAACTGTATTCAAAATAAAAGAGTGGGAAAAAGCCCCCATACACGTGAAGTATGCCAAAATAGAAGAAAAGAAAAATACAACACTAACAGTAGCCTGTTCATAAAATCATGAAAAGATGCCCGATGAAACACCATTCATATCTTTCCATTCAAAAAGTAGCTAAAAAATCGTTTTAATTTTCACTGTAGTCCATAAAATCATTCATAGGTTATTAAGTGACCAGGATATTGTGGACATATCCTTGGTGATAGGAAAGTATGAGAGTTTGAAATTTAAACTTTTCTTGTCAAACAACTGTCTCTGGAATAGCTTTTTTTGCCTCTGTTGCTTATAATGTTGGCTCAAAGCTCATTTCTGACAGAAGTGAAACAAGATGAGAATGATATGAAGCCTCCAGGTTCACTCATATGCTCCAGGATCTTTAAGAAATGAGTATAGTTGAAATAGCATACTAACATAAGTGTTTTCTGCTTATTTTAATTTTCCAGCGCATAGATATCTAATATTCTAATTGCTACCCAGCCCAACTAGGATTCTCAAAATCATCAATCGTTTCGAGAGCTAGGGAGCCGCTCCAAAGAAAACGAAAAGATATAAGTTGCAGTTACCATTGAAATGGATTACTATTGTGATAAATAAACATTCTGGTTCCATTGAAACCCTCAACATTCCGTCAACAATGTCATTCTACAAAACATTTAGTAGTGAACAAATCTATAAATTGGGATATGTAAAGTATATTAATCAAGAGACCTCAACACCCGGCATGCTTGTAAATGAAAAAAATTATACAAAATATGAACTCAAATTTGCGTGTTGCATGCAGACAGCAGCACGTCATCTCTTCTTATTGTGCGCAGGTGTGTTATTATTTTATAAAATCTCAACTTAACAAAATAAAAAAATAAAAAATCCCACATGGTATGCCACTATGTAGTACCAACCATGGAAATTTAGATACCTCATACCTCAGAGGTCATGTATGGTAACCCATTTTGTGATCCCTACAATCTGCAATCATGGACATTGTTAAGTTTCCAACCTAATAGCCTAAGCTATTAGGTGGAGGGCCCAAACAGGTATATGAAGCCATATTAAACTTAATATTCAGTCGATGTGGGACATGGGACTTCCCAACAGACATATATGACATGTGCCCAAAAATTTCCTGAATTAGTGAGGAAATAGATATTTCAGGGAAATGGAGGTCCCAGGACAGGATATGAAGTACATGCACAGATAGATACACGATCTGCTTTTCTTTCTCCTACTCTTTTTTTTTTTTTTCTTCATGGTGAGTAATTACAGAATTGGAGTGTAAATATCCAGGGTAAATATCAGAAACCTCCAGGTTTCTAACAATATCACTGACCTTAAAGAGGGTGATGAAACATCACTGCTCTCATATAATTACCCTATATAATAAGATAATACTCAAATCATAGAAAAAAAAGAGGGGGGGGGGTGTTGGGGTCTTCCAATTATCCTAAAGCAGACAGCTTTGTTTCATAGTGGGGTCAGTGAGGCTGACATCACGACTTTAAGGGAGGTCACTAATACTCAGAAACCAGACTGGGAAGTCAATGATTTTATAAGAAATCTCAGAACAGTTTATCATATATGCTTGTGATGATAAATGACAACTCATCAACTGAGGCTATTTTTAGATTCTCACCAACGACCACTTTCAGACTTTTTATTTCCGAGCTTTCCCATCACAATCCTTATTCGTCATCTTAGACCTCTTCTGAACATTTTACTTCTAATTTCCAAAAATTATGCTCCACAAAGCATTTTTTATGTTGTTATTCCCTTCAATTTGATCAGTACCCTCTGGGCACATACCACTCCAGAATAATATCTCCACTATAAACACCCAGCTTTAGCTCTATCCACAGCTAACAGATGTAGAGATGTTCAAGTGCTAGTTTGCAACAGCGCCAATGAGTTCTCAAGTATTCTACATATGACAAAACTAAATTGTATGTGCCCAGATAACACAAACAAAAGTGGTGCTAGTCTCTATTGGCTCTACAAGGATTCTTCCATAGAGAGAGGCAAAGATAAAAAGTTCTCACTCAATGAAATGTAAAGAGTGACCTCCCAAGAAAAACCCATTTTCAGAGTCTAGACAATTTTCATCATTTGTATGGGCCCTGCGAAGATGATGCATAAAATTGTACAAACAGCATCTTCTTAGGTTTAGAGAACCAACTCTAAGCTCAATTATAATAATATAAATGAAAATTCCGTGACATATTAATGGTGAGACAATAATTTGCACCCACTAGTTTTTACGCAATACATATGTCTGAGACTGAATAAAAAATCACACAATACCACAAACTATTATGTGAAAGTTGCAGATTTCATAGTAGATTTGGGCACTGCAGTGAAACTTATGCTATCTGGAACTTATACATACCGGCCCACCAAGGTATTCAAAGCCAGCAAGCTCAAGCTCCTTCAAGATGCCATCCTCACCAATCACATATACCTAAAAATTCCCATCTAAAAGTTCAGTGCTTCATGATCTAGATCCCATCATCATAATCATTCAAGATAATCACCAAGACAATCATTTCTTATCAAAAAAAAAAAAAAGAGAGTATTCAACAAGACAAGATTAATTATCTTTCAATTATTAAGTATTGGTTGATAGACTCATGAAGTTTGACCATAGGTTGATATATGAAGAAGTTAGAATCACCGAGAGCACCATGATACCAAAGTAAAAAAAAAAAAAAATGATACTATTAAGTTGTTGTTATGTAATATGACAGCTACTAATTAATGTGCAACGTGAAAACAAATCTCAGTAAGCAATCAGCAGTCTAGATTGTCCCAAACAAGGGAGAAAGCTACAAAAAAACAGAAAACCTCCGAGAGAGAGAGAGAGGAAGTGGACGAGGATGAGGACGAGGGGAATAACTAGAAGATTACAAAAAGAAGGAAAAATATGATAGTGGAATATTTAGCCTTTTTTTAAAATTTTCTCTCTCTCTTCTCTCTCTAAAGCCTCAAACCCTTGCCTTGTGCCTCACAACACATATGCAAAGCCAACCAGCTACAAGGAGGCCTGGTAAAGAGAAATATTTAGCCACCACATGAACCATAGAGATAAAAAGTGTATTCTCTTTGTAACCTTAATTCCCAGAGATAGCAAATCCATTTGCATCCCCTCTTTGGCCACAAGTTCACAACCAAACAAAAAGAACGAGAAAGTAGTTTTAGTTGTGAATTTGTCTACTCCAGAGGTGGGAAGGCCAAAAAGACAAATGCATTAGCCAGTGCTTTTCAATATTTCAATATGTAATAATGATTTTGGTTCATTGCAATCAAAGTGGGATAGTTAGCTGTATTTTTTCTTCTTTTAGTGGTTTCTCTTTTGTACCCCAGCTAGGCCTTTTCTAGAATCTCTAAAAGTTAGGCTTTTTGGCCCCACTTCTTTTGAAAGTTAAAGATCTCAGTTCCGTGTGCTGGTTGAGGTCTTAGCCAAACTCCACACCTTGTTTTTTTTTTTTTTTTTTTTTTTCAAATGGAAAAAAAACAATCATGTAAATTGTTGTGTTTCTTTGTATAATTGTTCTTTCTTGCTTTTCATTGTTTATTTACTGCAGCAAATGTATTAAGGAAGCCCTAAGTTAACATAACTTGATGTTACAATACCTTGATTTTCTTTATTGAAAGTGATTATGTGGCCTTACAAATAATTATAGATGTTTGCAGGTGAACTCGTAGCTGCATTTAAAGCATATTTGCTAGCTATAAATGCCATATAATGGACATGTTCCTTTCTATACAGTTAATTCTTGTTAGGCATAATGGAATTAAATCCAACAACCTTGCTTCCACAGGGGATTTCTAGAATTTACTGACAAGTTCCCATACAAAATACCTTTTTGTCTTTCGGGAAATTGATTGACTTCAAATATGCGGCAGCAGCAAAAGATGATGCAAAAATCTCCTCCTGAAACAAGTCAATCATACTTAGATCCACTGACTGTCAAAGTTTTTCTAAAATGGAAAAAAGTCATGATCTAACCTCACTGACGTTAAGACCAAGTGTCTCAAACTTTTTCCCATATTGTTTCCTAGACTTTGTTGAGTTGTTGGTAACAAAAACTAGTCTCTTGCCCTGTAGGAAATCAACAATTGGCTTATGGCCAGAAAAGAGTGCAATTGTTTCTTAAAATTATGTAGCATAGATTTCCTATCACCAAAGAAGAGAAAATTACGGCTAAACCAAAATCTTTTAAACAATAAGCTAGCATAAGAGACAAATATATATATAATATTAAAATCAGACCAAATAGTTTTCCACATTCAGAAGTATAGCTGCCTACATTCTGATGTACAAACCTTTGACCGGAGCATATCAAGAGTATCTGGAACTCCATCTATCAGACTATCCCCTTTCCATATAACTCCTGCAAAATATTATGTAACAAGAAATAAAATTCTCAACTAAAGCAGCTATTAGACACGAACACCCCCCATATATATATGAGTAATATAAAAGGCAGTTCATGGTAAATATATCTCGACACCTACTTTCTAAAAAACTTCAATAGTGAAATTGTTGTGTGTGTGGAATACATCCTTTGTACTATGATAACAACAGTACTAATGCTTTTCAAATTCAATTACCAGGACCTAGTTTTCTGAAACAACAAATGGAGGCTTACTTCGTAGTTGTTACTGAACTAAATCCTTCTTTTGATGGTAAGGATGTAAGGGTTAGCCAATTAGTCCAGGAAGATACATTTAAAATCATGTGGAAATTTAATGCTCATATTTAATCATTTGAAGTTTTGAACTCAAAACATCGAATTTTCCAATATAATTAACACCGTAATTTGTAGAACCAATAATAGATAAAAGGAAAAATGACCGACCTTGTAGTTTCTACTGAGGAAAATAAAAGAAAAAAAAAATAAGTTTTAAGTTTCCCTGCTATTTAGCTCCTAAATGAACCAATTAGTTTGTTTTTCAGAAACTTTTAAAAACAGGAAAATATATTGTTCTGATATTCCTGTCCTAGTGTTCCTCCCAGTTTCCAAGCAACCAAACAGAGCCTACGCTGAACTTTCTTTTTGGGCCACTAGTATATGAAAACAAAGCCAAGAATTTCAGGGTCCGTTTTGGATAATTCAACATTTTCCATTCTTGGATCGCAAAGATGCTCTTGTTTTCTATTGTGATCACATTATTCAAAAAAAAATGAGGCCCCTTATCTTTTCATTTCATTTTTCCATAATCTAGCACTTCATGGTCATTTTCTTCAGCATTCCTGTTTTTTAAATTATCATCAAGCAGAAAACATCAATGAAAACCCTAGACTCCAAAGAAATTACCCAAACAAAAACAAAATTATAAACGCAAGTGAAGATTATTCAATTAAGACCATGCATTTCAAATTGAAATCTTCAAGCGAAAAAAAATAAATAAATCAAAATCAATAAAATAAAATCTGTCACCGTCGCAATCGAAGATGAAGGTCTTGACGGAATCAATAAGCTCGTCGGCGTTCTTGAGGGGCTGCGCCGATGCTCGAGCCGTCAAATTCACGGCGCGAGAAGAGTCCATTGTGGACTTATTGGAGTTCCATCTAATGGTTGAAAATTGAGAAACGTGGTTTGGAGTGTAAGAGAAGTTGTTCTTCTTGAGCCCTGAGAAGGTAAAATTAGGGTTTAATGGGGTGAGAAATCTAGAGGGATTTGGAGGGTTGAGAGTTGCAGAAACAGCAGAGACTGAGAGAGAGATGACTCTGCTGCTGCTGCTAAGCATCTCTCCCTCTCTTCTTTCTTTGTAAATGTAAAACAAAACTTTGTATGGAGTTGGTTGTGAGACCGTTGGCTTTTTAAGTGGTGGTCTGTGCTGACGTGGTGGTTTGAGTGGACGCGCCTGCTCTATCTATTTGGCTTGGACCCTTGCCTCCACCTTTTCCTTTACATTTACATGTTTCTCCTACTATTATCCCATTACTATTGTTACGTAGGATCTCCGATGGTTTGTCCTATTTTGACTGTATTTTGACTGTGATATTTTTATGGGTACAGTTGCTTACACCACTTACCTTTTTTTTCTTTTTTCTTTTTTTATTTTTGTTGCACACATAACTTAATAAATTTTTTTTTATTATTTTATCTCTGAGTAAAATAACAGTTAAGGATAAAATGATAATGATAAAAATAAAATTAAAAATAAAAATTTGCTTTATACAACCACTACACATAACTATAATTATGAAAACTCTTCCACTCAAAGACCTGTACTTCCTCCATTCATATATCCTCACTCTCTCATAAATCCTAACCACTAATCTATAATTTTTCTTAAACCTTAACCTATTGTTCATGTTTTTAGCTTTTTTGAACAATGGATGAGCAAATGGTCAATTCAAATGCTTATAAGTGATAAAAAATATATATATAAATTTTACCATCAATAGTAGTAAAGTTTTATTTGTGAATCGCATTTTGTTCAGATCTGATATACCGAACAAACCTAAAATGTTTAAACTATTTCAATCTGAACATTTTAAAGTTATTCGGGACATACCAACTACATTTTTTCAAATTATTCAGTATAATATACTAAACAAATACAATATGTTCAGCTCAAATGTACCGAACTTTTTTCCCCATCAAGAAAAGTTGAGTTTCATTTACAAATTATGGTTGGTTCAGACTTAGTTTACCGAACAAATCTAAAATGTTCATATTGTTTATACCAAACATTTTAGCATTATTTGGGACATACCAACTAAATTTTTTACGATTGTTTAATCATAATGTACTGAACAAATACAATATATTCAGTTTAAATGAACCGAACTTTTTTGGGTTAAGTTTAGGGTTAATTTAGGTATTATGGAGTGTGTATAAAGTAAAAGTGCGATTTTTAAAATTAAAAGATGTGTATACAAAGCGTGTGTGTGTATAAAGCAAAAATGTGGTGTAAATAGCTGCACATTATTTTTATTGTAGTATATATTATAGTGTCAAATGCTATAATTTGATACAATTTATATTGATGGTGCAAATGACATAATATGAAATTTTTTTACACAACTATCGTCCTCTTACTTTTTCCAATAATATTTGTGCTAAAAATAACATAAGGGTGTGCGAAATATAGTATAAGAGTGTGCTATTGCTATTTTGTAGCACACCCTTTAGCACACCATTAAAGCACCAACAAGTTGTGCTATTGCTAAATTATTTTTCTTTTAAACTTGAAATAGCACATCTTTTAGTAAACCATTGAAGATGCTCGTTGTAAAAAGTTGGTATCTCATTTCTCCATCTAAATTATTCTTCTTTTAATCTTGAAATATCTTTAATATTATTTTATAAATAAAAATTTAAAAAAAAACAAAAAAATTAATATCCAATCTATTTAAATTCAAACCTTAAAACGATTATTGTGAGTGAATAGAATAATTATTCTCTTATTCTTTAAAATAGATTCTGTAACAACCCAAAATGGGGTCGTTAGTTATATAGTAAGAAAACTTATCTTTAAAGTTAATTTGGGTAGATGTTTAATAAAATTAATTATTTTAAAAACTTTTTTTTAGGAAATTCAACATGGTCTCGTCTATCAAATAATACATACCCAACTGTTGACTAGTTGGAAAACTTGTAGAAATTATAATTATTCACAATTCATCCACACACAATTTTTAAAATAATTTAACTACAAGATGTGTCATTACCACATGATCTCATTCAGTCCACATCATTATCAATTTAATTAATATAATCAGTGATTATTAATAAATATGAGTAATGATACATAGGACCATTATTAAAGGACCAAAACATAAGACTACTGACTTGGCTGAATCTGATTGATCAATGATATTAACACCATTAGTAGCTAAAAAAGAATTCAATATGGGAAGCTCTCAATTCCCGATTCAGATAAATGTTCTCAAAATTTAGATAAACGGGATTATAGGGGGTTTCCTCAAAATTGCTGTGATCTTCTCATTGTTATATGATAAAACTCTCAATTTATCTGATTTGTCATATTTAGTGTCATATTGCATTCAGTATTATCTTAAAAACATTACATTATTATTTGAAAATTAAAAAAAAAAAAAAAAACAATTTATCTAAATATTTATGGCACTAATCAGGGGAAAATAATGCATGGGAAGGAATTCCTATTGTTATCTTAAAAAAACTTAATATGGGAAGCTCTCAATTCCCGATTCAGATAAATATTCTCAAAATTTAGATAAACGGGATAATAAGGGGTTTCCTCAAAATTGTTGTGATCTTCTCATTGTTATATGATAAAATTCTCAATTTATCTGATTTGTCATATTTAGTGTCATATTGCATTCAGTATTATTTTAAAAACATCACATTGTTATCTGGAAAAAAAAAAAAAAAAATCCCAATTTATCTGAATATTCATGGCACTAGTCAAGGGAAAACAATGCAGGGGGGAAGGAATTTCTACTATTATCTTTAAAAAAAAAATCACAAATTATCTGAATATTCATGGTTCTAAAAACGTACCTGTCTTTTTTTTGGGGGGGGGTGGGAAACTGCCCATTGTTATATAATAAAACTCCAAATTTATCTGATTTGTCATGATAATGGTTGAGTTGTGGTATTATCTTGATGCATATTTTGTATGATGTGTCATATAATAAAACTCCAAATTTATCTGATTTGTCATGATAATGGTTGAGTTGTGGTATTATCTTGATGCATATTTTGTATGATGTGTCATGGTTAATTATCTAAATATTTTTGCATTGATTTAATTTGTGATTTTGTATGATGTATCATGATTAATTATCTGAATATTTCACCGAACTCGAATACAGGAGGTATCTCAAACTTTAATCGATGATTTCTATTAGGAATCGCTAAAAGGAAGGAGAAGATCACAGCAATTTTAAGAAAACCCCCTATAATCCCGTTTATCTAAATTTTGAAAACATTTATTTGAATAAGGAATTGAGGGCTTCCCATATTAAATTATTTTTTTGCTACAAACAGTATTAATACCACTGACCAATTAGATTCAGCCAAATCAGTGGTCTTATGTTTTGGTCCTCTAATAGTGGTCCTATGTATCATTACTTTAATAAATATATGCCGCAATAAAATAAAACAATTTATTCAAATTTATTACACAATCTCTAAATGAATGCATGCAGTCCCCAAACCTCAGGCCAAACTCTATTTTTGAAAAATAAGATCTACAAGAAAACTAAAAGGGGTGTGAGCTATGTACTTAGTAGGTATCATTTTCCCAAAATAACTCAAGATTTTTAAAAAACAATATATTTATATACTTTTGAAAAAAAACCTACAAAACCACCATAAATTTACAATATAACGTATTTGTAAATAAAACTGTACACGTATAAAAGACTAAACTGCATAAATTAAAGTATAATGATTTAATACTAGTATACCATGCTAACATGAACCCTTTTTATGTAAAAAGGTAAGTAACAATTAAAATATTTTATAAAGCCATAATTGAGTTAATTTCGTTTACTTTTGGGTGTCAATAATATTGAGGAAATAAATCAAGACAAGCAATTATAGATGAGATCAAGCGCATATGGGAAGGAATCAAGATACCATATCAAGGAAATTAAAAGGTTGAGAAAATATCATAGAGAAAAGTCAAAGAAGAATTTTATTTTGTTTTATTTTTTGTTTTATTCTAGTATTATTTGCTTCCATATTAATTATTATTGTTCTCTATATAATCCCACTAATGAGTTCATTGGGTTGATTGTAAACAAGCAATTATGAATGAAATTCAGTTTTTCAATAAATATAATCCTTTTTAGTTCCCATGAATCCATTAAAAAAACATTTTCATATACAATAGCATTTATTTGAATGTCTTAGGTGATATGTGGACTTGAATTCCAATTCAGCCTCAACCAATAATAAACTTCCTCAACGGGGCCCTTGTGCGGTATGAAGGGTTTTTATATCCCAATAATTTGTGATAAAAAAAAAAAAAAAATTGAATCCACAGGACCACAAGGGCATGGCAAAACGAATTGGACCCTAGAAAAATCCTAAGTGACCCTCCACTATCAAGTGACGAATTTTATTATGCCTATAAAACCATTTTTGTTCAATTTATACTGTTTCCATAATTTTGATATAAATTGGAAAATATATTGACTTTTCCCAAAAACCATATAAAGAATTTAGACTCTGAAATCACACGAAATGATTTCCATGAATCTTATATATTATTCTCAAACCATTTTTTAAAATAATGGTTCCAAATTACTCGTATAAAAGTGACCCCCAATATTTTGTATTGCATAAATATATTTCAATAGGTTTCAAAACTAACCCATTTTAACACAAAAACATATAAGGGTTTTAAAAACAACATGAATATATATAACATCTTTTGATATCAAACTGACGGAATTACCATTTTCTCACAAAAATATAATTTGTCTTATTTTTGTCTTCATACGAATGGTGTTTCTATCTCTACCACCTCCAACCTTCGTCCCCACTCCCAAACATTTGATAAGAATTATGGTATTCTTTTACAACTCCTACGAACCTAAAAAACAAAAACAAAAATAATAAAAATAATTTTTATATAGAAAAAGTAACATATTATTGCAACCTCTTCACATCCAATAAAAAAAAACTCATTTTTATGTAAAGAACAATAACATATTACTGTTTAAAAATATATAACAAAATAGTGGTATGATACTGTTTGACAACATGATTTATATGTTATTTTTTTTAGAGCAACATAGTAATATGAATTTTTTTTTTCCCAAAATTACCTAATTATAGTGGGTATTGTTTTGAAGATCATGATGAGCATATTCCAAAAATTACAAGTTTTATCAAAAACGGATTTATATATTGTAAATTATAGGATTTTAAAAAATAAAGAATTTAGGGGATCTGTTGATGCCCGACAATATTTCTAAAATATATAAATGATGTTTACTGAAATTTGAGCATGCAGATGGGTTTAGAGTTTCTATATTTTTTTTTTTTTTAAGAAAAAAAATACTTGAGCTTGATTGATTTTTGTTGAGGTGCCAAAAACATAAAATTAAGTGAGATGACAAAAAAGTTTATTACAAAGAAAGTTAAAAACTCGAACAAATTGAAGGAGCACTTATGACACATGAATCAGTCGCTCCTAAAAGAGAAGATCAAGTACATTTGACATCTTAAACATATTGAAGAGATAAGATTGAGTTTATTTTTTCCACAAAAAAAAAAAAAAAATTATTTGAGTTTATTTTGTAGTCGATCACAAAGATAAAGGAACAAATTAATAGTCATAAAAGAAACCCTTAATGATGAGAAATTTTTTATTGTGATTGACAATGGTATTTTGCATGGTTTTTGATTGATAAAGGTCCCCAAACCCTTTCATACCTTCACCTGGTCAAACTTTATGAATTGCTTCAACGGAACTCCAAGCTTATCACAATTAGCAAGTACAATAGCCATAGAAGCTCAATAAGAATGCAAGGGAAAAACAAAGGGGAAATAGAAAAAGGCAAAGAGAGAAGAAAATGTTTACTTCATAGTTGATTGACTTTATAGTTGATTGCCATATGAAAATAGCTATGGAGACAACCTAATGTTACATTACATGTAGTGAATATCAAATTATAGGCAACGCATGCATGTTGGGAAGTAGCAAAATAGTTGGTCAAAAGTTTTCCAGATTTATAAATGATTGCTATACGAAAATAGCTATAGAGGCCGCTTATGTTCCATGTAGTGATTATCAAATTTATAGGCAATGCATGTATGTTGGGAAGTGGGAAGAGCCAAAAAAATGAGAATGAGATTTCTTTGTACAAAGCCATTAGGGCTAGCCTAGTGGTGAAGGAATGTGGGCTAAGGGTAGGAATATGATAGGATTAGGGGTTTGAACCCCTCCTTTTGTGCCCAAAAATAAAAAAGGAAACCTCTTTGTAAAATGCATTCTTCAAAGTTCTATGAATATAATGACATTGGGAATTAAAAATTAGTTTAATAAATAAGAAATTAATTCATAAAGGGTAAATGATCTTTAATAATCTAAATGAAAATAAAACAACCAATCAAAATAAGACTTTATTCATTTATTTATTTTTTGTTTTTAACTCCAAATAAGAGAGCCAATTTATACACTTTTTAGCTAAACACCTTTCTATGAGTAAAAATAGAACCAAAAAAAATGCGAAAATAAGTGATGAGAGATGTAGATTTAGCAAAAAAATAAAAATTGCCCATCATGGTGATCTCAAATGACTGCCACAAGTCCACGACACATTAATGACAACCTCCAAAGTTTGGAGGGTACATAGTCCTAACGTTTTCAAAGTTTGGGTGGAACATCATATAATTCCCAGAGTTCAGGGGTCCACGTATAATTCACCCGAAATACTAGATCACCGACTCTCTCCGTCTTTCGTCTTTTTTTTCGGTGAGGGATCACAGCCTCTGCAACCAACCATCTTTGTCTCTCTGTACCGACTCTTCATAAACCCTAACCCTTACAGACGATTAAAACCCTGAACCGTAACCATCTTCTTCGACTCACTGAGTCACCCATGGCCGAGTCCGACAACAACAACAACAACAACAACAACAACACCAACAACGATCTCGATGCTTCTGCTTCTGCTTCTGCTTCTGCTTCTCCTTCAATCATGAAAATCGATGGATCGGAACAAGACTTGGTCCTGTCTAGGTCCGAGTTCCTGACTCGGGAAGAGGTGTTGAGACGCCGTTCTCGTCGAATCAAGCAACTCTCTCGCTGCTACAAAGATCATTACTGGGCGTTAATGGAAGAGCTGAAAATCAAGTACAGAGACTTCTACTGGAAGTATGGAAAGAGTCCGTTCAAAGAAGATGAGGATAGAGAAGATAGTAGTAGAAATCGTACGGGAGAGAATCATACCAGGAAGTTAGGGTTAGGGTTTGAGGAGTATGAGAATCGGTGTGCGGTGGCGGGGTGTAAGGCGAAGGCGATGGCGCTGACGAGGTTTTGTCACCCCCATATATTGTCGGATTCGAAGCAGAAGCTTTATAAGCGCTGTACATATGTCATCAAGAGGTTCGTTTGGGGTTCTCTCATCTTTTTTCGAGCTTAACCTCAATTAATCCTGATTGTCTAAATTTCTATTTATTTACTTGTTTTTTGAAAGTTTTGTTTACTTGTTTGGTTGCTCGGTAAACAGAGAGGAAGAAAATAAAAATTTGGATTTTAGTTTTATGTTGTTTTGGTTTTAGAAATGCAAAAAATAAAAGTTGCTTAAGCTAACCCAAATATTTGTTTACGCTTGATGGAGTGGAGATTTCGTTTTGTTGTGAAAATTCTCAGATTCGAAATTTTGATATCATGGAAATCAAGAAGAAAATTAAAGAAAATTAATTGATAAACACCATATTATTATAAGGGTTGAACCTATGTTATTAAGAGGTTTGGATTTTCATATTTTGATTAAGATTTGTAAATATTTTGATATCTGTTTGTTTTCATTGCTGAGAAAAGGGATGAGGAAATAAATTAATGTCTTGAGTTATGTGTTCCTGAAAAAAGGGAAGTGGACTCAACCAACCCAAATTGCCTTGTGGGGTGGGAGTTTTTGTTTTATTTGGTCTGATAGAATTGAAATAATAAGTTTAAAAATATTAATTTTCTGTCTTCCCTACCTTTTCCTGACAATGGAGTGAATTAAGTAGACTTGATAGGTGTTTTATTTAAAATAACCTGGGATAGTATGATGTGATGGTGGGTAATTTGTTTAGCAAGCATCTTAGTGCACTATCATTTACACCTAAAACCTGAAGATGGGATGGGATGCCCTCCTTGTCTGTTGTAATAAAGGAGATTATTAAGATGAGAATGTGGTATCAAGATCTAACTAGAGTCTTTGATGGTGTTGCTTTTAATAGTCTAGGAAGACGTACCCTCTTTGAAGCTGGTGAATATTCAATTGAGAGAGCCTTAATTTGGAAGGCGTGACTGTCAAGAGACGTTCTTTCTTTTTCTCCTTCGTCTCTTTTTCCTAATAATTTCTTCTTTCTGTCAAAGTACTATGCATTTTTTCCCTAATCAAAATTTTAAAAAGTCATTGCATTTTTATGCAGTTTTGCTGTTTTGGAGCGAAACCACCCATAAAACCATCAAACAGGCTTCAGAACTCTAATTTAATTTCCAAATCCTTCTTCTATCCATTCCTAATAACCTTTAAATCAACAAATCTAACCTTTTTTTATTTTCAGTTATAGTGCTGAATTTTTGGAAGTTCCTGCATCAGTTTCTTTAACAGAAGTTTTGATTTCTAATAACCTCTAAACCAACTAATCTAACCTTTTTGATTTTCAGTTGTAGTGTTGAATTTTTGTAAGTTCCTGCATCAGTTCCATTAACAGAAATTTTGATTCTTAATTAGAGTGTTAATCAGGGAGGGAAGGGTTGTAATGTGGTGTCTCATTAAGGAAGAACGTGCGAGCCCTCTTCTTATGGGTCTCTGTGACTGAAGAGTTTAAAGGAGTACCTTTGTTTTGCATGTTGGAGGGCTGGTTGGTGGTTTGTGAGGCTAATAGAAGCTTTTAGTTGACCCACTTCAAGTGCGTCTCTCCTCCATTTAAAGTTGGACTTTAATGGTGGTTCTCCTGGGAATCATGATCAAATAGTGATTGGTGGCATCTTTAGGAACCATTTGAGTGAGGTGATTTTGGCTTCTTCTAAGTCGGCAGGCTGGGGAAATACTACTAGAGACTTAGATTTGAGGCTCAATGGGGTTACTATATCTCGTGTTGCGTGAAGGAAACAATTGTGCAGATTATATTGCGAATTGGAGTCACACCTTTGGGGTAATTCCTATTTGCAAATGTCTTTGGAGATTTTCAGTGGAATGGGATGCTTTACGGAAAATCTAATATTGTGGAAATATGGTTGTGAAGAAAGGGAGTGGTGGGCTAAAGGGGTTCGATGCAGTTATGGGGTAGGCATTTGAAAAGTAATTATCAGTGGTTTTGGTTCTTTTGTGAAAGAGGTGTGTTCAAAGTCGCTTTTTCTGGATCGCTTTGAGATTGTAGCTCCAAAGATGCTTGGTTAAAAGACTTTGTGCTTTGGACAAGAGATGTGATAATTTGGAATTATTGGAAATTTTCATGATTGTGAGTTGGAAAGCATGATGGATTTCTTTGAAAGGCTTTATTCGATAAAAGTAATGAGGGATATGGATGATAAATTGGTTTGGAACAAGGGGGCGAATGGCCTTTTTTGGGTAAGGTCTTATTACAATTTGATCTCATATATGAGGGAGTTAGATTTTCAATCTCTTTTATTTGGATGCCAATGGTTCCTGACTTCCTTCAAAGGTGTCTTTCTTTAGTTGGACAGCATCATGGTTAAATGGTCAAGAGTAATTTTGTCTTTCCAAATTGTTTTATATTGTGTAAAGAAGTAGTTAAGTTGGTAGATCATCTTCTTTTTCATTGTAGAGTGGCTCATCAATTGTGGGAATATTGTTTTGATATTTTTGGTATTCATCGGGTTACACCTCAATCGGTATTTTATTTAGTTGAAAGTTGATGGTTGTAGTAGTGGTAAGACATTTCCCTTTTCAATACTGGAAGATGCTGTCTCATGCTATTTTTTGGACTCTTTGGAAGCAAAGGAATAAAAGAACTTTTGAGGGGTTTGAGGTCTCAGTTGGAATTTTAATGCAGAGCCTTCTTTTCTTATAAAATTGCTTAGGTGCTACTGGTAGTAATGACCATGTGCCTTTTCATAGATTTCTTCCATCTTTGAAATTTTCATCTTCTTCTGTCTTTTGGTTTTTTTGTATACCTTGCATGTACATGGGTTTGTGCCCTTTCTTTTTTCGGTTATACAAATTTATTACTTCAGCAATAATTGTTGTTACTAAGAAGACCTGGGTCTTGGAGGAATATTAACTTGTTGAGAGAGTTGAATTTCCACAGATTAATAAAAATTGAGTTTCTTTAGGTGTGGTGCCGACTTCATACCTCCCCCCCCCCCCCCCCCCCCCCAAAGGTGCTGACTCTTAGGGTTTTATTACTTGTTTGGTGCCGACTCCAAACCCCCCTAGGTGCTGACTCCTAGGGGTTTAGCTTCTTTCAAGCTTTCTTTCTTTTTTTTTTTTCCTTTTCTTTCTCTATTTTTTTTTGATCTTATGTGTTTTGAGGTTGTCTTGCATCAAATTTGGTATTGGAGCAACCCTTGTTCCCTCGCTTCACACAATCAGATCTTTGACTTCTCAAAGCATTCTCTTGCAATACATGAAAATCGCACAGAGCCATCGCACCTAATCAAGCCATCACCTTTGTCATGAGCAACCATACATTGTTCATCAGTTTTGATTCCAGCCCCTAGCTATTCCAATTTGGAATCAAGGATGGAGCAATTCAGATTTGTGGGATTACTTCAAGGCTGCTTGGTTCAAACTCGATGGGGTCGAGTTTCTCCCACCCGAGAGAGTTGATGTGGACAGGACCTAGCCCCCACCTTCATTGCTTGAAGGCCAAGATTTAACATATTTTAATTAGCTTTATTTATAGAATTTCTTGATTGTTGCATTTTAATTTTCATGAATTTAGGAGCAAGTATTACCATAGTTGATGTATTTGGGGTCTACATAAAGACTCCATGTCTCTTAAAATAAATCAACCATGGATTAATAAAAATTGAGTTTCTTTAGGTGTGGTGCCGACTCCATACCTCCTAAATGCCAACTCTTAGGGTTCTCTTGCTTGTTTGGTGTCAACTCCAAACCCCCCCTAGGTGCCGACTCCTAGGGGTTTAGCTTTTTTCGTTTCTTTTCAAGCTTTCTTTTCTTTTCTTTATTTATTTATTTATTTATTTTTTCACTCTTACGTGTTTTGAGGTTGTCCTGCATCACCAGCCTTCCAAATGATCTTACCATTCTTTCTCCCAGTTGAGGCAAGATTTTAAGAAGTTCCTTTATTATTCTAGGCATTACCCAGTAGGTATCTAAATGGGTAATAAGAATATCCCAAAGCTGCTTTGCAATCCGAAGAGTGAAGAAAGAGATGATCGGCCAGTTTTGGCTTCTTTTACACATGCAACACCTATTGAGGTTGGGAATTGGAAGTGTTACACTGTGTCTTTCTTATGGAGTATTGTGGTTTTTTTCTTTTTGTTTTTCGTCTGGGCTTGTGAATGACTCCTTGTCCTTCCTTTTACTTTCTTGCTTTTCCTGATGAGTGTTTCTTTTAAAAAAAAATTTACCCAGATGTCATAATCTTTTACGGGATTGGACTTTAGGTCAATTGAGTCCTACTCTAGGGTGTCCACAAAACATTATATGTGTTATTTTGTAACTTGTTTTACCTGTCATTTATTCTATGTTGTTTAATCCACTTTGGATAGGGAATGCATTTAGTCTTTATTGTTATTGTCTTGTGTTGTTACCTTCGGTTCTAAATATGGAATATAACCCTTTTCCTTAGCAAGCACAAATATTAGAAATTTAGGCGGTACCTAGTATATTTTAAAAAAGGTAGATCCTGGAAAGGGTTACTATTTTCTCTACTTTTTTGCTTGTACTCGATTGATAATGAGTCTACACTTAATGATTAATAATGAGTCTACACTTACTCAGAATAATGGAAAGTGACTTGTTATTTATTTTTTAATTTAAGTTTTTAGGAAAATGGTCAGACATACCAGCCATACTTGTCTCATGTGTTGCAACATCTTCAGTAATATATCGTATCAATTTTAGTCATAATAAAATAAAGCTTTATATTTAACTGAATAAAATGGGTTCTGAGTGTGCATAATTATAATTTCCAAAACATGATGGCTGTTGGTTTAACTTGATATTGCAAATCTCTTGCTTGATGAACTGGATATGGAGGCTGTGCTTTTCATCGACGAATGCGATATAATGATGAAGATATTTTTACTTGTTAAGTTGTTGGAGTTGAGGCAGTTTAAAAGTTGAAACTTGAAAACAATCTCTTTTTTCCCCCCCCTCTTTTTGTGTGTGAAAGTTGGAGTTGGTTTTTTGAAGAAATGAAAGATGGATATTGTTGATGATGTATTGATGCTCATCTTTCATTTCTCTTACATCGTAACTGACTAGATGGTTATTTTGTAATGTTGATCTCATTTTGGGTTTATATGTGTGTGTGTGTGTGTGTGTAACTGTGTATATATATATATATTATGAATGATGAACTTGGTGGATGCCTTTAGATATGCTCTTTGGTCATTTATTCTTGCATATTAATTGCTTTCATAGATATTTTAAACTTTTATTATTTTGTTTTTGTTTTTATTTTTATGTTTATTATTGATGTTTTAGACCAAGTATTAGTATTCATATATTTAATTTTTAACATATCCCACTGTATTGTATCTTACATTTTTTGGTGTATCCATATCCATATCCATAACGTATCTTATATGTATCCCATATCCGTATATGTGCTTCATAGTATGGCATTAATAGAGATTATCCAACCTACAGGCCATGACTCAAAAGTCAAGATCCCAAGAATTAGATGATCTTATGTTGACGTATTGGTTGGTTGATGGATTATCATTTCTTTGATTTTATGCGGTCTATGTGATAAGTACGCTGATTGTAACACTTCTTTTTTGATGAAGGATTAACACTTCTTTATTGTGTTTGATGCACCGACATATATAAAAAATTATACCATTTCATGCTATCTTTATTGTAGTTCCTTTAATTGTTTTGTGATTGCCTCATAGTTTTTTTCTGTATTTGTGTTCAACACTGAGCACTCATTTCTTTGTCCTGGATATAGGGTTTTTGCTATATCGAAGACTTTCTGCTTGTTGAATGTTCACGTATAATTATTGCCAATGAACTTCATTTGATGCAAATTGGCTACTATTTCATTCACCATATTATCATTTTTCTAAATTATATGATTGTCCATGTGACCATGTCTAGTGCACCGACGGGATCTGTTGAATGTGGGAAGCCGATACTGAGATCAACTGTTCCTTCTCTCTGCCCTTCTCATTTTCAAAAGGCTGAAACGTATGTCACACGGGCCCTAAAAAAGGCTGGTCTTAATGTTTCTTCATCGAGTAAGCTTTCTCCCAAGCTCCATGTCATAGTCTCAGAATATGTTCGCCAAATCCAAACCAAAAGAAGAGATGCACAAAAGGCAACCGTAGATAAAGTTGAGATTAAGGAAGAGGGTACTAGTTGAGGCTCCCAATTGTTAAATAGAGATTTGGGCTGTATAGGATCTGAGCAGGTGGTGGAGCGGACAGATGCCAAAATCTGGGGATGAGTGTAATCTCATATTGGATGGAGGCAGATGAAGATTTGGTTGGGACATGGGACTTGTGACTTGAAAGGCAAAACTATGTGCCTATAGAGGTACCTCATCCTTCTTGATTTCTCCACTTCAATATTCTTTCATCTTAATGTAATGCTGTTTGCTGCCAAGTTTTTAAATCTATAAAATAATTTACATATCTATATATAAATATCTTATGATTTAGTATCTGAATATTTATGTGGGTCATATGACCACTACCCCAAAATTTTGGTGTGCAATTGTTGAGGACAGAATTCATTTAGTGGGCCTAGTTCAGTTGAGTAGTACTGGTGAGAACAGGGAACAAAGTAGTAGTAGAAGTTTTTAAAGCAAGTGTGAAAATTACTCCTTAGTGGACGCAGGTTTTTTATTTTTATTTTTTTATTGGTGGGGTTTTGGGGGGGGGGGGGTGGTGGTGGTTAAATGTGTTTAAAGTAACATGGTTAAATGTATAAAATAATAATTTTTCTACGAATGGAAGTATTTCATTTTTAAAATTTCTTATTTTTATTTTTTTGATAATGGGGAACCATCCCACAGCAAGACCCTTTGGACCCACCCATAGAACCTAAACCTCCGGGGAGAGTAGCGCAGCTACCCACCGCCACGGCCCCCATTTAAATCTTGGGTTGTCCTAGTGGGGAATCAAACCCATGACCGTGCGCCTAACCACACACATTACAAATTCACTCTTACCAACTGGGCTACTTAAAGGAGGGTGGAAGTATTTCGTTTATATATAAAAAAAAAAAAAAAAAAAAAAAGCGGAAATCTCTTTCAAGGCTGAAGAATATAATTTGAAGAATTGAAATGTTAAAATTTTTTGGAAGTCCTAGAAGAATTAATATGTTAAAACTTTGTGCAAAAGAATTAATATGTCCAAAACTTTGAACAAATCATATGTATTTGGGGTTCTTTTTTTATATGTCAAAATTCTAAGGGCCAGCTGAAAATTTTGAGGGTCCCTTGTCAATAATATAAGAAAAAGTCTTAAACTGGGGAGAAATCCGAAAAACTGAATTAGAATTTGTATAATTTCCTTAAACAGGTAAATTTTTGAGGAAATAGTACCAGGTATTGTAAAAGACAAGTAAGTGTGAAAATTTACCAACTTTTAATGTAGTTGTCTGATGATATGTAGGCTATAAATGTACATATATACTTGTATTTAGGCACGTACTTATTGGTCCATATCTTGTAGTCATGGCCTGCCTAGGATAGATTGTTGCTCACCATCTCCGTTTTGATAATCTCATCACCCTCTTGTCTTGAGCATATCGCCCACACTCTTGCCCTTGGCCCAAAAAAATGCCATTGGTGTTGGTCCCGCTAAGCTGGGTTATGGACTTGTGGGAGGATGAGCTAGATATGGTCCTAATTTGAACACACACACGTGCAAAACACGCAGGAGGTGGAAGTGGGAAATGGTTTGGTATTCCACATGGCAATGCTTCCCTTTTTATTGTTAATAACACAGTTGCCCTCATATTTTCTTTGGCAAATGGTTTCTAATTTACCTTGTGGATCATATTTGCAGGAGGGGGAAGTGGGAACAAGATGCATGGACTCAGCTGTTGGGTGTTGTACATTGTGTTGAGAGAAACTTTAGCAGGATGATGTGCATGAATATAAGTCATAGATGCACAAATTCTTGGGAAGGTTGGAATATCTGTACTATTCTTTCATTAGCGTCCACATTGAATTTTAAAGATGATTCAAAATACAATGAACCATCTAGAATTCAATTTCATTTTTGAAACAACTCCCGCCCCTTACTTCCATTGTTGGGTACATAGAAAAGTGTTCGTTGGAGAAAGTTGAATACAAGTCCTATCACTCCTCTATGGTACACCTTAAACTAGAAAGAGGTCGTTGGCTTATTTGAAATTGTGTTTTGGTAGGAATTACATGGAGAAAAAGGGATATAGACAGGACACTCGTATGGGCATCTTCGTTGAAAGGAGTATTGACAATCAAATTGGCAGGCACTTTCCATCAGTACTTGATAGGGGTGCTTGTGGTTTGGTTTGGTTGGTTTTAAAGCAAATTTCAAACCAAACTAAAGTACTTCGGTTTGGTACTTACTGAACCAAAACCAAATAAAAAGGGTTTTAATAATAACATTGAACATTATCAACCAAAAAAAGTGTTAAAACATTGTATTAAAATAGAAACATATTAACATATGTCAATCAAAGTGATAGAAAATTTATATATTATTATTTTTACTTTTGATTTTTTGGTTTTTTGGTTTGGTTTGGTTTTTTAACACGCAAAATCAAACCAAATCAAATTAATTCAGTTTTTTAAAGTTGGAATCAAAACCAAACAAAATAAAATAAAAATGAAAAAATGAAAAAAAAGAAAAAACCTGAATCAAACCGGCCAATCTGGTTAGATTGAGTTCAGTTTTTGGTTTTAACCTAAACCATGAACCCGTAGTACTTGGTCCTCAGTCCTCAGGTTACAACTTCAGCTTGAGCTTGTTGCTTTTCGGCCCTTAGCTTGGGTTGAAATTTGTTGAAGCTAACTTCGCTTGAAAAAGTCCTAGACCTGAGCTGGTTCGGACGGGGCTTGGGTTGTGGCATTTGGCGAACCAACCCCACATGGCTCATCCTGACCATATGAACTGATCCAGGGCCGGGATTGGGTTGCGGCCCTAGACTGAATCAATCCCACATGGTCTAATCTAACCATATAATCACACTTTATATACGATGTTATACGTAAGGAGACCTCTATTAGCATCTAAAGACTTACTTTTTATCCCTACTTATTTTATATTTTAAGATTTTATGAAAAATATATAAGGTTTCCATAAAAATTGATCGCGATGTCTATTAGAAAACATCAGTTTGAACAACTTTTTTGAAATAAAATTTTCAAAAATCTATCGTTTAAGTGGACTTTTTAGTCATTTATGAAGTGAATACTATAAATGACAAAAAAAGTCTACTTAAATGATAGATTTTTTAGAAAATTTCTCTTAAAAAGAAGTTCAAAATAATGTTCTTTAATAGAATACGTGATCAGTTTTATAAAATTATTTTATATTTTTCATAAAACCTTAAAATGTAAAATAAGTGGGGGATGAAAAGCAAGTCTTGGGGTGTCAATAGAAGCCCCATATACGTAACAGTGTTGGGTTAGAACTTCCGAGCTTTGTAGTTTCTCGCGCAAAAATGATCCAACAATCACAATGTAAGGGGAGTTAAAAACAGGTTATCAGTATCCAAAAATTGAACTGTCAAAATAAAAATTGAAGGGGTCCTTGGCCTAGGGATGGTAGTGAGACGGGTTTGAGGCGGGGCACTCTTATCTTAATCCCCTCCCATTGAAAATAATCTCTTTTCAAATCCGTCCCAACCCCATGTCGGGATGGGGCGATAAAAATATGAGGGGGCGGGATAGGTTTTGTCGGGTTATTTACATTGATAGAAAACAATTTTTATTTTAATAGGAGAAGAAAAAACCAATCATAAATCATACATTCCACTCATAGATTTTTGCTTATTTATGGTTTTGGTTAAGAAAATATGAAAAGAATTTAAACATAAACATAAAATTCATGAAGAAAAAGAAGAAGTAACTAAAGGTAAATGTAAAATTCAAGAAAATGTGAACGCATGTTAAAAAAGACTAATATTTACACATATATGGGGTAGGGTAGAGAGGGGTGGGTTAGGGCGACCTTAACAATATCCCGTCCCAAATTTGACACGGGTTTTTATTTTCTCCCCAAACCTGCCCCTACGCTATTTACTTGCTTCCCAAACCTGTCCCAATAGGGGCGGGATGGGACGAGATATCCGTTTTCTTGGGTTCATTGCCATCCCACTCCTTGCGTAAGTAAGGTTCAGGGTACTGCTAATAGTTAATAAAAATAAAATAAAGTAAAATAAAAATAAATAGTTGAGATTAACGCGGAACAATTTTTAAGAACTCTTGATAGATGATTTGAATATACGGTTTTTCTTTCCATTTTATATACTATTAGAACCAAACTAACTCAACCATGTAAAGTTTGGGTTGGAGATGTTATTTGGGAAAATGATAAAATAGCGGGTTAAAATCAAAGTAAACCTTAAAATAGGGTTAAAACTTTCATATTTATTTCAAAGTGGCAATAATGAATTTTAATTCCAAAAAAAGGGGATTTAGGGTCAAATGCATGTCCATTATACCATTTTAGTAATTTTTTTTCATTTTTTATCCTACCCAAATCCTATGAGATTGTTCTCATCTTTCCTTATCAAATAAAACTTAACTAATATTTCTCTTATGTATTGAGAAAGAGAAAAAAGAAGAAGAAGTGTTTCTCTATTTATTTATTTATTTTGTTATTGCTTATTGAAAAGCATGATTTAAATTTAATTCACATATCCAACCACTGAAAAAAAAAAAAAAATTCAAATCCAAATGTGTATATTATTATTCTAGTTGAAAAATATATATTTGATCGGTTTTTTTGAATTATGTTTTGAGACTTTTAAATTAGGAGAGAAGACATGGGTTTAATGAGAGAAGGGTACTTAGGTGGGATAAAAAAATAAAAAAAATAAAAAATTAGGAGAGTAGAATGGTTATTATAAAATGGCATATGGTAGGTCCTTTCTTTTGGAAATTAAAGTTTATTACCATGATTTTAAATGGAATAAGAGAGATTTGATATTTTATGGAATTACTTTTATTTTGAACCACCATTTCGTCATTCTTCCATATTATTTTCATCAAAATATTAAATTTTATTACAACATAGAAATATCCGAATAATAAAATTAACAATGGGCACTAACTAATATGCTAAATATATATATATGTATAATTAATAATTAATATAATTAATGTTATGCAGAAATTTGATTCTTAGGTTGGGTAGGTTTACCAATGCCCCAATCAAGAACCAAACCAACCAAAGGTTGGTTCTTAAGTTTTTGAACATGGAACTAGACTGAGGAAGCTTAGAATTGGACCAAACCAACCTAAGAGGGCCGGGCTTGTTTCTTGGTTAACATTAGACTAAGTTGTACCTCAGGAGTAATCTCCAATGGGGTTCCGTGAGCCGGACGGTCATTGGCTGATGGTCCATCGTCATCATCATCGTGTGTGACGTGAGTAGGCGACTGGTGATAATAGCTTAAAATTGCATTAATGTCATACTTTTAGTAAGCATTATTACATCTATTTTACTCTTAATTCTGCATTTACACATGAACATGAGCTTTCTTGATATATGTTCTTATACTTAAAGTGGTGTATTAATGCGTGTTTTATTTTTGTAAGAAACCAATTTCCTAAAATTGATGACAAATTTGGAAGCCAAGCTTATTTTGGAATAGTCAAACCTTCTTTATTTATTTGAAATTATATGGAAGCTTTGTAAGGGTGAAGAGCATTAATTTTATAAGATTTTATCCCAAAGTTGGAAAGATAACTAAAAAGGAAGTTTAGAGTAGTCACTGTTGTAGACACCCCATTTTGCACCCAATGATTTGAACTGGAGACGCCCTATGATGAGGTTAGCTTATGCACTTTAACAGACTTTGGGATACATCTAAATGGACCAACGGAATTGCAGCTGACAAGAAATCAGAATTTTGAAAGACTGTTGCGTACGCAGGGACTAAGGTGCGTACGCAGCACATGTTTATAGAACCTTTCTTTTCGGGCTTCTTGCCCTCCAGATCAGAACTCTTTTGGGAAACGTGTTAGAGCATGTTTAGGAGACCTGGATTTCGGGGGAAAACAGGTAGGAAACCCTAATCCTTCCTCCCATGCTATATATAACCCATTATATACCTAAGAGGGGGGGGACTTTTTGACTGGGAATTAGAGAGAAAACACTAGAGAGAGAATGGAGAAAAAAGGGAGGAAGAAGTGACGGCTGCAATTTTGGAGGTTCAGAAGGAGGAATTCCAAAACAAGTGAAGTGCATAATCCTGAGGGTAAAGCCAGCAGTTTAACTTTTTATTTAGCATGATCATCTCTTTAGTAGAATAGTGCTATTACTATGGATGCCATGTTTATTATGTATATTCAGTTGCATGTCTCATATGTGATAATATGAATCTCCTCATGTAGTGAACTCTCCTCATGAGAGAACCTAGGATTTCATGTATACCTCCGTATAAGCATTATGTAGTGGAATAGGGTTTTATTATCTAGCAACGTATTTTCCTGTAAAATAGTATGTAAGGTGTTAGTTTTTGCTTTATTTTAACATGAAAATGGTCTCGGGTATAAATTTGTGGAAAATCACGTGTATACCTTTTTCTGGTATATAGGTGGGATTTCTGAGATCTGAGATAAACGCAAATTGGTGCGTACGCAACTACTATATTGTGTACGCAGTATGTAGTATGTGTACGCAGTAACTATCACTGCGTACGTATGTGAAGTATTGGCAGATAGTTTCTTTTCTTTATTGTATTTATTCTGACAATTGGTTAATCTGTATCTTCATTTTTTATGGTTATTCCGTATTTCTACTTTTGTCATTACATCATGGCTTGTGTGCTGTTATTATTGTATGATTTAGGGTTAATTTTAATTGAACAGTTAGATTAATTAAAGCCATTGATCATGTGTGGGGGGCCGGTTCCGACAGAGCATGGCTGGGTGCTTAACACCTTCCCAGCTGCGTACCCTAGCTCTGAACCCGAATCTCTGGTTATGACGAGCTAGACCCTGCTAGGGTTCACTCGTTCCCATTATTGGTTGGTGACTCCTCTCCGTGTTAGTCCTCTGAGGCTAATGCGTATTCTCGAGTTATGTGGTTTAGGGCGTGGCGCTCACAGTGGCAACTTTGCTGGGGATAGAGAGCTAGATTCCGTATAGTGATTTATGGCTTTACTTAATTTAAATTGTTTAATTGGAAAAGACCAAAATTGCATGCACGCGCACTACCAGCCCTTACCCTCGATGACAGTATGACGAAAGGTACTGGGTCCCATTCGGGCCTATGGTTATTGGAAGTTGGCATCATCAACCCACAGCTTGTGCTACTAGCCTGTAATAAGCTTGTGAGTACCTTAACGAGCCACTCTTTGAGTGCCCTAGCTTGGGTGACCCTTGAAGGAGAAGTACCCCGTTAACCAACACCACTAGTTACCCCACCAATCTTTGCATACCTTTGTTTGAATGTGTGCCATGTTATGTTGCATTTATATTAGGAATTCATCGCGGGCTTGGGACGAGGCCCCCATTATCTATTAGTTATCTCAAAATTGAGCCCAATTGAGGGAAGTTGTGTGATGTTGTTATTGGACTTGGACTTGTGTAAAATAATAAGAAAAATACATGGGTCCATGATCCAAAAGAGAGTGAGGTGTGTGCATATTGGGCCCAGCTTGAGATAATTAATGGACTATGCGGGTTTAGTACTAGGTTAATCTTGTTGGCAATCAAATCCAAACCCAATTAAGAATCGAGTCCAAAGCAAGTTATATCCGAACTTAAGCCCGAAAGAGTGGAATTGTTTGTAATTGGGCCCGATCTAAAAAAAAGAAAAAAGAAAAAAGAAAAAGAAAAAAGAATGTATGTCAGAGTTCGGGCCCCTAAATTGTTGAGAGATGAGAGACATTTATGTACTGGGCTTAAGTTAGTGAAATAACGGGCTTTGTGTCCAACCCATTATACCTTGGGTGTTTGGAAGACATAGTAAACATGACAAAGCCCAAGGTATAGTAAGAAGTAATTGGGTAAGCTTGATGGAACGGGGTTATTTATTCAAACAAGGGACATGGACTTAATAAGTTACACATGGCTAAATGCAGTAAAAGGATTGGTCGACCTCGGAAAAATGGGCCAGGTTGTGCTTGGATCCGATCACCTACGTCCAATCGTTTGAGGAAAGTGGAACAACAACCAATGGCTGTAGAGCCTACCTTGATCGATCTCATGGCCATGTTGCGACAAGATAAGGCTGAAATGAAGGAACTCATCACGGGATTAACTTAGAGGCTGGAACACTTAGGGATGGGGAGTAAAGGGTCACCTGATCAACCTGAAGGCGAAAAAGGGGCTGACAAGGAAGGAGAAGGAAGTGGTGCACCGAATACTCACGAGGGTGAATCTCATCCTTGGATGATGAAGATTTCACAGATTACATGGCTAGCAAGAAGAATGTTAAAGACAGAGGCAAAGTGGAAGACCCTAGGTTCGACAAGCTGGAAGGTGGAGAACCAAGAAATGAGAGAACAGATAAGGCAGATGAAGGCCGCTTGGCGTAAGTCTCAAGGGATAGATGACTACATGTTTTCTATGCCTAGTGCCTACGTCAGAAAACTAGAATGCAACTACCCTTTAAGTTTAAGATCACGGATTACGAGAAGTTTGATGGGACTGGTGATCCTAAGCAGCACTTGTGTCAGTACATGAGCATAGCTAGAATAAGGGGTCTAACCTCGGAGCAAGTCCATTTTGCTTTTCCACTATCCTTATCTGAGGATGCTTCAAAATAGTATTACAAGCTCGATGAGAAAGTAACTAGGACCTAAGAGGTGTTGACTGAGGAATTCACCAATAAGTACAACTATAATACAATGTTGGATGTAACACTTGAGGGACTTAGAGATGACAAGGTAGAAACCTGATGAGCCTTTTTCTGAGTTCATAGGACGATGGAGGGCGAAAGCAGTTAAACTGACTATCACACCCATTTTTGCCACCTTAGCTAGGGTTTGTCATTTCATGTATCTTTTTGTTTCCTTTTTGAGTCTAGTCATTTTGCATTGAGTTTCTAGGGTCTTGAGGACGATGTGTATGAATTTTGGTTCGATTTAGAGTTGATCTTGAGGGTCAATAAGAACTTTTGTGACTTGAGGGGCATAATCGTCTTTTAGGTCACAAACTTTCCATTTGACCTTGAAATGATCTCCAAGTTGCCAATTGGAGTTTATCTAGATGCATTTGAGATATTTATGGGTTCAATTTGATGAATTGATGGTTCAGGATTAAAATGGCTCAATATGGTTCAGGTTGGTTAAGAGATCCACTTCGGGTTAGCTTGAATCGACTCATGATTTTCACTCCATGCCCACTCATTTGACTTTGATTAGTCTTAATTTCATCCCTAAATGTGTTTAGGGAGGTTGAATTTTGAATTAAAAGACATTCGGTGTGACCTTATGTGCATACCTAAGCTAAGCGACAGTGGTGCATAGCGGTTAATCGCCTTTGTAAGACCTAACCATGTAGCCATGGCTAGGGTTTTTTGCCCTAAAGTGACTCAAATTACATTTCCCTTTGAAACACGGTCGTTTTGGCTTTCGTTTCGTCAAAATTGGAGTTGATTTGGGCCCTGAAACACATTTGGAAGCCGAAAGGGTAAAAAATAGGCAAGAGATGACGAGGCCTCGGGTGACCACCCAGGTCTGGGAGGCTAGTTTCCTGGGCCCAGGCTGCTAGCCACCCAGCCCCAGGTGGTTACCCAAGCCACTTTCCATTTTTGAAGTGCTGAAACGGATCCCTCCCTATTTTCTCGAACTTGTCCGCCTCCAACCGCCATTTCACCTTATTTTTAACCCTAATTGACCTACTTGAGCCCCAAGGGAGCCTCTAAGAACTCTTGGATCGATATCTAGGGTTTTAATCCCAACCATTGAGGGATTCCTCCCAAACTCAATAAATACCCCCTTATACTTCAACATTGGGGAGGCACCTAGAGGCAATTACAGCCATCCTTAAGGAAGTTTAACCTAATTTATGAGTAAGAGAGTGAGAAAGAAGAGCTTGAAGGAGGGCTGGAGCTTTGCTTGGAGGCTTGGAGGAGAGTGTTTCCAGTAGTTCATAAGAGGAGAAGGACTTTCTACAGCAGCAAAAAAGACTTCACCATAAGTATACCTTCCCCTCTCCTTTTTCTCTTTGAAATTAGGGTTCATGTCTAGAATAGCATTATTTCATGTTCAGGGTTGAATTTTTATCATATGTTGATACTTCTACTGGTTAATATATGTGATAAGAATATCATTCGTGGTCAGTTATGCATGTTATAGTGTTATTCCATGTGATTTCATGAGAAGTTGGGATTCTAGGGTTTCTCTTGTGCTGATATAGGGTTTTTGCTTAGAATAGCCATATTTCACATTCAAGCTTGCATTTTTATCATGTTTTGCTGCTTCTGTTAGTAAATATGCATGATTAGGATGTTGTTCATGGGCTTTTTTGTATGCTAGGGGATTATTTCACTGTGATTTCATGTGCAGTTGCGATTCTAGGGTTTTTCTTATGCTGAAATTGAGTTTTTGCGTAGAATTGCTATATTTCATGTGCAAGCTCGCATTTTTATCATGTGTTGATGCTTCTATTGGTTAATATGCATGATTAGGATGCTGTTCATAATTGGTTTTGCATGATTTATAGTTATTTCATGTGATTTTATGTACAGTTGTGGTTCTGGGGTTTTTATTATCCTTGTGTTGATTTTGTTGCATATGGCATGATAGCTTAGGGACTTTCTTTGATTTTACTTCATGGTTGTTGCATATGTACTGCATATAGAATAACTATGATATTTTCAGCATTCATATAGTGGATTTTAGGGTTTTTATGCATGTCATGGTTTTAGGATCAAATTAGGGTTTATGATTGTTCACTATTTATGTTGTTTGCATGTTTAGTGGATGAATATAGGCCTTAATACCATTTTGTCTAGATTTGTTTATTGTCCTTAATATGATGTTTTGAGCATTCATGGTAGTGGATTTTAGGGTTTTTGCATGTCATTGCATATAGGGCTGAATTAAGGTTTATATTAGTTCATAATTCGTGTTGTTCACATGACGTATGAGTGATTTTAAGCCTTATTTTGATCCTGTCCAGATGTATGAAGGTGCCCCAATTCACCTTTCCTTCCTTAACACTTTCCTTTTCTCCCTCCTAGGGTTATTTCCTAATAGGGGAACATGATAATTCTTAGAGTTTCCTTTACAAAGAATATCTTTTTTTTTTTTAAATAAAAGTTTTTATCTTTATTGAAATTCCATATTTCTAAAGACCTTTTGAGAATCATTTATTTTTGGAAAATTACTATATTTCTCTTGAAAGGAAACTTAGGGTTTACCATAGGCCTTTATTAGGTTAAAACCCTATTTCCTTTCGAACTACGTGGACTTTGATCCATGTATTTTCATATATGGTACGTAGACGCTCTTCGTAAGGTTCAAGTCCGCCCTAGGATACTAAGTATCCCAGGTTTTCTATCCCCTCTTTCTCTTTTCTCTTTTTCTTTGATTTACTTGCTTATATGGATGAATGAATGGATGATATGTATGCTGTCTTGTGATGATAATTGTTAATTCTTGTGTGTTTAAGACATTGATTTAGCCCAATTAAATTAAGAGACTAATTAGGGCGATATGGGTGCCTATAGGCGTTGCCTAGAACCTTCCCATATCGTAACTTAGCCTCCGAATCTACAATCTTTGATTTTCAAAAGATCTTTTGCCTTACCATTTTTAAACATGGAGTCACTTGTTTTGGAAATAAAACATTTTAAGGTTTTCCTCTTTTCCTTTAAAAAATGAGGTGGCGACTCCCTTTTTAACCCACGTGAGCCACTTCTTAGGGTCCACACTGACAAACAGGCCAGCGGAGATAGACCAAGTCAACATGATTCTGAAGAACCTGACACCAGGTTTATTTCGACAAAATGCTAGCCTCATTTGCTATGGATTTCCAGCAACTGTACCAGTGCGGGACCCAGATAGAAGATGCAATAAACAAGGGGCAGATCGAGACCAGGCCCAAGAAGGTGTTTGGGGCAAACAGTGGGAACAGTGGGACAAGTGGGGGCAATAGAATCAGAGGAACAGTACAGGCGACAGTAGGGAATGTCCAGCAGACCAAGAAGAAGCCCAAAATATTCCACAACTTGGGAGTGCCCTTATCCAAAGCATTTGCTAATTTGTCCAGAAGGGGATATTTGCAGGCCTTGGAACCTAGGCCACTTCCAAACCCAATCTCGTTTAACTGGAAGCAGAATGAGTTCTGCGAGTTTCACCAGCGCATTGGGCATAGGATGGACAACTGTACTCGGTTAAGACATGTGATACAAGACATGATCGAAGCAGGGAAGCTACCACCTCCAGGAGAAGATAAGAAACCTAACGTGCATCAAAATCCCATCCCCAATTATAATGCACCACTGCCGTATGCCAATATGATTGAAGGAGAACCTGAAAGCTGGGATCCATTTATGCTCATCATTGAAGTATGCTCACCATGGGATGACAGTGATGAAGAAGAGGATGCCAAGAAAGGGTTCTGGGAACAGGTTAAAAAAGAGACCATGCACCTTACTCGCGCAGGTCAACATTTCAAACCTCCCCACTTAGAGGGCGACAACCCAGGGAAAGATGTGAATCCTGAAGTTTACATAGAGGAGTTGAGACACAAATTAGGAGACATGGGGAAAGAAGATGAAGAAGACCGGGTCCTGAAACAGTTAAAGAAGATACAGGCCAACATTAGCTTGTGGGGTTTGATGGTGGCTTCAAAAAGGCATAGAAAGACAGTACTGGATGCATTGGCTCAACACGAGGTGTCCATTGACACTATGCCCGAGTAAGTATTGTCAATCATGGGGGTAGATTCTACTGAGAAGACTGTGCTGACTTTCTCAAGAAAGGATCTTCCTACGGAAGGGGTCGAGCATGCAAAGCCTTTGTATGTCACAGTAGAATGCAAAAACCTAAAAATCCTAGTGGTACTCGTAGACAATGGGTCAGCTCTTAATGTATGTCCGTTGCGCATAGCAAATCGCTTTGGCATACCCAAAGAAGAATTAACGCCATCCGTGGTAACTGTGAGGGGATATGACAATAGCTCGAGGAGCATCTTGGGGACTTTCAAGGCAAACTGCAAATTAGGACTGGTGGAATTTTGTGTGATGGATATTCCAGCCAATTATAACATGCTACTGGGACGAACTTGGCTTCACCTCCTCGAAGCTGTCCCATCTACGGTACACCAGAAGATAAAAATGTCATGGTAGGAAGGTGTCTTGGTGATTCATGGAGATGGAGAAATCATAGGGTAGGTGTTAGGTATCAAAGAAGAAATAGAAGACTCAGGCTGGAGAGGGTTCGAGTTAGTGCAAATGCTCGAAAGGAAAAGTGACGAAAGAGAAAAGGTATCTCCGGATTTCGGGATAGGAGTAGGTTATACGGTGGCTCACATCATGAAGAGAATGGGGTACATACCTAGAATGGGGATGGCAAAGAATGGACAAGGAATCACTAGGTTGCTCGACTTTCGTGCACAAAAAGACCGCAGAGGGATAGGGTATGAAGGAAAAGCAGGGATCCCGAAGAACAAAGGCATTCTTAACGGCAATTTCGTTAAGGAGGGAGAAGATTTTCCTTTTTGTGGCTTCCTGGAGCCATGGATAGACAAAACCAGTGGGAGAAGGTTACCAGGTTTAGAAGTCTTTTTCGCTGAAGCACTAAAGAAAACACCCGTGTGGGAAGAGGTTGAGGAAACATAAGTGCTGGATATAGACTGGCTGACAATTTGGGGCAGTAAGTCTGGAAGCAGCTGCTATCTGAGCATAACCTGAGCATCACAGTACTAGCAGATCAGGTTATTGCAGGGAATTTAACAGAGCTGATCACTGAAGCGAATGGAGGAACTAGCACTTGGACCTAGGAGAAGATGGAAAAGACTGTTGTTGGCAATAGGATAAGCACTCATACTGATAAGATTACTGTTAATCCTATGCCCATTTTTTATAGCATTAAGGCCTCTGGAGCCAATTATGATGTAATTTATCCGATTAATAATGAAATGAATTCTGATTTTAATTGTATTAACATGTCTTTAGAAGAATACATTGCATTAATGTCCGAAGATCTTGACTTAAATAAAGTAATTAATGAAGATTATGAAAGAAATGTCGAACCTATTAAGAATGAAACTATTAAAATTAACCTCGGTCCCATTGAAAATCCTAAGGAAGTACAAATCAGCTCCACTTTATCTATAAAAGAACGTACCGACCTCAAAGCACTATTGTGTGAATTCCAAGATGTGTTTGCATGGTCCTACGATGACATATCTGGAATAGATCCAGAGATAGTACAGCATCGCATCACTACAAGGGAAGGGGCCAAGCCTGTGAAACAACGGTTAAGGCGGATGCAACCAGAATGGCTAATAAAGGTTAAAGAAGAGGTTATTAAGCTATTAAATGTGGGGTTTATACGTGCAGTAGACCAGGTTGATTGGGTCGCGAATATAGTGCTTGTGCCAAAGAAGGATGGTCGAGTAAGAGTTTGCGTGGATTATCGAGATCTCAATAAAGCTTGCGTAAAGGATGATTTTCTTCTTCTTCACATCGACGTATTGGTAGACAACATTGCAGGAAGCACTCTGATGTCATTTATGGACAGGTTCTCAGGGTACAATCAGATCAAAATGCACCGGAAGACATAAGCAAGACAACTTTCACCACCGGAAGGGGAACATACTGCTATACCGTCATGCCGTTCGGGTTAAAGAATGTTGGGGCAACATATCAGAGGATGGCGACTATGTTACAAAATGACATGATGCACAAGGAGGTAGAAGTGTATGTGGATAATATGATAGTTAAGTCGGTAACCAGGGAAGGGCATATGAATAACTTGGAGAAATTCTTCAAAAGGATTAGGAAATATAACCTCAGATTAAACCCTTAGAAATGCACTTTTGGGGTTATGTCGGGGAAGCTATTAGGGTATCTGGTAACTCACAGGGGCATAGAAGTGGACCCTGTCAAGATTAAAGAAATACTAGAGATGCCACCACCAAAGACGGAAAAGGAAGTACGAGGTTTCTTAGGAAAGTTACAATACATTAGTAGGTTCATAGCAAGGCTCACGCTAACTTGTGAACTAATTTTCAAATCGTTAAAGAAGGAAGAATCGAAGGAATGGAATGAGCAGTTTCAGCAAGCATTCGAAGCCATCAAGACGTATCTGTTAAATCCTCCAATCTTTGAGCCCCCACGACCTGGGAAGCCTGTTTTGTTATATCTATTTGTCTTTGAAGAAGCTTTGGGAAGCATGTTGGCATAACAGGACGACCAGGGGAATGAGCAGGCCATCTATTATTTGAGTAAGAAGCTGCACAATTACGACATACGCTATTCTGCTGTGGAAAAATCATGCTTCGCATTGGTTTGGGTAGTACAGAAGCTGAGACACATCTTAATAACCTTTAAAGTATGGGTAGTTACTAGAATGGATCCATTGAAATATCTCCTTGAGACACCTGCGCTTAGCAATAGACTATTACGATGGTTGTTCTTACTATCCGAATTCGAACTAATCTATGTTACTCAGAAGGCAATCAAAGGAGGGGCAGTAGCCGATTTTTGTGCCGAACACCCGGTAATGGGACAAGTTCTTAAAGAAGATTTTCTGGACGAGGACCTGTTATGCATAGAATGTTCAAAGACTTGGAAGATGTATTTTGATGGGGCGTCAAACCAATACGGGGATGGGATCGGAGTTAGTCTAATATCACCTAATGGCTCCCATGTACCCTTGTCCATAAAGTTGAATTTTAAGAATTCTAACAACACCACAGAGTATGAGGCTTGCATAGCAGGGTTGGAAACGCTGTTAGTTCTGGGAATGGAAGAAGCAGAGATATATAGAGACTCCACGTTAGTCATAGCCTACGTCCAAAAGATATGGAAAACCAAGGAAGAACACCTGAAACCCTACCAAGCCTATCTAGAAAACCTAGCCTAGAAATTCCATAAAATCACCTTCACTCCTTTACCCCATTCCCAAAACCAGTTTGCCAATGCTTTGGCCACTTTAGCCTCCCTAATCAATATTCCCAAAGGAATCACTCTACAACCCCTCATAATCCAACAAAAATCCTAACCTTCCCATGAAACTACCATTATGACCATAGAAGAGGAAGTAGATGACGGACACCCCTGGTATTTCGATATCCAAAACTTCTTAGGAAGAGGAACTTATCCATTAGGGGCAAATAAAAAAGACCTCAGGGCTTTGACGTTGTTGGCAGCACAATACGTCATATGCGGAGGGAAACTATTTAAAAGATCGCCCAATGGAACCCATTTGCTGTGCGTAAGCAAGGAAGCCGCTCGGATACTAGTCGCCGAAGTTCATGAAGGGGTTTGTGGTCCATATATGAACAGGAGGATGCTGGCAAAGAAATTTGTTAGATTAGGTTACTTTTGGTCGACCATGGAAACGGACTGTGTATTGTACGTAAAGAAATGTCATCAATGCCAGGTTTATTCTAGTATGCAGTACACTTCGCCTGTGGAATCACATCAGTTAACTTCCCCCTAGCCTTTCTCGGTTTGGGGAATAGACATTATTGGCAAGATTCACCCGAAGGCCACTGGCGGATAGGAATATAATCATCGCAGAAGCATATACAGAGTTAAAGGCCAAGCATGTGGCTCAGTTTATTGAAACCAACATAATCTGCAGATATGGGGTTCCTCATGAGGTTGTTTCGGATAACGGGTTACACTTTGAAGGAGAAACACAAGAATTGCTCGATAAGTATCATATCCAGCACCACCATTCGTCTCCTTACCGACCACAGGCCAACGGGGCGGTAGAAGCAGCCAACAAGAATGTTAAAAGTATTATGGTGAAGTCAGCTAAAACACACAAGGATTGGGCAGAGAGGTTACCATATGCATTATGGGGGTATCGGACATCTATAAGGACATCCACAGGGGCTACACCTTATTCTTTGGTGTATGGGATGGAAGCGGTTTTGCCAGTAGAACTCGAGGTCGAATCTTTGCGGGTTATGATGGAAAACCAAATCCCCGAGGCAGAGTGGGTGCAAGGGAGATATGAACAGTTAGCCTTGTTGGATGAGAAGAGATTAAAGGCCAAGTACCACGTCTAGGGTTATCAGAGAAGAGTTGCTTGGGCATTCAACAAGAGAGTAAGACCAAGAAATCTAAAGGAAGGAGATCTGGTGTTAAAAGAAGTTATAGCTCGTGTTTCAGACCCTAGGGACAAGTTCAGACCTAATTAGGTAGGATCGTATATCGTCAAAACAATATTGTCAGGGGGTGCAGTCAAGATAATGGATGAGGAAGGGAATGAGTTCACACATTCTGTCAATATGGATCGGTTGCGTAAATACTATATATAAAGTGGGTGAAATTCTGTATGGACAACAAGATAAAAATGGTGCAAAGTTAATAGGAATTGTTTCATTAATAATAAGCTTGACCATAACTTTTATGATCATTATTGATTACATATTTAAGAAAGGGAAAAGGAAATAAATGAAATATAGTCTAAAGCGGGTATATTAATAAAGCAAATCAAATTTTTAGCTTCTTTTTGTCTCCAAGAACTTGTCCCTCCCTCTTCCTTTTATGACCCACCTCTACTTCTTCAGAAGCCCGCATATCGATTCTGAGCCAAGAATAGTAAGTAGAACTAGGAGATATTAGTTGTGGGATGGTAATGGGCCGAATCAAAACTCTGTTGGCCCAAGCCTCTCTAACTCGTTCAATAATACGGGTTCTGAGAGGGCAAGTATACCCTATATGATCACCATTTACAGGAGTCTGGGGTAAACCAAACTGTCGCTGAATACGGGGAGTGGGGTAATACGAAACCTCCTATAAGCCGATCAACATCACACCACGAGAAAGGATAAAGTTAGCTGTCGTTTCAGAAATTCTCTACCGAGAGCAAATCCAACAAGCGTCATGACAAAGGAGATGGGCTAGCATGTCACGCAAACCCTTAGCATCGGGGAATGGTTTTATCAGGGGATAGCAGCAGAAATTGGAAGAATGATACGCCCAGGGACAGACCACAGGTTTGCTCACCAGTTGCAGACGTTCCAATAGCCATATCTGCCATTAAGAAGAAGAAGAGAATGCAGGTCTGAGGTTGCATTTGTGTATGCAATTTAAGAGTTGCGTACGCACCCAGAACACTGCGTACGCACAACACCAGGTGCGTACACAATCAAGAAGGCATTACGATTTCGTATTTACCTGCGGTAGCAGTGGGCTACTTCTTAAAAAGAATACTTCTTCACGTACTAATTTTTCCAGGCCATTGAGAGTATTAGCAAGGATGAGCATGCAAGGATTACATTCCTTCAGTTTAAGAGCGACAAGCAGGATTGATGCGTCCGCTGAACCTCCAGGTCCCACAAACAGGAAACTTGCCACAAGGACAACACACACAGCATTCAGATAACAGTCAATCTGTACGATAGAGGTCGGAAAGGGGAGTGCAGCAAAGTGTGATATCACACTCTCCAAGACAATACGAGAATTTGGAAGCCATGATCGTGCAAGCCTCAGGGAAATTCCGAATGCAGGGATCAAATCTTTAACTTTTGTGACAGCCACCTCGAGTAGGAAGATGCATTTGAAGTCAGGTCGTCCAAAAATCGCGCAAAATTCCTCCATGGTAGGGCACAGCTCGTTACAATTAAAGTAGAAAACATGGCGAGTAGGGTCCCAAAACTCAAAGGCCTCACGCAAGAAGTTGTGGTTAATCTTCATATGGGCATAATCAAACAAAGAAGAAATTTGGAACTTGGCTTGGAAAAGATTGCGTGCACCCCAATCTAGAGTTTTTAGCCACCGTGATAAACCCTTGGGAAGAAGAGAGTTTTCCATAATTGATGAGGGACAGTTTTATAGACTAGTGCTCTAAATTTATAGACAACTTTGGGAAGAGTCATTATTGGGACTGTGTTCATGAGTAGTGGACTAGTTCTACAAGGAGACTAGTAGATGGGATTTCTTAAAACTCTGCCCGGCCTATGCTGTGTTCGCAATGCACAGGGGTACGTACGCAACTATGTGGGTGCGTACGCAGCTATGCTATAGTATATGCAGAATTTGCACCCCTATGGGTTGACAAATTCCTGTTTGTCATAAAAAAAAAAAAGTCACCTACAGATATAAAATTACGCAGTTCAGAACAACATTTAAAGCCCAAAAGTAACCAATTAAGTACATGTCCCCAAATGTAACAAATAACCACTATTCTAAAGGAAAAAAGAAATAACAAGTCTAAGCCTAGTCACTAGGCAGCGCCATCACCACCGTCACCATCGTTATTACCTTGCTCCTGGGCCTGCGCAATCTCCCTGTGCAGCTCCCAAATCATCTAGGAATGAGCAGTCAGCATCAACTTCAGCCCCTCGAACATCTAGTACAGCTGTTCGGTGTCAGCAAGGGTTAACTGAAAAGAAATAGGAGAAACCGTTAGAGCATGCATGGCATAATCTAATCATAGAAACTTAAGATTGTTTTGCAGGGACAACATAGATACCTGACGAGTCCCAAGAGGAATAGGAAGAGGATAAGCCTGGGAGTCCGGTACGATAGGCTCCTCACGAGGCACACCCTCAGCATTGTAGAGGGGCACTGAGTAAGAAGGAAGAGTAATGGGAAGGCCTCCCTCCGGTATACCAGCAGTAGGCGTTTGATAAGAAAAGGAAGAAAGAGAAAATGCTAAGCGTATACAAAGACTAGCAAATAGCTATGGTAAGCAAAGGACTGATAGATACTTGATGACCGATGAAACCAGGCATGAGAAGCTCCCGGGCAAAGGAAGCATAGTCATGATCAGGGCCAAATAGGCGGGATGTGTAGGGGATGCGACCACGTCTCCAAATCCTTCACCTCCATCAGATACGGGACTAGAAAGAACATAGGAGGGTCATAAGGGACTAGAGCACGCAGCCCAATATCCACTGTCAGTTGGGGCACCACCCTCTCCGCTAGATATAGGGCATGAGAGCGAGGGTAGGCGAGTAAGCAAGAAGTCTTCGATATCACTCGAGCCTCTTCCTCCCACTTCGGAGGACCTATCCCGGCTTGCCCTAACCAGGGGCGGGCACGCATCTACGCCTGCATCCGAGAAAGAAAGAAACAGATGAGATTAATGTATCCACATGAAAATGTAAGGCACAATGAACGACGTAAACAGATAGTTTACTGGAGTAAGCTTGTCCAGAAACTCCCAGAGGCCGGTATGCGTTAAATCCTCTTGGTCGCCCAAAGGCCTCAAATTAATATAGCCCTGTACCCACAATTGTACAAAGAGCAGAAAGGTAATGAAAAAAAATAAAAAAAAAAAGAGAGAAAAGAAGAGAAAATGCTACCAATAGATACTTACTGACCACAGTCGCCAACAGCAGGTCAGGGAGTCAGACTTCACCCGACTAAGGGCGTCCATAGTGGCATAAAGGTGTGACAAGACCGCCATCCCCCATCCATACTCCTGCGCTACACCAAGGTCCTCCAGAGTTAGGAACCAGTCGGGTTTGAAAGTCTGCAATGCAGTAGGGACCAAGTAGGCCCCTATGACATACAATATGAAAGCGCGAGCCATCGCGTCACTCTCCTCAGCTGTGCCTTGCCCCTTCCCTTTAAAAGCACGATGCAAGAGTGGGTACTTCATGGTGGCAGTCGGGCACGGTAAGCCCAGGTAGCGCTTGGTAAGCGCATCCCTTTGATCGTCTGTCAACTTAAAAGTAAAGTTGCGCCCTTTCATCTGGAGGCCCATGAGACGGTGGAAGTAATAAGAAGTCAAGGTCCACTCCCTCCCGGCTAAATGTAGCGTGTGGGTGGTGTCCCACCAACGCTCAGCCATGTAGAAAACCATGGTATGACTCGCTTGGCTGTAGATAGTGGCCTGCATCAATGTCCTAAAGCTGGCATCAGACACTATCTGCTGTGTCTCAGGCGTGAGCCTCTCCCACCACCCTGTGAGGCTATCCAAGCTGCACCTACCAGACCACTTCGAAGGGATCTGCAAAAGTGAGGCAGGTAAGTACATAGGTAAGTATCAAGTTTGTTTTCTGTTTAAAATTACTGACTTTATTATGCTGGTGCTAAGCAAACCTTCATAGTGCGTATGCAGCTCTTAAACTGCGTACACAATGGTTATGATGCGTACGCACCACCCTTAGTTTAATTTCGTCTTACTATCTTGTCTCTTTTTATGAGTTGCGTACGTAGTACATGCCATTGCATACACAACATTTATGATGCATATGCAATATCCTTTGGTGCATACGCAGCTCTGTGACTGAATCATCTTCAACCTCCATCCACATCTCCCACCCATATTCTCCATTTTTGGTTTCAGGCAGTTTTTACATTGTGTTTTAAGTTCACATTTTGTTTCTTTAACATATTTGAATGTTTATAAGTGATAATCAGGGCAGAAACGAATTGAAAACACATAATTAGAAGAATTTCATAACCAAAATGGGTTTTTTGGAGTTTCGGAAGAACTTACTTGTTGCTGCCTCGCCATGTGCGAGAGATGCTCCTGAGAATGGTGGAGGATGCTAGGGATGGCGTTGGGCCACAGTTGAGGGTCTCAGCGGTTGATGGTGAAGCCCTTATCATCGCCACGAACTCTCTTGTTCTTCGGCAACATGGCGGGAACGTGAAGGAAGAGTGTGAAGAAGAATAAGGAAAGAAGAGAAGAGAAGAGAGGAAGGGAGAGAAGAGAGGAAGAGAATGCGAAGAGAAGCGTGAGAGAGGGAGATGGTTTAGGGTTTCTGAAGGGATGCGTTTTGAGTTGTGAAGAGGCGGTTATGGAAGGAAAGGGAGCGTTTTGAGGGTTTAATGGTGGAGATGCCGGAGAAGAATAAGGGTTTCGAAATTTGAAACCCTTCTCTGCACAATGGCGTCATTTCCTTTATTTTTTTAGAATTTTGGGCGCAGTACGTACATAGTATATTAGGTGCGTATGCACCCGAGGAATGTGTACGCAGTTATTTCACCAATTGTGTTGATATGGATTTTATTTAAAGCCCAATTCACTTTAGACCTCAAAGCCTAATACCCTCGTAAGGGTCTGTCTACTTTCGGACCTTCATCAAGGCCCAGTACCTTCGTTAGGGTGATTTTACTTCTGGACCTTCACCAAGGCCCAGTACCCTCGTTAAGGTCTATCTGATCTCGGACCTTCGTCAAGGCTCGGCACCCTCGTTAGGGTTTATCTACTTTGGACCTTCATCAAGGCTTGATACCCTTGCTAGGGTATTCTTTCGAACCCTCATTAAAGCCCGGTACCCTCGTTAGGGTTTATTCTCATGGACTTTCTTTAAGGTTCAGTACCCTCGTAAGGGTTTATCTATCGATGGACCTTCTTCAAGGCCCAATACCCTCGTTTAGGGTTTATTCACTTTATAGACCTTTGTCAAGGCCCGATACCCTCGTTTGGGTTTATTTGTTTTGGATCTTCAGGGATCACTGCATATCTAGTCTGTTTTGCCTAAACAGAGTCCCATCATTCTATATCGCATGGATTATATTTACTTTGGTTTCCATTTGGTTAACGGGCCAAAATGGTGGCTACTAAGTCTTTCGATATTAACTGTCAAGTACGGTAATATCGAAAGAGGGGCAACTGTAGACACCCCATTTTGCACCCAATGATTTGAACTGGAGAAGCCCTATGATGAGGTTAGCTTATGCACTTTAACAGACTTTGGGATACGTCCAAATGGACCAACGGAATTGCAGCTGACAACATATCAGAATTTTGAAAGACTGTCGCGTATGCAAGGACTAAGGTGCGTACGCAGCTACTAAAGGGAAACGTGTTAGAGCATGTTTAGGAGACCTAGATTTTAGCGGAAAACAGGCAGGAACCTTAATCCTTCCTCCCATGCTTATATATAACCCATTATATACCTAAGAGGGAGGACTTTTTGACTAGGAATTAGAGAGAAAACCCTAGAGAAAGAATAGAGAAAAAAGGAGGAAGAAGTGACGACTGCAATTCTGGAGGTTCAGAAGGAGGAATTCCAAAACAAGTGGAGTACATAATCCTGAGGGTAAAGCCAGCAATTTAACTTTTTATTTAGCATGATCATCTCTTTAATAGAATAGTGCTATTACTATGGATGCCATGTTTATTATGTATATTCAGTTGCATGTCTCATATGTGATAATATGAATCTCCTCATGTAGTGGACTCTCCTCATGAGAGAACTTAGGATTTCATGCATACCTCCGCAAAAGCATCATGTAGTGGACTAGGGTTTTATTATCTAGCAACATATTTTCCTGTAAAATAGTATGTAAGGTGTTAGTTTTTGCTTTATTTTAACATGAAAATGGTCTCAGGTATAAATTTGTGGAAAATCACGTGTATACCTTTTTCTGGAATATGGGTGGGAGTTCTGAGATTTGAGATAAACGCCAATTGGTGCGTATGCAACTACTGTATTGCATATGCAGTATATAGTATGCGTATGCAGTAACTATCATTGCATACACATGTGAAGTATTGGCAGATAGTTTCTTTTCTTTATTGTATTTATTCTGACAGTTGGCTAATCTGTATCTTCATTTTTTATGTTTATTCCGTATTTCTGCTTTTGTCATAACATCATGGCTTGTGTGCTGTTATTATTGTATGATTTAGGGTTAATTTTAATTGAACAGTTAGATTAATTAGAGCCATTGATCATGTGTGGGGGGCCGGTTCCGACCAGGTGTGGCATGGTGCCTAACACCTTCCCAGCTGCGTACCCTAGCTGCGTACCCGAATCTCTGGTTATGACGAGCTAGACCCTGCTAGGGTTCACTCGTTCCGATTATTGGGTGGCGACTCCTCTCCGTGTTAGTCCTCTGAGGCTAATGCGTATTCTCGAGCTATGTGGTTTAGGGCGTGGCGTTGACAACCGTATTTTAAAAATGATTAGAGTCCTGATAATATTGTATTTTATGAAAATTTCACGATTTTGACATTTATTAGGTCAAAAATGGGTTATAAATTGGCTCTACTGGAAAAATGTGATTTCCAAATTGTTTCTTTATTTATTTTTTTTCTCTTTCCTTTGGAAGTCCTAAGAGCACATAAAAGGAAAAAGGACCACTTCTTCCTCTCTGATTCTTTTTCTTCTATCTTTCTTTAGTTTTTAGTTTTAAATTATTATGAGTTGATAAGGTTAGGCGTGAAGCTACAACAATTGTTTTATATTTGTTTAACGATTTTTCATAAATTTAATATATGGTTTCATATTTTTTTATTGATTTTAATTATTTTGTAAAGTATTTATTTTGTATAATTCTTTGATTTATCGTTGACTCCGGGTATGATGAATGCTTAGAATTCTTTGCGAATTAAATTACTAGTTTTTTCATGTAATAAATCAATCATTTTTATGAATCTATATTTTTAGAATTGTTTTGAATAAGATAAATTGTTAAATCATCTGATTGGGATTATCTTTCGTATGAATCTCGGTTGAGTTATAAAATTAAGTCGTTAGCAAATATCTTATACTTGTTATGAGTGGACCTTTGAACCTTAGTGCTTTCCAACTATTATTTTCATTCCAATTAATTTTCTACAATCAAGCAACCAAATTTCTAAAATCCCTCCTCAATTAATTTTCTTTTCTCCATCCATCTCTGCTAAATGTTCCCCTTTTCTATGATTCGATCTCGAACTCACCGAAAATATATTATTTCGTGACATCCTACACTTGATAGCATAATAAAAGTTGCAGCAAGTGGCGATTCTGAAGTGGGAACTAAACCTTAAGCCTTCCTTCTTTTATCTTTTTGCTTTTAATCATTAGTAAAATATATACATATTTTTTTTTAAAAAAAAAAATGGGGGCACGTACCCCCAAAGGCTCCCACATGCCTTTGCCCTTGAATTATAGTATATAAATATATATGCTCCTAATCAAGTTAGCACATGTTGATATAAGTTATATTAGAATCAATGCATGAGAGTTGTGTCCCATACATTGGCCCAATGTATTCCATAATCTATTAATGCACTAGGTATAACTCCTTAATATAGGTGTTGGTATAAATTGAATCAGCACATATTCACCTAATCGTCATCTTTTATTTATATATTTATATATATGTATATATATATAAAAGAAATGATCGCATAGCTGTCACTTGTATGATCATCATTGTAGTGCATGTGCTTTGTGAACATCATTTTTCATCAATTAATTATGGGATTTTCTACAGTTTTGGTGGGGCAAACAAATATAGATTCGGGGCTATTGATCCTCCACGTGGATCATCCTTTTAACAAGCAAAATAAATCATTTGTGAGTGGTAGTTGGGTGACGAATTGTCGACCTTCCGGATAATAAAAAATTATTGATTCCCAACCGTATGAGTGGTTTGGGCAGAATGAAAATTTACAAGTTTTTGTGGCCTGTGTGTGCTGTCCATCCCATTCTGGACCACACCCAAGTTGATAAGTGATTTCCTCAAAACTCAATCACTGCCCTTTTCATTGGCACAACATGCTTGCGAGTTAATACATACATACATTCAATGACTTCAACTACTACTACAACCACTCTAAGAAGCTTGGTGGAATTTTAGATTGGTTGGGTTACAGGAAAATAATTACAATATGTAGTCATTCTTAGTTAAGTTAGTTGTCATTCGCTAATGAGTTAGTAGCAATTTATACTGAACTGTAATTATTTTCCCTGACTAAAATTCCCCATAAGCATAAAATCCTTGTATAATTAGAATATTAATTCAAAATGGGTTTAGTATTTTAGTATCATTATAAGGGCTTAACGTTATAGCGAGAAAAGGAAAGGCGATAAATTAACGCATATAGATGGCATAATGGCCAATAACTTAGAAGATGAGTGAGAAATTAAAACCTATATAAATATAGTGCATTATTCTCTACAAAACAAACTCTTGCTCTTGTTGCACTATTTGATATTTTGATCACACTTTGTGAAGAAAAATAAAGGACTCACTTTCCTAACTATCTTTTACCAAATATATATGTAAGTTTCTTGACTATCAAGATGGATGGTTATCTTGAAGGTATGTAGTGACTGCTACAAAGCAGGAAGATCATGGGTCGTCGAAACCCATACGGCAAAAAATTATGATTTTTTATTTTTATTTTATTTCTTATTTTTAAAATTTTAAAGCTGGCATTTGGATGCTTCATTAAAATGAGTACGTAACTAATGCATGGAAAATGCTCTTGATATCGACTGATTTATACAGGAAGCTCATACAGACCAATGCGTTTAGGTTTTATGATGGTCATTTCATGTGAAAATTCGAGGCAGGAGATCGATTGGCTTCTCTTAATGATTGCTCTTAATGCATTTCCAGTGATTGTAACTGCATGATGGGATATAATATATATGTTGTTTAGTGTGGCATATTTTCACAGAGCGCTTAAGAGTTTTGAGAAGCACACGAATAATTTACATTAAAAGCAGCAGTTGGAGCAGCAGAATCGGATTGTCCATAACTGGCCGGGCATTAAATAGCCTTCAAAATTAAAGTGTGATCAGCCTCAAGGATCATAAAGGTTTGGACCTAAGATGTTGGCACCTTGGGAATGGCAACCATCACTCTTTTAACCAGGTGGGAAGCATGAAATAAGCCCACACACATCCAACCAATATCAAGAAATTAAAAAAAAAGAAAAAGAAAAAAGGTGATCAAAGAAATAGGACAAATGTCAAATGGGGAATAAAAAATCATCCATTTATCTTGATTTCTTTGAAATATCAAATTGTAGATCTCAATATCTAAACTAATTAAGCTAGCAAGTTACATGATGTGATACCAGCAAACCATTTGTGATAACATGCTTCACTACTGCAAGAAATTCTGCCAGCTATTTGTAAAATGGAGTTACAACAAGTCCTAGTTTATTATTGCATACTCCACATGCACCGCATCCACCGCATACACATTTTTTATTTTCCTATATCCATTGATCTCTTAAATAAGTTCAATTTTCTCTCCCTTTAAACATAAGTTGATATTATCCTGAATTTAATTGCTGAAGCATTAAGGTGTGACATATATATTTGTCATGGAACCCACATGTGAACCCTTTAATTTGGTTAGGCATGTCTTATTGACATTGAGCGCCCCCACACCCCCCCCCCCCAAACACACACCTTTTTTTTTGCCTACCACATGCTATAAGCAAGGACTGCTTATTGAAGATACGAGAAAGAAAAATAATATATAGCCCAAATTTGCCTAAATCTACTTGCCAAATTAACATATCTTAATTAGAAAAATATTGAAGATATTAGGTAATGGCTGATATTATTCTTGAGATAATATATGGGAGAAATCAACCTTCCATATTTGGCGAATCTTATAACCAAACAAATTTTGCTCGACATAGTTAACCCTAATCTCCAACACGAGCCTAATGAATACCCTGACAGTGGACTTTAATTGGGTGGCATTCCTCTAAGGCTCCGTTTGTTTGGTTGGAATCAAGGTTGGAATGGAATCACATTTTGGGTTCTGTTTCAACTCCCAATCCTGTGTTTGGATGAAAGAGGGGGGGGGGGGGGGGGGGGGGGTTGTTAAAAAGAAAAGGAAGGTAAAAAGGGGGCAACTAATCGTGGCGATTCTATTTGGGTGTGACCGTAATAGTTCCCCTACTTGCTGAGGAACCAATGATAGGAGGGTTTATACTCACAAAGTGGAGGAATTGCAGGCGCTCTCTCAAATCAGTTGTGCCATAGCTTAACCTTAGCGCCACCAAAAAGTTTAGTGCATGAGTAAAGGGGCAACTAGTCGTGGCAACTCTACTTAGGTGTGACTATAGTAGTTTCCCTAAGAAACCCATGATAAGAGAGGCCTAGATGGGCTCACAAAGTAGAGAATCGTAGGTTCTCTCTCAAGTCGGTTAAGTCATAGTCTGACTTCAATCCCACCAAAATAAGTGGCTTTAGTGAATGAGTAGGATCATCAACGGACAAATTCACGTCACGTCATTATTACTGAGACTCGAATCCTTAACCTCTTACACCTTTACTAGTAGAACACAACTTTTGGAAGTCGTGTTTTGATTCCACTCCCCATCTTTGATTAATTCCAACCAAAAAAAATTGCCTTAAATTCTATAACATGGGCCTCATGGTCTCGGTCTCGCCCTGCAGTGCAGTCAATGAAGTGGCATAACTGGCAAGCTGCATGCATTTAACACCGGGAGATATAGTTGGGTTTGTGATATATGGGATTTCATAGCGAATAAACCTCATGCGTCCCTGTTGTGCAGAGCTGGATAAGTACAAGCAATTGTCATAGGGTCAATACGAAACACTCATCTTCCCCTTTTATTTATGAACTCCCCATGCCTCATCTCTTCCCTACCCTACATCAACTTACCTATAACTGGAACCAATAAGGTGTGGATTTTCCAACAAAGGCAAAGTGAAAAAAGGAATTTTGTTTCAAATTTTTTGCCTTTCATAAGATTAGTAAATGATTGGGGTTAGATTTGGTAGGCCGTTAGTGGGCAGAAAGAAGGAATCGTGAAATGTAGTTATCAGGCAGAAAGAAAGAAGAATCATGTGGTGCAGACTTTCCGTCATGTACTAGCTAGTAGGTGAACTTGAAAATAGGGAAGGGACATCCCCCATCAGTATGGGCCTCCTAAGAAGCACGGACACGGACACAGGACACGGTTACGACACGACACGGACACTCCGACACGGCAACTTTTAAAAAACTCAGGACACGACACGGTAGGGATACGGCAATATATAAATAATAAATATATATTATATATATATAAATAATAAATATATATTTATAAGTATATATGTATAAAACTGTATATGTATATGTATATATGGGATAATTGTTGTTTGCATTCCACTCTAGGGGACGTATGCCCTATGTAAAAAATTATTGTTTGCCTTTACACCTTTATTTTATTTTTTTCATATACTAACTATAGTTACAATTTGGAAACCATAAAACTTGTTCCGGTTAAAAACAAACTTTACAGCTGTGGGAGGCATGACAAAAGGTCATCAGTCATCATTGTCACACCCCCCCCCCCCACATCACTGTCACACACACACACCCACCCACCCCCAATACTCTTCTTTTGTTTGGTAAACAGCCCACACCCTTCTCCATGCGTCCAACCACCGACGATTTGCAGAGGGCACCGAGAAACGCAGGGAGAGAAGAGAGCGATGGAGAGAGAATCGGAGAGAGCAGGGAGGCCTACACGCCGACGATTTGCAGAGGCGTTTCGTCCACCTCCGGCAACTGTGATTTCTTTTTTTTCCTTTTTCTTCTTTCTTTTTTTTGGTTGATTTTTCCGGCAGACTACGGATGTTCACTACCGTCGACGATGAAGGCCTTGTTGTGAACTTCTCTTACCGTGTCCACAAAGTGTCTGAACCGTATCTCGCAGGTGTCCAAGCCGTGTCCAAGCTGTGTCCCTTTTTCTTTTTCTTTTTTTTTTTTCCGGACACTTTGAAACCGTGTCTGACACGTGTCGGAGGCGTGTCGAAATCGTGTCCGTGTCCGACACGTGTCGGACACAGCCACGGCACCATTTTAGCCGTGTCCGTGCTTCCTAGTGGGCCTCTTGTTGGCTGATTCTGACCAACTCGATTGGAGTCAACAAGTGGTGAGTAATAAATCTGTCGGTTTTGCAAAAATATCTTTAACCCACCATTTCATAGTAATTTAATTTGTATTGATATGTAAATATTTTCCCATAGCCCAACCAATCTAAAACTCCCCATTTGATGAATAGTTACCAGGATCTCCCATCCATTAACCCACCAATAGTAGGATAGTTAGAAATATATATATGCTTAATGCATGTCACCTTAAATTTTATCAAACCCCAAGGTAACCTAGTTGATTTAGGAACCTATGCTCAGGAAGTAGAAAGGCAACAAAGACACTTTTCAACAGCATGCAGAATACGCCGTTAAAGACCTTTTGCAATGGGGATGCATGAGCAGTAGCAGATTCAGGAATTTATGCTAGGGGCGTGACTTTTTTTGGATGTAACTGTGTTTTTTTTTTTTTTAATCCTCTTTATAACTCTATAAATTAAATAATCATTTGAAGTAACCTTCTATATATACACAATGAAATTAATAAGAATAAAGAAAATTTTTTAACTTAATAATTAATACAAAAACTTAAATATTTATTGATAATTTCTTTTTTTAATGAAGTAATGTATGTATTAAACCAAAAAAGGGCATAACCCAAGGACATAAGACATATACAAGCACTGACCAAGAGCCTTAGCTAAAACTTTAGGAACTCCACAGAAGAAATAAAAGAACACCTACTAGTACTAGTATACGTGACAACAAAACTACTAAAAAAGAGTCTTTATAAAAGATGACTTGAGGTCAAAATCGACGTTTTCACTCCATCAAAAGTTCTTATATTCCTACTTTATAATTGTTCTTGACAAGTCTTCATATTTTGAAAGCGTTAAATGATAATCTCATTATTAATGCTATAAAAAATATCTTTTTCAATATATACAACTAAACTCATGATGAGCCTTGGATTCTTGGAGAGTTGGAGAGCTAGAGTCTTGGAGGGGTCAGTTTACAAAGTCAACAAGAATGGCCGAGTCACGAGTGGGTTTTGAATACTTGAGTAATGTCATGATTTATTGGTTAGAGTGGGGAAAAAAGGAAAAGAGAGAAGAGTAGGGGGGTTCCATAATAAAATTAGAGGGGTCAAAAAAATATTTCAGAGGGGTCAGATTCAAAATTATGGACATATATGTATAGTAAATTTTTTTTTTTTTTTGAATAGGTGAGGGGGTCAGCTGCTCCCCCTTGCACCCCCCTGCCTCCGCCCCTGTGCATGAGCGAGCCGTGTAGAGCGATTCCACAAAAGTCGTGGACTTTTCAATGCGCATTGTAAAAGAGTGTTTTAACAACATGCATAGAAAGCTATAAAAATATGTTTTAACGACATACGTAGCATGCCGTTAATGCCTTTAAAAAAATTCAAGATTCAAACTACCATTTAATAGTTTTTTCCCCAATGTCTCACAAAGCTATTCCAGAAGTGCTTACTTATGGGCAAAAAGGGAAGCCTCTTTTTTAACCTATTTTCTACTTTTCACTAGAATCATATTTTTCACATACCATCCAAGTATCAAACATAAACAAGTCCTAGTACTTGTTTCGACTCTTCGTACTCCCAAAAGGCTAGCCACCTACTCAGGTTTTCCCCATCTTATGACGGAGCTATGAATGTGCATTTGCTTGCTTTCATGCTTTGGTAAATGCTTTTAACTTCATATGGATATTCATTTGATCTGAATAGCCTTAATCATGATTAGATTGGATTAGAATACCTAGCTTTGATTATATCTTGACAATTTAAATATTAGATACCTCATTAATCTTTTGTTATCATCAAAATCTCGAAAATGCCTTTGATTGAAAAACTTTAGGGCCAACGCATCTTCTGATATCACAAACCAATGTATTAATACAATGATTCGTATACAGTGCGATTAAATATAATTTAATAGTAGACAAGTAAAATAATAAGACAATAATTTAATAGTCATCTTACATAGTTGTTCTGGTGAGCCTCTGTATTTGTCTAAGATTTGGTTTTTGATTGGTAATGTGTATGATAGTATAACTTAATTCTATTTGGCTTTTCTTTTGTGATGGGTCTCGCTACATCATGTCAATGAAAATATAAATGTACAAAATTAAAATTACATATTATAAAAAGTTTTACATATTAAAAAGAATTAGAAATGCATATCTTATCAAAATGATGCCGAATAAATGCCTTTGAACCACAATTGTAATTAACCTTTAGATTTTTTCTATTTTTAAATGCATGCCCTATCAAAATGATGCTAGATAAATGACTTTGAACCACAACTGTAATCAACCTTAAGATTTTTTCTATTTTTAAAATTTGTCTTGCTCTTCTTTTGCATTTCAGTTAATGCAATATTAATACAACAACGAAAGAGCATATATATATAATTTAACAAAATAAAATTAATATTGCACCTAAAACTTATCAAAGTTAAAACACTTGCATAGAGATGATCCCAGTTAGGGGTGGATCTAGGATTTTTTTCTCAGGGCTTGCACAAAAGAACCTATTGAAAAACTAAACCTGGACTTTATATAATCTACAAAACCAAATTTATACTACATTTACCTTCAAAATTCAAGAAGGTAATAATTTCAAAATTTTAAGCATACTGTTTACAAAAGGTGTGTATGTCTTGCTTTTACACATATATTTCTTTTTTTTCTTTTTTAATTTTTATTATAAAGAATTGATTTACATTCAATACAAAAAATTACAACGTTTAAAAGAGCATCCAACAAGAAACTCCAAATGAAACAAAGAAAGACTATCAAGTAGCCTTAAAAAAAAACCATAACCCCTACAACCAATATACAATATAATATCCAAAAAACCACGTAGTTAATTTATAATTAGTGCTTAAAAATAAATTGAGAGAGAGTGTGTCTGTAATCTCAAATAAGATTATCAAAAATTCCAAATAAGATTTATCATTTACAGGGTTGTCTTCCATAAGGTTTCATTGGGGGTTTTTTTATCAAACAGTTTGCTTGCATCATTGATGCAAGCCCAACATTTAGCAGAACTTATCACTGTGAGAGACCTAAATAGACACAACAATGAACAATATTTAAACAAATGAGTCTAAATAACTAAAGGAAAACAACAAAAACAAAGAAAGCAAAAGCAAAAGCAAAATGCTACCAGAAAACATCCCAAGAAGAGAAAAACAATTGGGGCTGGACATTTTACTAATTTTACCAAAAATTACTTATTTAGCTAAATGTTTTTTCAAAAAAATTATCGAAACTTGTGGTTGCACGTGCACCACTGTGGATTGGCCCCTGATCCTAGTCATCTTGCTTCATGTCCTTTAGGAGGTGTCGGCTAGCCTCTTGAGGCACATAATCCTTGTAATTTTGGTATCATTTGTGCCGCGAGTTTTTGTGACGGCCCTTCAACATCATGCTAACAGTGCGCTTCACAGTACATTTAGACGATTAAAGCCGATCTTAAATTTATCCTGAATATTGATATAGTACACATTAAATGAACATTTTTTTTTTAATTGAGTAATTTTATTATAAAAAAAATTCCAAAAGTTACATTCAAAGAAGATCCAAAATTCAATCCAACAGCTAAAGTCAGAGAAGATCCAAAATCCAACCCCAAAAGGAGCTAGCAATACAAAGGCTGGCTAAACAACTGACCTAACCAAAACCAGTTTTTAAAGTAATAATGTAACAAGAAACCACCAAATTTGGAGCTTTTAAGGATTGTATTAGAATATATTTGAATTCTCATAACTCCAAATTTGGAGCTTCTACAAATTTAAGTCAAAATATAAGTTCTGCCGTTCATAGATTCATAGTTTTTTTTTTTCCTTCAAAAAGTAAAATTATGTAGCAATACACCCTAGCCAATGAAACCACCCAAAACCCAAAACAAGGACAAAATTGCCCCTGTACACCCAACCCCCAAACAGATTCATAAGTCATATATAGGGGATTTAAATTAAAAAAATGACTATTGGACTGTTAAAAAATTAAATCAAATGACTATCATATCTGAAAAATACGATTAAGAAAATAAATTCGAAAAAATCTCCTCTCCCTTCATCCTCCACATGGGGTGCCTTGTTCTCTACCTTATCAATAAGTGGGACTGAAAGTGAGGGACAATACACAAGGTGGAAAAATGAGAAAGATAATTAAGAGATGAAAAATTTTCGATTAATTATTTGTCTTTTCAGTACTTTCGGTAATGGTATCAATAGATATATGGTAGGACACAGTATACTTTAAACCCTATTTTGATTCATTTTAAATTTTCAGATACCAAAGTAAAACTGACCCCAAACTTTAGGATAGTTTTCTAAATTTTATCCTTATTATTATTTTTAAAATACATCAAGTATAACAAGAGTTTGGATTCGGTAACCGTGCTGGGTTGTTTTGGGTCATTATATAGGTTTTTGGACAGTTAAATTGAAGATAAAAAAATTATTACTAAATTAATCAAAATGATCTTAACGGCAAATTTTTTATTTTTTAATATTGAATGTCTAAAAATCAATTCGACAAGCCAAAACACCTCAACACGTACAACGCTGGACATACAACTCAGCACCTATCACTATTGCTACAGTTGGCAAGGGTATAATAGCGATGGGACGTAAGAGGTTTTTGCCGCTGGTAATAGCTTGTAGCGGTACGTGCGTGCGTTAACAGTGGAATATCTAGTTGTGTTTGTGATGGTTGTTATAGCAAGCAGCTCGTTTGTCAGCTGTTGTGCAGAGCTGGATTCTTACAAGCTTGTATTCTCTCTTTACTAGCACTTGGTTGCAGGGTCAATCAAAGTTCTTGTGCCCTTCTATTTAAATACTTCAAATGGTCCCTCCACAATTCTGTTGCCCACATAAGCTTTATATATATATATATATATATATATATATGTTTAAAAATGATTTAAATTATTATTTTATTTTATGGATAAGACCAAATCATGGATAAGATTATGGATAAGATTGAATTTTTTTAGCTAAGATCAAATCTTTTTTGGATAAAATCAAATCTTTATTGGATAGACTTTTGGATAAGATCAAATCTTTTTTGGATAAGATAGAATCTTTTATGGATAAGATGAAATCTTTGTATTAATGACCAAGAGTTTGAGTTTTACAAGTAACCTATTACTTCTCTTACAAGCTACCAATTCTCCTATATATAGGGATGCTGGGTATGTTATTTAAAGAAGCTTTTGAGAGAACTAACTTCTAGTTATTTTGGTGTGACCTTGAGGTTCTAAGTTAAGAATTCTATCTAATACTTAATTACAATATGTTTTGAGTTTGTGTTGGGCATTTTGAAAGGAGGTTGAAGGTACTTAGTTCCTGTCAATTAGTGCAAGATCGTAGAGGAACGGATCTGAGTTCGAGTTAAGTTGAATCCCGAAGATAGAGTTGCCAGAATGCCTTGCACGTATGGGAGGTTCCAACTATCTTCAAGAAGCGTTATCGCGCCTCTTAGCTGGATTGGGATTGACTTTATTTTATGTAAGGTAACTCGTATTAATTCTATTATTTTGCTATTTACTAGCTGGCATGGGATTAACTCTATTTGGTGCAAGGTACGTAATTTCTGTTATTATACTATTTTGCTAATATTCCAACAATTAGAAGTTATCTCATGGATTTAATTCTAGATATTTTGCTTCCATTGCATCAATTTGAAAATAATTGAGTCTTGTAGTTACTTTACTTCTCTCGGACTTGAACCATATGAATTCATTTGGTATTATGAAAAGAATTCCCATTGTTTGGATATATAAGATGCCAGAACAACATATACAAAATTATTGGGCAAGATGACATGTTTATTATTCTCATGAATGAAATTACTATTGTCAATGGAAATCTTAAGTGGTGGATTGATACTAATGCCACCCTTCATATGTGTGGTGACAAAAGCATGTTCTATACCTATGAACTAGTGGGGGTGAGATGAACATCTTGAGCTTGAGTTTACCTCTAAAATATATAATTCTTCTTAGAAGTCTTGTATGTCTTTTATATCAGGAAGAATCTTGTATTTGGTGACTTGCTTGGTAAGCATGTTTTTTAAATGTTTGAGTTAGACATATTGTCTAGACTAGACTATAAAAGGAAAATTTAGTGGTTTTGATGACAGAACTTATGCTATTTCATGGTTAAATCTTTTAATCGATAGATGGGCCATAGAAAGAACTATGATTTTTATCAAAATGTTTGCTTCCATCCAAATATCAGCCATAATTTTTATGTTGTTTATAGTGTGAAATACTTGATTTTTTATCTATACCAATCCTATTCATGAATTGAAACAAATTAGAATTTTCAATTCTCTACGATGTATAGTCGATAAAATATTTATAGGTTGATGATAGCTTTGGCTGCTGTAAATAATTTGATCATTCATCAAATAGATGTGAAGACTGCATTCCTAAAATGGGGAACTTAAAGAAAAAATTTGTTTTATGCAAGCCTGAATATCTTGTTCTGCTTAGGAATGAGAAGAAAGTTTGCAAATCAGTTAAGTATTTATATGGGCTAAAACAGGCACCAAAGCAGTAGCATGAGAAATACAGGATAATGCTTATTGAGAATGGTTATCAAACAAATGGGACAAATGTATGCATCTATAGCAAATTTGATGGCAATTCTAGAGTAATCATGTCTCTATGCAGATGATATACTATTTTTGGCACAGATCTTGAGTGTGTTAGTGAAACAAAGAAGTTTTTGTCATCAAATTTTGATATGTAGGATCTTGGAGAAGCTTATGTCATTCTCGGAATCAAAATACTTAGAATTGATAGTGGGATTGCATTCTCACAATCAAATTATGTTGAGAAAATCCTGAGGAAATTTGATTATTTTGATTGTTCTCCAGCACCAACTCCTTATGATTCTAGCATCAAGTTAAAAATGAATGAAGGCTAATGTGTATCTCAACTTAAATATTCTTAGATTATTAATAGTCTTATTGATGCAATGCACTGCACAAAGTTGGATATTACCTATGCAGTAGGAAAACTGAGTAGAAACACGAGCAATCCTGGTAAAGAGCAGTAGACTGCATTGAGCAGAGTTTTGAGATATTTGAAAGGCACAACGCATCATATGTTGCATTATGGGAGGTTCTGTACTGTACTTGAAGAATACAGTGATGCAACATGGAATTCATCTTTAGATGATGGGACATTCGTAACTAAATGGATTTTCACTTTAGCAGTATAGCTTATTCTATTATGGAATCTGAGTTTATGGAACTCTTATTCGCAGGAGATGAAGTAAAATGGTTGACGAATTTATTAGAAGACGTACCAATATGGAATAAGCCAGTACCAGCAATTACCATATGTTATGATAATCAATCTGCTATGCTTAAAGCATATATTGAGATCTATAATGGGAAATCCAGACCAATTCGTCTGATAAGGGACTTATCATTATTTATGATGAGATTATTCATATGCAATATGTGAAGTCCAAGGAGAATTTGGCTGACCCCTTAACTAAGTGTTTTGGGAGATATCTTATCTCAACTTCATCGAGGGGAATGGGACTGAAAGCCTGTAATTGAATTGTACTTAGTGGGAACCCAACCTGATGAGAATTCTCAGGTTCAATGAGAAAAACAAGCTAAGAAACAACCGTTGTGTGTGCACTAAATTTATGAAATTGAGTCCATTCCTATGATGAGTTAGTGCAATTCTTGCAGTTGGTTTCCTTGCAGATGAGTCCTGTGAATTGTGAGAGGTTGAGAATTTAATTTCTCTTAATAAGTCTATATATCATGTGGATAGGAGTGTTATAGGATGCACTCTTGATAGACTTACCTTTCTGAGTATTGAAGCTAGTCACTTCACAGGAGATAACAAGCTGTCTTTGGATCACTCAGTAAAATGGGATTCGGCACAGATTCAAAAGGTGCCAGCTTTAGAAGTACAATAACCTCTGAAAGGAATGTATGTATGACATGTCGGTTTGTCTACATGGGTCCTTAAGTTCAAGGCATGTCCACTTAAGTTCTCTGATAAATTTTGATGTGTTTATACTAAGTGGAGGTTCAAGTCCTGAAGACACCTTCATTTATGCACATAACTTTCCTAAGTGCCCATTATTATTATTTTCATATTGAGTTTATTAATTTAAATTAAGTGGGGGATTGTTGGAAATGATTTAAATTATTATTTTATTTTATGGATAAGATCAAATCACGGATAAGATTATGGATAAGATCGAATCTTTTTAGATAAGATCAAATCTTTTTTGGATAAGATCAAATCTTTATTGGATAGACTTTTGGATAAGATCAAATCTTTTCTGGATAAGATAGAATCTTTTATGAATAAGATGGAATCTTTGTATTAATGACTAAGAGTTTGAGTCTTACAAGTAACCTATTACTTCTCTTACAAGCTACCAATTCTCCTATATATAGGGATACTGGGTATGTTATTTAAAGAAGTTTTTGAGAGAACTAACTTGTGGTTATTTTGGTGTGACCTTGAGGTTCTAAGTTAAGAGTTCTATCTAATACTTAACTACTATATGTTTTGAGTTTGTGTTGGGCATTTTGAAAGGAGGTTGAAGGTACTTAGTTCCTGTCAATTAGTGCAAGATCGTAGAGAAACGGATCTGAGTCCGAGCTAAGTTGAATCCCGAAAATAGAGTTGCCAGAATCCCTTGCACGTATGGAAGGCTCCAACTATCTTCAAGAAGCGTTATCGCGCCTCTTAGCTGGATTGGGATTGACTTTATTTTATGTAAGGTAACTCGTATTAATTATATTATTTTACTATTTACTAGCTGGAATGGGATTAACTCTATTTGGTGCAAGGTACATAATTTCTGTTATTATGCTATTTTGCTAATATTCCAACAATTAGAAGTTATCTCATGGATTTAATTCCAACAATATATATATATATATATATATATATATATATATATATATATATAGATACGATTATGTTCCCATCAACATGTGTTGATATAAGTTATATCAGCACCATGTATGGGGGGTTGTATCCTTTGCATTAATCCAATATATCTCATATCCCACCAATGCATAAGGTACAACTCTCATTGCAGGTGTTGATATAAGTTATATCAGCACGTGCTTACCTGATCATTTTATAGATGATATAAGTTATATTAGCACGTGCTGACCTAATCATCATCTTATAAAATATCAAGTAAGCACGTGCTGATTATATCAACACTTACGTTAGGAGTTGTACTTTATGCATTAGTGGGATGTGAGGTACATTGGACCAATGCAAGACGTACAACCCCTAATGCATGGTGTAAATATAACTTATGTCAACATGTGTAGATGGGAACATAACCATATATATATATAATGATCCTATCAGCATGTGTTGATATAGACTTATATCAGCACGGCTACAAACCTACAATTGTTTATTACAAACCTACAATTGACTGATTGCAAACTTACAATTGACTGACTACAAATGGACGGCTTTTAAATAGCTACAAACATCCCATTTCACTGACTATAAACTTACAATTGATTGATTACAAACCTACAATTTACTGATTACAATCGCCCGCAGGCCAGATAATTGTCTATTTGTAGTCAGTTAATTGTAAGTTTGTAATCAGTCAATTGTAGGTTTGTAATTAGGAATTGTAGGATTGTAACCGTGCTGATACAAGCCTATATCCGCACGTGTTGATAGGATCATTTCTACTCTATATATATATACGTATACATATATATATAAGATGATGATCAAGTAAGCACGTGCTGATATAACTTATATCAACACCCGCATTGAGAGTTGTACCTTGTGCATTAGTGGGATATGAGATACATTGAACCAATGCAAGAGGTACAATTCTCAATGCATTGTGTTGATATAACTTATATCAAAATGTGCTGATGGGAACATAATTGTATATATATATATATATATATAAAAGAAGGAATGTATACATTTAATATCAGTTGCACCTGATAATAGAAGGAATATATGTTCCTTCTATTATCAGGTGCAACTGATATTAAATGTATACATTCCTTCTATTATCAGATTTAATATCAGGTGCACTTTAAAGTTTTACCTAATAATTTGTATTTGGTGAATCCAACCGTTGGATTAGATTTGCTACTCATGGAGGTGTTTCATGCCAAAAATCAAGTTAATTTGAGATTGATTGTCATTAGATCCAAAACGTGCATTTTTTAATCAATAACAATTGCTCATTTATGGATATTTTGAATGAAATAGTTCTTAATCTTATATCAACTTGATTTTTGGCATATATAACTAACATATGAATCAAATTTAATCTAATAGTTCATTTGGCCAAATACGAATTGCGCATAAGAGTTTTAGAGTGCACATGATGCAAAATTGCATCAGGTGCACTTGACAATAGAATAACCACATGTCTATATGTATATATATATATTAGGATGATGATCAGGTGAGCCCGTACTGATATAACTTATATCATCAACACTCGTATTGAGAGTTTTACCTTGTGTATTAGTAGATTACGAGTATTTTGGGCCAATACATGGGGTGTACAACCCCTAATGCATGGTGCTGTTATAACTTGTATTAATACGTGTTGATCTGACTATATATATATATACATACTAGATGTAGGCACACGTGCGTTGCATGTTATTATTTTTCAATAATATGAAATATAAATGAAAGAATAATTTTTAAAAAATTAGATATTAATATCGGTTTGGTTAGATTTTTACTTCTAATGAAACATATAGTGAGTAGTATAACTTAATTTGAAAAATTTTAAGTTAATCACAAATAAATTTAGAATATAATAATTCCCAATAATATATAGTAACACAATATTATATTGATTAACCACAAAACTTCAACAATTTGAAATGAAATTTAAATAAAAAAAATTAATCATTATTGAATATATGTGTTGTCACCAATTTACAAAAATGTCGTTGCTTAATAAGTTGAAGGTATTATATTTTGATAATTGATGAGTTTGAGTAAAATAAAATAAAATAAGTAAGCTATTTGCATAAATCAAAGTAACATTGATGAATTTCGTAAGTATATCATAATCATGCATGAAATGATCATCATACATGTTACAGAGAAAAACAATGAATTCAAGCTTACCAAATTCTAACTTCTAACGATTGAAAACTAATAAATCTTACTATTTCCTTTAAAGTTTTGATGAAAAAACATCCATTCACAATGAAAAAGTTAAAGAATGACTTTACATAGAACTCTAATAAAATAAAAAGAGAAATGTTTCCTATATAAGTTAACTATAAGAATATAGATGTCTCCTATATAAACTTTACTATAATAGTAATTGTCATCTATTCAACTACAATAAGATTAAAAGGATGCAGAAAGGGTAGTTGTGTATTTAAAATTTAAAATAAGGGTATATTAGTTAATCAAAAGTTTTTTTCACATTCAGCTTTTTATAGGTAATATAGATAAATATGAAATTTACGTACGTATCAAGACACGTGTCTGCAAACGATAATGTTAACTCAACTCTTTGATTTAATAGTAAAAGTCACATTGGAATTAGCAAAAGATAAAATAACAATATATAATTAAAAAAAAGGTAGGGACAATTAGTTCATTAGTAGGGTGCATAAGCATCTGGAGGGACCTCAGAAAAGAAAATCATGACTTGCCTCGATGACCCAACTTTATTACCATTCTATTATGACTTTCAACAAATGATGTGATTTTGGGCGACATTAATATTTTCATCTCTCTCATGTAATGCGAAATTGGGTGGTACGTTGCACCTTTAACTTGTGTCATCATAATACAACAGGAGAAACTAACGTGGAAAGGTTTATTGGCTGAGACGATCGAGATAAATTCAAGCATGAAGCAACATGGTTCTCCAGTAGTGCTTCATCGACTGAGAAATGAGGATATTTTTGCAATTATTTATAAAGAGTGGTGAGATGAGCAATTTATTTCTAAACCTACATCCAGTTTGGCTTCACCAAACTGTCCAAACACGTTGACTGTCGTAAGATCTAACGACTTGAAAACTGTGTCAAAAATTGTGTCTCCGAATCTTGATTTATTAAAAACTTAATTATTTTTTAAAGATTTTTTTAGATCTGTCTATTTCTGGGCTGAGTTTCATATGTTTCACGAAAGATGACAGATGCTGACTAGAATTGATCCCTCACAGGCATTTAAGATGTAGCTTTTCATGAAATTTTATGGACCATGCATTGTATACATAGCCGAACAAGTTGGTAGAAAAAGACATGGCCTAAGTGGGGAGTGCGAATAATCTCTGCACATTTGAGAAGACCTACTAAAATTATCTTTTGATGTACCCTTACTGTTATTCTAGTACCCTATACAACTACCCTATTCATCTACTGGCAAAGCTTAATACCCTAGGCCAAGACAATATTAATCCATTCTTGATGAAAATTTTGTTCAAATTATTCCGTTTATTGGTTGCCTATTTTTAGCTACAAGCTTTTGCTTGGGTTTGCAAATACGTTATGTTTTGATGCATTATTTGCCTCATGAATGTTGTAGCTAACATAGATGGGTTATCTCTTGATCTCTACCTTAATTGGTGTATCCCCTACACGAACGTGCGCGTGTACAATTTATTGCTATCAATAATTTGTTGTTAAAGTTTGTTGGACTTGCTTATCACAATGTCCTTACTAGTAAAGAGGATTACATAAATTGATGTGTGTTGCTCTCATCAGTTATTAAACATGCATGGTAGCCCAATTGAGTAGACGAAAAATTAATGTTCGAGATACAACTTTCAATGTAGATACTTATATAACTTATATCAGTATGCTTTTACCGAACTGCCATCCTCTCTCTCTTTATGTATATCGAGGTTTGAAGGCTTGTCTAATCATTCAAATTTCTAATCACGTGCTTTTGCAAGGTCAAGAGAGATTGATAGTAGCCAAACCTAAATATTTCGAAATGCTTAGGAACACAATTTATTGCTATCAATTTGTTGTTAAAGTTTGTTGGACTTGCTTATCACTCATCTAGTAAAGAGGCTTACATAAATTGATGTGTCATCACTCTCATCGGTTATTAAGCATCCATCGGTAGCTACACTGAGTGAACGACAGGAGCAGACTAGAACTTGATGTGAACAAATCCTTTGAAGAACCTCCTTGATAATTAGTGATTATCATTTTTTTTCCAATCTGACATAATGATTAGGTTATAAAAAAAATAAAAAATAAAAAATAAAATGAAGAAGAAGAAGAAGGGAAATTGAAGAAGAGAGGGTAATGTAAAATTGAATCTTTCGAGAAAATCAATATGGCCCTAAAAAACATACCATTTTAAAATAATTTTTCTTCATTTAAAAAAAAAAAAAAAGGTGACCACCATTATTTTTTATTTTTTTATTTTGGAAGAAAAAAAATTTAATACATCTAGAGAAAGCTACCCATCGAGGATTCTCCATCAAAACATACGTCCCATACTTTCTTAGGAAAATGGTTATCCCAAATCTCTTTAATGAAATTTCTTAATTAGGACATGTCTATACACATGTCCGATCAAATCGAGATGGAAAGCCACCAAATCTCTTTATGAGATTGCTGATACTTTGATAGTGTTGATAAAGCCACAGATTGCCTGAATTACTAATTGCGAGTCTCCTTCGATCAATTAATTAAACTATTCTTGACAATTGTAGATCTAACCATGGGCACCGAAACATTGCCTAAGGAGAAGGAAGCTACGCCTCTCTCCATAAAACATCCTGTTACTTGTCCTACTGCTTAGGACACATGACCCCATAACAAATTCGGTCCTTTTAAATAAATAATAAAAAAATCCTTTGAAGAGGAAAAATAAATAAGTAAGGCATTTATCATTTCATAGAAGCAAATGCTGTGCAAGTGTGCAACTTAGGGCTTCTTTAGGAATTTCAAAAATTGGATTAAACTGGTTTACTCTATAATTGCTATTTGGTTTTTGAGTAAACCACCTTATAGTTAATTCGCAAAAAGACTATATTTATTCTTTATTTTTAAAAAAAAGTTGAATTAGTTAGTAATAAAAATATAAATAAATAAATAAACTTACCAAACAATATGAAATCAAAATTGCCAAATTTACTTTTAGTTGATCCGATTTCATATTTTCCAAACAAGCCATTACTCTTTATATAAGACAAGGACCCAGCATGCTATTTCGGATTGAGCCACAATTTCGACACGAGTAATAAATGTACATGCGTCTGTTGGGCTATCATCTCATTTCCTGGATGGGGTTCCCTGTCAGCGGCTCATAAATTTTTCCCCTTTAGGAGTATTATAATAAATAAAATTGCACATGGAGAAACTTTCTCGACAATATCTATATATAGATCATGTCAACTGTAAGATCTTTTGCTAAATGCCCTCTATCTATCCTATCCACGCCAACTCTCCCTCTAGACGATAGTTAGTTGGTCAGAAATTACGAATTTTTCAGTCAATTTTTAAAATTTTTTAAAAATAATTTTTAAATTTTTAAATTTAAATTTGATCATTTATAATATAAAACAAAACCCACAAAATAAAAATAAATAAATAAAAGAAAATTCATCGCGTGAAAATCCTCACTCCAATTAAAAAAAGGAAAAATCGAATGTGACACTTAAAAAACAAATAGTGGATTTTGACAAAAAAAACCTTACTATCTTTTTTGTGGCTAGGATTTGATCATTGCTTTTGTCTGTTAATAATAAATGTGTTTGTTTGACCATTACTAAAAGTAATGATAGTCTATTATGCTAGCATGGTTCCTTAAAAAATTTGATTGTCTTCGCTAGTCAAACATAAGTATTGCTGTAATTACAGTGCCTTGGCTTGGTAGGAATCCAATAAATAACGGAGTAAAACAAAAAATAAATAAATAAATAAATAAAGTATTGCTCCTTGTACATGTTGGAAAATTTTTTATGAGAGTTGGTCCTCTACAGGGTTGGCTAGTTTGTTCCCTATAGCAAGAAGCTTTGTGAGAAAGGAGTGGCCAAGGGCAATGTTTAATTGGGCCCAGTTGATTGCACTGTCCTAAGCTGACCTAAAAGGACATAATACCAACTTCTGTAAAAAGAAAGGACATTGTTGATTAATTATGAGCTGGCCGTGTAAAGATTAAACAGTTGGAACACTTCTTGTTTCCTAATTTGAAAATAAAAAGGGTTTAAAAAAAAAATTGCAATGGCCAATCTTGTGGCTTTGTTGATGTACAATATCTCTCTCCTTTCTTATTTGACCCAATAAATAATTTTTTGACACAATTACCATATCTTTTCTTTTCTAATCAGCTTATATATATTATTTTAGTTCAAAGATGTGTCAAATATAACACAAGGATAAACTATTTTTTTAGCACATCCTTTAACATGTAATTAGAGCACCAATAAAGTGTGCTAAGATGCTCTTAGTTCTCTTCTCTCATTCAACTTTTAAAATGATATGATTAATATATAATAATGACCAAATGGTTAGTTCAAGTAGTTACTCTGTTCTCTCTATTTATTTATTCATTATTAACAGACTTTATTTCTACAATCAGGCTAGGTCAGGGTTTGAACAAAAGTTATTGACAGACTTTATTTCTACAATCAAGCTAGGTTAGGGTTTGTACAAAAGTTGCAGGAGAGGTCCCTCATAATCAGTAAATTCCCAACTAATATAATTTATTTGTGACTTCTTGCATGCCTCTATGTGTGTTTGTGTGTGTTTATATCTATCATGATCAGGTACACACATGCTAATATAACTTATATCAACACCCACAGTAAAAGTTATACCTTGTGTATTAGTGAGATATAAAGTATATTGGACCAATATAAGGAGTACAACCCTTAATTCATGGTACTTATATAACTTATATCAACATGTGCTGATAGGAACATAATCGTGTATGTGTGTGTGTGTGTGTATATATATATATATAGGACTGATCATGTGTGGGGATATCCCGGAGTATCTCGTTCGATCACAACCGTCCGTGAACGACACGCACACATTCATGCATCCGTATGTGTCGCTCACAAACGGCCATAATCGAACGGATGTCCCGCACATGATCAAAGGCTATATATATATATATAGCACACGTGCGTTGCACGTGAATAGTTTTAAATAATATTAGTTATACAAAATAATAAATGTATAAAGATTTTATATTTTTTCATAAAAGATAAAGTTTAAATTTCAAAAGTACATTTTTTTTTTTTTTTATAATCAAAATTGTCAACGAAAGATTAAAAACTTTTTAGATATACATTCAAAATTTTTTTCTTTATAAAACGGAATGTTTAAAGAGTTTATATTCATATATATTATTATGTAACTTGATAATTGCTTTAAAAAAAAGAATTTGAGTAAAAATATAATTTTAATTTGTTAAAAGTTTGAGTTAAAATCTAACCTTCATTTGTTACCAAATGATAAGAATATTTACTATGTATTTCAATTAAACTAGTTGATGCACACGTGCGTTGCACGTAATAATATTTGCGTTGTAAAAAATAATTTTTAAATCAAATTTAAATTTTTATACTCACTCATTGTTCATCTCTCAGTGCAACTCTAATTCATATAACTATCAATCTTTTTACAATCATGTACTAATTTTTTCTTCTAGATAGAATTCCTCAAATTTTAGTTTCCACACATTGCGTTTTATCCTTTTCCTACTATAAGTCAAATTTATAAATTGTGATTTTTTTCACTTACGTAACAAATTTTTTTCCTTTTCCTGTTTGGATAGAATAATATTTATTTTAATTTTGCTTATTTCTCATTCCAATAAGATCGAGATGCAATATTGAAACTAACATCCAAATGAACTTAAGCCAAAAAAAAAAAAAAAGAAAAAAAAAGAAAAGAGGTTTGAAAGACAGCTATACAACTATAAGGAGATTCATAAACTTGCATAACGTTACATGTGCCTATATATATTATAAGATATAACACAAAGATTTGAAGAACCTTTGTTAAGACAATGAAGTTTACTAAAAATATGGAGAAAATAATAAATAAATTAAAAACCGGCTACCAAATTAAAATTTGTATGTACCTTTGGTCATTCAATTTTAAGCACACCCATGATCACTGAATTAAGAGAATGATAAAAATTAAGATGCATTTACAATTCATTGACCTAGAAGATAAAAAAATTAATCTCCTTGGCTAAAATATTATATAAAATATAAAAATTGTAACGTACAAAAAATAAAGCAAATTAATCTCTTACGAAGAGAGTTTTAATCTCCAAGATTATATTACAGACATATTGAGCATATCAAAATGAAGAATCTAGAAGAGAAAAAAAAAACTGGTACCTTTTTATGATGGATTTTTGAGTCTATAAAGAGAGAAAAAGAGAAAGATTAAATACTCAATTTATAAAAGAGAAGAGAAAAGAATTAATGTCAAGCTGATGCACCGGTTGACGGTTACTCAATAAGCATTGTAAAACTAAACACGCTGGTATTTAATTCTAAAATTTTGATTGCTAACTATCTATGCCTAAGCCCACCCAATACAAAGTCAAGAAACAGAAAAGAAAAACCCCTATATAATAAATACTAAATACTATAAAAGACAGCTACAAAAAATAAGGGTAATTCTCAAAACTTGCTCATAGTTTTGAATGCTACCTACAAAGAGAGGGGGGCAGGAGGAGATGCCAAGAATCATCATCATTGATTATTTGTGAGATCCACTAGATAATATGCGGAGAATGTAAATTAAGACTAAATGTATAATAAAATGAGAAAAGAGGAGAAGCATAGAGAAAAGAGGAGAAGCATATGGGTAGAAGGGAGAAGGGAGACGTATGGCTGATTGGTTGTATATTATTATTAGGTCTCTAAATCAATAGGATGCTTAACTCGTGTAAAATAAGTCACCTTGTTCTAATAACTTTTGTTCTATCATATTTAAAATTTTAAAGTTAGTTAAGTTATTCAGATTTCTAATTATATATAGAACACTTATGTATTTCTTAGTTCAAATAAATTTATGTGTGTGGTTGGGTGAATGTTATGTAATATTTGACTTTATATTGATAATTTTTTTTTCCTATATATCGATCATTTCAATCAGTATGTGGTGTAGCTAGAATTAATAATATAACTTATAAAAAATAGTCAAGACTCAAAACTCTCAAAGAAATTGAAACTTTTTTTTTTTTGTATCAAAAAGAGATAGTGCACTTAAGTTCATGTTGCATTCATAATTACATAAATAAATTAACAGAAAATCACTTAGACACTCAAAAAAGAAGAAAAAAAAAATCACTTACCTTATGCTTCAAATTTTCTCTAAATCACATTGGGGATAATGAAAACTCAACTGAACTTGATTCAATAAAACTTTATTCCCTCCTACATGAATCCTAATGGGGAGATTCACTAAAAAAAAAAAAAAAATAAATAAATAAATAAATCGGAAGCAAGCAACAGATCCTTGCCACTATTTTTAAAGCACATGCACATGTATGAACCTCCATTAAAACGTCTAAAAAAAAAATCACCACCAGCCGCTTTAATAGAATTATTGAAATAAAATAGATGAAGCAACCGATCGAGAATTGGGGTGTTCACATGGGTTAAAATGGGGCAAAGTATGGAAATAGAAATGAAAAGATATTAATTAATATGGAATAATGATGCATGGGAACTGTTAAAAACAACCTATATTAAGGTATGTGTTTTAGAATTATAGTTTCCATAATGCTATATTTCCTATATATGCAGAAGGGTGGGTAGTTGTGTATTTAAAAGGAATTATAGTTTCTGTTTCCTTTGAATTCCTATTTGTGTTTTATATATTAAGGTATATGTTTTAGAATTATAGTTTCCATGTTGCTATATTTCCTATATATGCAAAAGGGTGGGTAGTTATGTATTTAAAAATTAAAATAAGGGTATATTAGTCAATCAAAAGTTTTTCTTACATTCATCTTTTTATAGGTAATATAGATGAATGGTAAATATGTATTTTTCTTTAAAAATAAGGGTATAAAGGTTGTTCAAATTTTTTTTATGAGATTCAGCCTTTTATGGGTAGTATATATATATATATATATATATATATATATATATATATATATATATATAAAACTTTGATCATGTGTGGGATATTTGGGATATCACATTTAATCACAGCCGTCCGTGAGCGATACACGCACGCGTGTTATCCACGGACAACCATGATCAAATGGGATACTTCGAATATCTTGCACATGATCAGTCCTTTATATATATAGTTTTCTTCTCATGAGATTAACCAAATATCAAGTTATATTAGGTCACCCTCTAAAACTTTACCAATGATTTGTACTTTGTAAAATCAATGGTTGGATTAAATTTGATCCATATATAGGTCATGCATACTAAAAATCAAGTTAATTCAATACTGATTACTATTCGATCCAAAACTTGTATATAGTTTTCAATTAATAACAATTGCTCATTTATAAACATTTATGGATGAAAGAACTCTTAATCTCAGATTAACTTGATTTTTGATATACATGACTTACATATGAATCAAATTTAATTCAACAGTTAGTTTCATAAAATATGAATAGCAAATAAAAGTTTTGAATATATATATATATATATATATATATATATGCAGTTATGTTTTCATCAGCTCGTGTTGATATAAGTTATATCAACACCATGCATTAGGGGTTGTTCCTCTTACATTGGTCTAACGTACCTCATATCCTACTAATACACAAATTACAACTTCTAATGTGAGTGTTGATATAAGTTATATTAGCACATGCTTATTTCATCATCATTTTATATAGGGTAAAATACATCTACACCCCTTCTATTTACTGACTATTACATTGACACCCCCCATACTTTCTAAAATTACACTGCACTCCCTTACTTTAGAAAATAATATACACTTACCCCCATCCGTCAAACAGCCATTAGAGTCTTTAACGTTTGTTACTGACGTCAGCCAAAATTAGGTTAAAAATACCCATTTTAACCTTCTAAAAACCAAACGCTGCGTTTAGTTACACCCTCTCCCTCTCCACCTTTCATCTCACAAAATTTTCAGTACCATTATTTCTCTTCTTCTTCTCGATGGAGACCAGTAAACGGAAAGGCATGGAGACAGGGGTCGATGGAGGCAGAAATGGCGAAAATGGCGTCGGATCGGAGGAAAACGAAGGGGTTATAGAGCGAAACAGGGGAAAGTGATGAGCTTTCATCGTCGGTGACCGGTCACCGCTGCAGCAAACCCCCACCGCCAGCAAGCCCCTCGCTGCAGCTCTCCACAAAGCATGGTGCACTTGTAAACCCAGCGAATGGCAGCCATCACCGTCGCCTCGCCTCGCCTCGCCGCGCTGCGCCGTCGCCGTCCCCTCCTACAAACGTGGCTGAGGCCATGGTTGAAACGAGATCTAAACGCCAAATCCACTAGAGATCTGGTGGTGAATCCGCCAGAGATCTGGTGGTGGGGGGAGGCACAAGGGTTTGGAGAGAGAAAAAAAAAAGAAAAAAAAAAGGAAAACAGAGGAGAGAAGGCACAAGGGTTTGATAGGTTTGGAAAACAGTGGGTTTAATGAGTTCGTCGGTGATGGCAATAGGAGGAGGCACGGGGGTTTGGAGAGAGAGAGAGAGAGAGAGAGAAAAAAGAGATGAAAACAAAGGGGATGCTCTGTTTGATGGGTCCGCCATGGTTGAAACGAGGCAACCCCTCTTCTTCTTCTCCTTCATCTCTTTCATTTTTCTTTTCTTTTTTTTTTTTTTTTTTGCAACCTGTTTAGATCTTCTCCTTCATCTCTCTCTTCTTTTTTTTTTTTTTTTTTTTTTTCCTATTGCTGCATCTTCTTCCTCATCATCCTTCCTTTCTCTGTTTTTTCCCCCTTCTTCAAGTTTTTGTAGTAAAAAAAAAAAAAAATCAAATTGTTAGGCTGGAAAAAATGGAGTTGGTCGGAGTGGGGTAATTCATGTGCACGCCTCCCCTTCTTCAATTTTTTGTTTTTCTTTTTTTTAAATTTTTTAAATTTTGTTTTTGCTTACAGAGTTATAGTGTTTGATTAAAAAGAAAAAAACCATTGGCCAGAAAAAATGGAGTTTCTCCACTTTTTCCTGTCGGAGAAACCACGATGTCCCGTAGCTTCCGGCGTCAACAGTCGGACATCCCATGCCTTTTGTGTTTTAATCTACTGAAACACTAAAACGATCGTGTTTTAAGAGAAAGGTATATTTGTCATTTCGCAATTCCATTTACTTCGTTAACTAAGTTGTTCTAACAGGAGAGGTCAGTGTAATTTTAAAAAGTACAAGGAGATCAGTGTAATAATCAGTAAATAAAGAGGATGTAAATGTATTTTACTTTTTTATATATATATATATATATATATATATATATATATATATATATGTGTGTGTGTGTGTGTGTGTGTACATAGTGCCACCTATCAACTCAACTAATCAACTCTATGTTGTTGCCGTCATTAAATCGAGACGACGTTTGACAAAAGTCGGTTGAACTAGCCTTCATTTTATAATAAAATATTACACTATCATAAACCAACCTCTGACACATTATTTCTAGCCGTTGAATGTACATACGCCTTAACCTCCTCAACCACTTTTTAAATAATACAATACCAGGGTAACCCGACTGATTCTTAGAAACTTGACACCTAGTGTGTGCGCAACGATATGTATTAAAAATTAAAAATTAAAAATATAAAGAAGGATAAGGTTATTTGTGATAATATTAGTTCTCATTTAGTCTTATTTGTATTACTGATGTGATATTATAAGTTAATAAAAAAATATATAATTATTAAAATGCTTTTCTAATCTTATAATCATTTTATTTTACTCTCATTCGACCAAATCACGGTTACATGAAAGACTTTATTTTATTTCTCCTATGAAAACTACCCCTGTGGCACCTTGAAAAAAGATGTTATTGACAAACCATAGGACCGACTGTCAAAGGAGCATTGCCCTTTTAAATACTGCTATAAGTACTGAAGCCAAGCATCAAAAAGAAAAGCACGCACACAAGTTGGCAAAATGGGAACCCTCTACCCAGAGCCTCCTCCTCTCCTCCAAGACCTCAAGGTCACCCTCCAAAATTCCACCCTTCTTTTCCCATCCCAAGAAACCCAGAGAAAATCCATCTTCTTATCAAACATCGACCAAGTTCTCAGTTTCGACGTCCAAACAGTCCATTTCTTCCCGGCCCACCCCGATTTTCCTCCCGAAATTCTGCCGGAGAAACTCCAAAATGCGCTGAGGAAAGTCTTGGTGCCATACGATTTCTTGGCCGGAAGGTTGAAACTGAATCCCAACGTGGGTCGTTTGGAGATCGATTGCAACGGTGCTGGAATTGGCTTTGTGGTGGCTACTAGCGAGTTTACATTGGATGAGATTGGAAACTTGGTTTATCCAAATCCGGCATTTTGCTCAGCTTATAGTCACCAGTTTGGATGGCTTGGCACCTGCTCAGGATCAGCCACTATGCATTGTTCAGGTATTGAAACTAAATTATTGAACCCAAAAAAAGAAAAAAAAAAGTAAGCAAATTTATCAATAAATGTCAACAACTAGTGAGACTACGATGACCGCAGTTGGTGATTCCCGGCAGTGACAGTTATAACGAGCTATTCATAGCCATAAATTCGTCTCCCATATTAATGCCTATTTCGTCTGCCAACGCTTTTGAAAAATATATATATTCACGCGTGGCACCTGAAAGGAAAGATAGGTCACACTTTTTATAATTGAACACATGCATATACACGAGTGTTCAGGTCAGTCTTATCTAGCTAAATATATATACCACTATGTCAGCTCCCGGCTTATCCTATCGTCCATCTTCACTCATCAAGATTTAATGATTCAAAAAGAAAATCATGAACCGTTAAATCTTCATTAATAAAAATGGAAGATGAGATGGTTCGGAACTAATATAGTAGTATATTAGTCGGGGTTAACTTGAACACTCCTTTACATAATAAGATTTTCAGGTGCCCTTAATCTAATTGTGGAAGGTCATGCACCATGGTGTTTTATCCCATTTCTAACCATTTTTTTTAGAGGCATAATAAGATATTCATAAAGACATAAGTTCATCCACCACTAGTGTGAATGCAGGCATGGCATCTAGAAAGGGGGATAATCACACCCGCTCTTAAATAGGCTATATGTATTATTATTATTTATTTATTTGTTTGTTTTTTCTAAAAGATGGGTATCCCAAGTCATCGTATGTGGGGTGAGACTCACATGATCCTATAGGAGTGTAGTCTACTGGTCTACACTTTGGATATTTTAGCTACAATAAAGGGGCAGTATATGGGACTATAGAAAAAATGATATATCACTATAATATATATACATATGTTTCCTCCAAAGCATGGCTTAACAACAGGAATCAAATCGAATTTGAATCTTAGTCCGACTAGATCTACTTTGATAACTTTGATCTAGTTTAATTGAGTCTTGTGAATATTCTCCTTTTTTTTTTTTACAATAGAAGGGAATCGAATCTATCCTAATCTATCATCATGATCTTATCCTAAGGAGGGGGGAAAAAAATCCTGATTATTACCCAATTCTCTAGGCTATAGGTTAGCTCCAAAGACTTTAACTGATTATTGTAAATAGATTCCTGTACCATATTATACCATTGAATTTGGATGTATTAATTAAGTAGCCCCCTTAACCTATGTAGTCAAAGGCAAACACCTCAGTTTTGGAGGAAAAGCTGCTATATGTCGGCCTTTTTAACATACACTAGACTAGACGAAGGACCTCATAGATGGATATTGAACAAATACATCCAGATTTGGTTCACCCATCTTGGAAAATCTTAGGCTGTACATGAATATTGAATTTCTGCCTTTACTACAATGGCTCCAGAGAAAAAATTAATTGGAAAGGTGCTAATACCTGCTTAAACCTACTTTTTCTGTGGAGGGGGCCAAGGCCTTAATTGAGAAAACAACAGATATTAATATTTTATTTATTTTTTTCCCTTCACTCAATTAAGCAACAACTGATCACAACCACAAAATAGAGAGTGAGAGAGAGGTTGACAGCTCCTAAATATTTATGGTTTGCCACTTTTGCAGGTGACATCGTTTAAGTGCGGTGGTTTTGCAATGGGCGTATCAACCAACCATGCAACGTTTGATGGGTTAAGCTTCAAAATCTTCTTACAAAATCTTGCTGCCCTAGCTGCTGACAAACCCCTTGCTGTCATCCCTTGCAATGACCGTCAACTCCTAGCCGCTCGATCTCCGCCATGTGTCACATTCCCTCACCCTGAGCTGCTCAAGCTCAAAATCCCAATAGGGGAAGAACCCAAACCCACAGTTTTTGAAGCCGCCCCTGAGGAACTTGACTTCAAGATTTTCCGGCTAAGCCCAGGTGACATAGCTAACCTAAAGGAGGCGGCGAAATCGAAGGATGGCAAAAGCCGGATAACCGGATTCAAGGTGATGACGGCGCATATATGGCGGTGCAAGGCCTTATCGCACGAAGCGGAAAACAATCTAGATAGGTTATCAACCATCCTTTATGCGGTTGATATCCGTTCAAAATTAAGGCCACCACTGCCGCTGGCGTACACTGGCAACGCCGTACTCACCGCTTATGCGACGGCAAAATGCAGGGATCTAGAAGAAGGGCCGTTGTCGAGGTTGGTGGAGATGGTGTCGGAGGGAGCCGAGAGGATGACGGACGAGTATGCTAGGTCTGCAATAGATTGGGGTGAGCTCTATAAGGGGTTTCCACATGGGGAGTTTTTGGTGTCTTCGTGGTGGAGATTAGGGTTTTCCGAAGTGGAGTATCCCTGGGGAAAGCCGAGGTACAGTTGCCCTGTGGTGTACCACAGGAAGGACATTATCTTGCTCTTCCCAGACATTGATGAAGCTACCAGTGATGGGATCAATGTTTTGGTAGCTCTCCCCCACAAGGAAATGGAGAAGTTCGAAACCCTCTTCCATAAGTTCTTGGCATAAAGTCACTCTCTGAACTTATGGCATAAAGTCACTCTCTCTCTCTCTCTCTATATATATATATATAAATTTGTCATGGATGGATGGACTAAAATTGGGTTAATTATATAAGGGTGGAAGTTAGGGTTGAACAAGGAGGAATATTGCGTGTTGGACGATCACCGGAATATTATAGACTCTTTGTTTTTGTTGCATGCATGCGGATATTGCTCATGCATTTACAACGTACTGTACTATACGAATGTATGCATGAATTTTATGTATAGGCTTGTAACGGATTGAAAGATACTATATAGCTAGCTAGCACGTACCTATAAACAATGTACTGATTAAAACTCAAATTGTAATAAATTTTTATTGAGAGAATTAATTAATCATGCTATGGTGAACGTTCCTTGCTCTCTTATTGATATTGTTCCTAATGATCGATCTTAATTGGTCCTTAATTTTGTTGAAAGATATCATAGAAGTTGATTATATTACAGATCATGCCATGTTTTTGTGAACTTTCTTCCATAATGCAAACCCTAGTATGTGGCCCAGCGCCCAGGCTAGTGGCCTGGCTTGGCTGTTGTTTGAAGAACACATGCAAAGGGTAGAAAGTAGTCCTTTATTTCTGAAATTTCATGATCAGGAATGAGTACATGTATGCATGAAGGATGAGTAATTATAAGCTTCTTCATGTCATACGGAGTAATATATTGGACTGCTGTGACATAATCACGCAAAAGATCTTTAAGAAAATAAACTTACAGTGAAATATATCTTGTTCCAACTTGATTGTTCATACTTCTACATTCCAATTAATTTTCCTAGAATTACAAATACCGTATACAATAAAAAAAGAAAATTTTAAAAATTAAGAAGGATTTTTTATTTTATGTAGCTTCGCCCTCTTTTGGCATGGATGATATGGGGTGATCCTGCAGAAGATTCTGCTTCTCCATCTACCAACATCTTTGCTAAAATAGTCTCTCCATGTAGCAATAATAATTTTCCTTAATTTTCTGCTGTACCTCCATTTTTGTAGGCCCCTGTATTTTGGGAGCTATGCTTAATGATTACCTTTAGATTGACTTGCTAATTGTCGGGTACGTAATTTTTGGATAGTCCTATAATATATTTATCCCCTCTGATTTTAACGTCAATTGCAACAATGACCTCTCTATATAGGGTTCGGAACTTCAGATCATTAGAAGCCTTATTACACCCATATTCTCCCACCTACCCATATATGGCGGTTTCTCCTTTTTCCATACAAGCCTCGCATCATAGTTTTCACTTATCCACTTTTGACACATAAGGTGGGTGGTGAAGATGAATGATAAAATATGGGTGAAGTACCATGCATTTTTCTTCAATTTATGTCATCAGTTTCATTATTTTTTTGATATGGTTTATTCACGTATTTTCTTTGTATATGGTTTCCCTCACATAGACAACAGGTGCACGCATGCACACTCTCTCTCTCTCTTAATTGGATGCTTGTGTATCTTTATATAAATTTTATTTTGACCATTCACTCAACGAGCTATTCTCTTTGTATATGGTGTCTTTATTTGCAATGTAAAACATTAGTATTGCAAACATAGCACAAACAAACCAATGAAGATGCCAAAAACCCAAAAACATTAATAAATAAATAAATAAATAAAACCGTAGTTAGGAGGGCTGCACATTGGACTGGGCTGGGCTGCGTTCAGAATGGGCCAGCATATGTTTGAACACAACATCAAAGGGAACAGCTATTGCAACACCCCAATACACTAAGTTGGCCCCCATATTTTTTAATTAAAAAAATTATGGGGCAAAATTACCAAAAAGGGCTTAAGTACCCTCACCCACCCCACCCCACTGCGACTGGTGAGGCTCCGGCACCCTCACCTACCCCACCGGCAACAATGAGGCTCCGGCACCCCACCCTACCCCACCGGCAACCCTCTTCTTCCTTCCTCCTCTTCCCTCTTCTTCTCTTCTTCCCTTTCTTCCTTCCTCCTCTCCCGCACCAGCAGCCCTCACTCCCCTCCCTTCCGTCGAAACCCTCTTCTTCTTCTTTCTTTCTTTCTTTCCTTTTTTTTTTTTTTTTTTTTTTTTTTTTTTTTTTTCCTTTTCCCTCCTGTTGGCAGCCTTTTTTTTTCTTTCCTTTTCTTTCTCTTCCCTGCCGTCGTCGGGAAAAATAAAAAGCGAGGGAAGAACCTCCTCGCCGGAAAAAATGGAGGTTTTGATATCTTTTTTTTTTTTCTTCTTTCCTTTTCTTTTCCTTTTCTTCTCTTCTTCCCTCCCGTCGGAAGCCTCTTTTTTTTCTTTTCTTTTCTTTCTCTTCCCTCCCGTCGCCGAAAAAAACAGAAGAAGGGGAAGAACCTCGTTGCCGGAAAAAATGGAGGTTTTGAAAAAAAAACCTCCCTTGCACAGATTTGACCAATAGAGGAAAAAAACAAGAAAGAAAGAAAGAAAGAAAGAAGGGGAGAAGAAGAGAGAAGAGGAAGAAGTCGTCCGCCGTCCGCCGTCACCGTTGCCCTTTCTCGTCGTCACCGATAGTTTGGGGGTGCCGGACCTGTTGTGTGGGGGAGTGGGGTGGGTGAGAAGGGTTAGGGTATTTTAGTCTTTGGGAGGGGTGGGTATATAAATTGGGCGGGTGGGGAAATAAGGTGGGGGCAACAAATAGCTTTGGGGGGTTGCAATAGCCGCTCCCAACATGAAATTGGGGCCAATACCAACCCATCAAATTGAGCCCATTTAAATTGTCAAGTTAATTTTAAGGGAACGGTTATTGCAACCCCCCATTCTTATAACCCCACCCCTTTCTTTTTAGTTTTTAAGATTTTATGAAAAATATAAAAGGTTTTTGCAAAAACTAATCACATGGTCCACTAGAAAACATCATTTTGAACAACTTTGCAGAAAAAAGTTTTTCCAAAATCTATCGTTTAGGTGAACTTTTTGCAAAAAATGAAATAAATGCTATAAATGACTAAAAAATATATTTACACAATAGATTTAGGAAAAACTTTCTTCTATAAAGTTGTTCAAAATGATGTTTTCTAGTGGACACCATGGCTGATTTTCATAAAAACCTTTTATATTTTACATAAAACCTTAAAAACCTAAAGGATGAGGGGTGGAGTGATAAGAATGGGGGGTTGCAATAGCCATTCCCTAATTTCAATTTCGCAGCTTGAACGAAGGCCCACAATTTAGTGGGTCTTAAAGTTGTAAATCATTGAGATCCAATGGCTTTGAATCATCTTATCTACACATTCTTAGAAGTTTTCAACCATCAACAATAAGAAGAGGTTTGGCATGGGCTGGCCCATAAGATATATAATTCGAGCCTCACTTTGAACTAAATTTGGTGGGGCATTGGCTTCCGGTCTATTCAATTTTGACAAAATCAAGACCCATGACAAACCCATACACACACCAAATAAAAAGGTAGATTTTTTTTTTTCTTTTTTTTAGTAACTTTTAACATGGTTATTCAAACTTTTGATCCGACTACTATCAAAGATCTAGGGAAGGCCATCGTCTACTCTGCATCAATAGTGCTAGTTGATGATCTTCGCGTTACTCGTTTTCTTTTCTTCTTCTTTTTTCTCGTTTTCTTTTTATTTGTCAACACTTCTTCTAACTGCAAATTAGACTCATATATATGGAATAAGAGGATAACACAAATATAAACACTACAGAAATTGCCAGCCACTAAATCCCTTGTGTAAAGGAAAATGTTGTTCGACTCATATATTATTGACCCATATATAATAAAATCTCGTATGATATCGTGCAATAATAAAATAAAAAATTTTGGCGTTGGGTTAAATTAAAGTTTCAACCCAATCTCCAATAAGTTAAAAAGTTCCGTATCATTCCAACCAAATCCATCCTGCTTGAGTTGCAACCTTAGGAGTATTGTCTCTTCTAACAGGTGTACTAGGTTGAGCACAGGCCCATCGCATTGGTGAGATGTTTTGTGAGATAGCATGAAACATTATACCAATCAACTAAAGATAGGATTTTTGAATTTTTATTTTTATTTTTTGGTAGGAATAGGGCCTTTGAATTTACATGTACAGTTATAATAGCAGTTGGTGAACATGGTGGGAATAGGATGATAGATTAATACATCCCCTGATCAAAAACATACTTTTGGACTCCTTCGTTATGTATAGCTTCAATTTGTTTAAGAAGTGAAGTTGCTATAGTGCGGAGTTGCAAATCTGAAAGGCAAGACATTAAGGTATAATTTAACATAGCACTATTAACAATCATTATCAGGAAAAAAACAAAAGCAAAAACAAAAAACAAACAAAAAAATTAAAAATAAAAGAACATCAACAATCAAGTACAATATCAAGGAAGATGAAGTCATGCAATTGGTAAAGAAGTACCAGATAAGTTTCTCTATTTCAATGTTCACAAACAGGAAAATTTTATAGTAAAGGGATGCCATACTTCAATCGATAACTCATCACATTTTATGATAATAAAATTACTACAAATGCGATCAAGTTATTCCAATATGTGATGGGTTGTCATTTGAGTTTTCATTTAAGGACTACCACCCCTGCAAAAGCAGATGGCATGAAATGTAAGCAATTATTGCATTTCTCATTTCACTCATTCTTACATGGCTTAAAACCCATTGAACCAAATGAAGAATAAAGGGGATATGGAATCTAAAAATTAAAAAAAAATAATAAAAAGATTTTTCAAAATAATAATAATAAATACTTTCTAATAATGAATGAATTCATTCGACAGTAGGTACGACATAGATGACCATCAATAATAAAGTACAATAAAACATGTAGGAATTTGTAAAATAAAAAATAAAAAGGACAAGCATGGACAAATATCATGCTATGTAAGATTGCTAAGAAGAAGTAAGAAAGTAGGAGAAATTAATGTTCTAATTAATTCCTCTCTCTCTCTCTCTTTTGCTTAATGCTCTAATTGCATTTGAGTTTAGTTTCAACTATCTGGGCAAGTTGAGCCAAGGTCGTTTTTATTTATTTATTTTGGTTTCTTTTTACAAAACCAAAACACCATAAAGATATATGTGTCTGATGCAAGTTGCAAAGGAATTAAGGCTCCCTGATCGAGGTTTTCCTGATGCCAAACGCATCATTGCAAATCACGTCCCCACAGGAAAAATTACTTGATGACAACTTTACAGTACAATACCAAAACAGAAAAAGTAGGTAGTCAATTTGTAGTACCTTTACAGTTAATATGTTCTAAGTTGACAGATAGTATTCTCTTTTAGTATTACTCTGCTAAGTGGCTATCAAACAGTAATTTCCCATGTTTTAAATAGATATAATAAACGTTTATGGGTTTTGATCTTTGTCCATTGGCGGTTGAACCAACGAAGCTATTTGTGGGTTTTGATCCTTGTCCTTTTGCGGTTGAGTGAAAGAAGCTACAATTCAAAAAGCTTCTCTTTTATTATGGTTAGTAGATAAGGTGTAAGTTCTATTTATTAATAATGGGTTTTTGTTCTACCAAAAAATTTGAGAGCTTACCAATTGCAGTCGAAATGGACCCCCTTTATTATTATTATTTTGTTTGTGTTACATTTTTCTTAAATATCAGCCATATTCCCTTTCTAATAGGATATGTCTTCCAACCCATTTGTACGTAAAGTGAGATTAAGATTGAATCCCTCAACTTCTCTAGAGATAAACCTAATTAAAGGTCCTGTGGTAATTAAAAACCCTAGTTTTTACTCCTATATCCATGGATCCAAGACCCACGAACGGAACCAAGATTTTCTCCTTGAGGGGGCCGAAGCAAAGTCGAGAAGCTCTAAAATGAAATCCAAAATATGATCTCCTTTATACCTTGATCGATGGCATTTTACATAGAACTCTAAATGATATTCATGCAAAATCCTACACTATAACAGAGAAAAGAAAAAAAAAAACTAAATTATTTTGGTTACAACGTACTAGGATTTTCCCTGAAGCACTTAATTACTTAGCACTTAGTGATATTGATATAGGATTTAAGCATGAAAAGCTTCTATAACACACAAAAACACACACACATATATATATAATCAAATCAATATATTGCTAGTTGTCAGTTCCGTGATGATTTGATTTTTATCACACATTCTTGGCAACTTGGTGTGTACGTTACAAGAATTTTGCTTCCTCAAGAATGAATGGGTATACATATAAACTTATAATGTATACATATAAACTTATATATATATATATATATATATAGAGAGAGAGAGAGAGAGAGAGAGAGAGAGAGAGGGTATAACTATATAGTCTATACAGAACCAAGAAAGTTGCTGAACTTGGGAGGTAAAATTAACAAGAAGTTTGAAGGCCAGCTTAGTCGAAACTACATACTCAGTTGAAGGGTAATTATGAGTTTTCAAAAGAATTGTTTTGAGTTGAATTATGTGTCTGGTGTGCCCGTTATAAAAAAATAAAAAAAGAAGGGTGGCTGAATCAGAATTTTTTTTATGAAAGATAAATTTACTTTGAGAAAGAGGCACTTTAGCTTTCATTATTGGGCTATTGGCTAAAAAGGTTCTGCTCCCTTTCCCTTTTGAATGGATAGGAGATCTTTTACCCGCCAAGCTAACTCTTTCCATTTTGGGAAAGTTATTCTGTGGACATTGGCCAACCCTTTTTTTTTTTTGTTTGAAAAAACAAAGGTCATATTTTGATAGGGAACAAAAGAAAACACCAGGTTGTCAGATTCTTTTTCTCCTGCCTCATGAATATCTCCCATCACAAGCCTCACCTCCTCCCACTCAATCCCACCCCACATACAGATAAAGGAGGATAGTGTATACCACTTTTCATTCCCTTTGGTCCTCTAGCTTCATTGTACCATGTCGGTAGTCTTTGTCTAAGAGGTTATCTTTTGTTTCATGGTCCCTTCGATCTAATGGAAGGTCCTTTTCTACTTTCTCGTGATGCTTTTTTTTAATAATAAATAAAAAAAAAAGATAAAAAAGAAGAAGGAAGGAGAAGATAAAATTAACTCGCATCTTAATCCATAGCTATATGTTAGGTTTCTATTCCAAATCTTTTGAGATCGCAAGATTGAAGACTCGAATTTCTTACCTCTCTCTTTTTACTTATAGGTTTCTTTTTTACTTTCTTGTGATACTTTCTTTGTTAAAAAAAAAATTACTTTTTGAATTTAACTTGCACCTTGTTCCATGGTTATAGGTTCGGTTTCTATTCCAACTTCTTGAAATCGTAGACTCGAATTCCTTTCCTCCCTCTTTTGCGCAAAGGTTCCTTGTTTACTTTCTTGTGATGTTTCTTCTTTAATTAACTTATTAAAATTAACTTGCACCTTATTCCATAGCTATGGGTTAGGTTTTTATTCCAATTTTTCTGAAGTCACACGATCAAAGACTCGAACCTCTCACCTCCCTCGATCTCTAATTAAGAGAATAGATATGAGACATGCCACAGGGTTGGTTCTCGTGAGTTAGGTATTGGCAACTCTATGCTTATCTTCTTTTGAATTCAATCATATGCATATATATTATACGTAATGCAAAATTTAAATATTAGGTTAATTATGATTAGGGGCACAATTTTAAGCCGTTGAATCTCACAATATTTAAAAATTTTCAAGAAAGGTAAGTGAAAAAAGTATCTGACATAATAATGACATTGTTGGGTCTTGGGAGATCTAACTCGATCTGCTACCACCCACAATAACCACTACCTCTGGTACCACTCACTGCGACAGCCATCATCGCCATTGTCATCTCATTCCCATTGTTTTTACATTATCATTTTCAACACATTATAGGATTTTTTTTTGGGGGGTGGGGTGGGTGGTTGGGGATTGGTTGAGGATATAGTGTTGTACTAAACTCCAAATTGAAGGAGACTTGAACTTTCATTACTCATCCAAAAAATGGAATTTAAATCTAACATATTTCCAATTCTAATATTTATTCTTCTTTAATTTAAAAATCTAAAGGGCTAAAATAAAAAATACAATTCTTTGAACCAAACGTACTCAAATTCATTCGTGGTAATAAGATTGAAATTTTAAGAAAATATTTCTAATAATAGTACTTTTCTTGGGATTTTCTTGAGAGTGACAGAGAGTCATAGATGATAACGAGGACCATTGGATAATTGAGGAAATCCAATTTTTAGTAGAAGTAAAAAAAAAAAAACAAAAAACAGTAAACCAAGAAAGGCAAAAGTGTAACTCTGGGCTCTGCCTTAATTGGCATCAACTTAAAACCTAATTGTCAAGAATGTTAACATTTTCTTAATTCAGGATCAGATCATGCACTGGTAGAATCAAACCAACCCAACTCATGCAAGGTCCTCTAGGAAAAAAAAAAAAAAAAAAAAAGAAAGAAAAAAGAAAGAGGAAGCCCAACATCATGCAAAGTCTGAGTTGGTTCAGGTAAACAAAACTCCCTCCGTTTCTATTTTATTGGCTTATTTTCCTTTTTAAAATGTTTCAAAGTTATTGTCACATTCAAAAAGTCAATGATTATTTTTATTTCATTTCCTAAAATACCCTTAAAAGGGTATTCCCTATTTTCCTAATATATTGTACATTTGAGGACAAAATTGGAATGCTAAAATATATAAAGTGATTTGAAAGCATTTAATAGGATTACCTAAAGAAGTATGTTTTTTCGAAAGGGGCAGTCAATTAAGAACGGATGGAGTATTTGTAGAGAATATTTTTTACATTTTTTTTTAAATTATTGAAACAAAAGGTAAACCAGAAAGAAATGTCCAGATAATAAATCAACAAAAGACATGAATTTAAATACTTTTCTGAAAATTTTTTAATGTATGGAAGCAAAATAAAGAATGAAACTAAGACAATATTTACATTAATATGAAATATATAAATATGTATATAGTTGATGTTACATGAAGATCAGTTCTCAAATACACAAAGCTAAAGAGGTGGGATGCGAATTAAATTTGTAATCATACAGAGATATATAGCTTGACAAGCAGACCAAACCAATGTTGGGGGGGCCGATTTTGTCTCAATTTTTGGTTTACACTAGACCAATTAAGTTGCACTCCGGTCCCATGGAAAATTCCACGAGGCCACTGGTCAAATCTGACATTTTCACAAACCCCATTTTCCGTTGTTCTTTTTGGGAAAGCCACTTTATGTTTTGTTCTTTTTGGGGAAAGCACTTCCAGTCTTTCACAAACATAAAGCAGTGCGCAAGATTAATTTTCTCGAGCCTTGTTCTTAATCTCTAGAAATTGGGTTTGGATTCAGTGTTGAGTTGATAAACCTCAACACCATGTTAAGATAATCTACACCTTTGAATGAGAAATTGGATGGTTTGAATTAAAAGTTAAAATTAAAGATGCTACTAAAATGACTAAAATAACTTTATTGGACAACATTTTCAACTTTCAATCCAAACCATCCAATCTCTCATTTAAGGGTGTGGATTACGTTGGCATATTGTTGAGTTTTTTTATCAATTCAGCACCTAATCCAATTCCCTATAAATTAGGGACATCCAGTTGGAGATGGATCTTGATATATATATCTGCAATTGGAAACCTTCATATATAGTTTATAGGCAAATGATCGACCTTTCTTCTTCTTCTTCTTCTTCGTTTCCATTTTATTTATTTTATTTTTTTTTTGGGTTCAAGTAGCTTGGGTGGGGGTGTGAATGAAAAATATGCAAATGAAATTGTGTAACAAGTGGATCGAGTGAGACGCTGTCCATTTGGCTAAGTATATATAATGTAATGAATTTTGCTATCATAACAGTCTCTCATTGCATTTTGTGAAGACCGAAAAAGAATAAAAATAACATTAGAGGTGGAAAGAGATGATTCAATATAAAATCAAGCCAATTAAAATGCGAAAGCTTGACATACTCCCTTGGGATAATCTTAAGACTTGTTATTGCCATGTCAACGATGAGAATCATGATGAAGGAAAATGAAAATTGGTTGGTCTTGACCTAAGTTGTAATATAAGGCACACATGAGAAAAGAATCCATGCATATGACACAAACATGACCCGAATCAAAACTGAATCAAGCTTGTTGGACAACAAATAATGTGTATGGGGTGCATGATGAGACTGACTTTGGCCGACATCTAGAATACACATGGATGAACCAATATATTATCAAGATGAGTTCAAATATGTTGGTTGAAAAAATATTGGGTATGAGGATGGTGGCTGAAAAAAATGACCATTGAATTGACCTTAGCGGAAAGAAGAAACCTTAGCTGCTTTGAGTTTGATTCATGGGGAATCGAAGACAGAAAAGGACGTACAAAATTAATTCATGCATCGCCACACAAAGTCCCCCCAACCGACAAAAGCATGATATGCTCCATTTTCATATAAGGTTTTCTCTCTTAAGGTTCTCTTTCTCTCTTTCTCTCTCTCTCTCTCTCTCTATGTTGCCATATATTTAAGCATGCAATGCGTCATTGCTGACGTCACATATATAACCTTTCCTCACTCCCAAAATATCTATCACACTTATCAAAAAAAAAAAAAAAAAAAACACGGAGGTTTTCTTAACGTGTGTCCTAAGGGTACATGTTAAAGTACAATTAATGATTAAAAAAAAAATTTTCTTAACGTGTGCCTTCAGGGCATATGTTAAAGTGTAATTAATGATCCAATTATTATATTGAAAATAATGAAAATATATTGTAAATGGTAAAAGTTACTTAGAAAAATATGAAAATGTTTAAAAAATTATGAAAACATAATTTTTCATGCAATGATTGGGATATTATAAATTGCAGTTTAACCTGTTCTTATTGGGATATTATAAATTGTAGTTTAACCTGTACCCTTAGGGCACACATTAAGAAAATCCAAAATATTATCTTATCGAATTCCCCTTTTGGTCGCGAGTAATAAAGTCTTGTGAATTTTATTCATTGGCGAATTGAAAAAAAAAAGGAAAAAATAAAAAATAAAAAATAAAATTACATTTTACCCCTTTTAGGTTTGGACCATTTTCATTTTTCTCCCTTATAGTTTAAAAACTGCATTTTACTCATTTTTTTTAACGGACAATAAACGGAGGTAATAGAAACATAAAAAGATTATAAACCCATGCGACATGTTAAGGATTAAATAATTAATTTAATTTTAAAAGCTATTAATAAAAATCCCTAAGATACCCTTATCCGATCCCTTTCGTTAGCTTGATCTTGCCATTACCCAAAACTAAAGGGTGAGAAAGAAAGTAAAGGAGAGAGAAAGGGATCAGCTCCACCCATGGTCGCTGGAGTCATCAGCGAAGAGGGAAGAGGAAAAAGAGAGCAAAGAGAAGAGAAAGAAATAGATCGAGAGGAGCTCCATCACTCTCATTACTTTTGGCACCCATTTTAACAACCCAAAGTCGTCCCGTAGCAGCAACTCAACTTGAGCACCCAAAACCCTTGTCAGAAGTTGATTTAGGATGCTAACAAAGGCATATGAAGGAGAGAGCTCAGATCTGGTAGTGGTGTGTTTGAAGGTATTTGATGGCGCCATGGCGGTGCAAAAGCTAGTCATTAGGGGTTGATTAGGTTCAAAACTAAAAGATGAGGAGGAATAGTGGCTGCCGTATAGAATTGGAAGAAATGGGTTTTAGAGTTTGAGGAATTTGACTGGAAATGAAGAGGGAGAAGGTGGGATTTTTTTAGGGTTTTGGTAATTTTTGAGTTCAGAGGTTCTAGTGAGAGAACCATTGAGTCAACGAGCTTTCACAGAGGTTCTAGCTTGCTTTGCACATTTTTATGAATCTCTATTTTAGTTTGAATCTCATTTTATTTTTATTTTTATTTTTGAAGATGAAAGGGAAATGGGTTTTGATATTTGATATTTGATATTTGATGGTTGTCAGCATAGTGTACATTATTATTTTTATTTATTTATTTATTTTTTTGGGGGTAAGTTATTGCACAGTTCTTGAGTCGTTGGTACTCTAAAATTTCAAGAAAGAATAGCAACTCTTTCTAACTCTCATTCTCCTTATGTTTACCCAGGGGAGAGAAGTAGTGTGTGATTGGCAATGGTTTAGGGGCAAAATTGTCTAAACAACTAAAATAAGGGCATGTTGGTCGATAAAGTCTCTTTAAAAGTATCACATCATCCATTATGCTGATGTGGTCAGCCTTCACGGGCTCGGGCGAATTGATAACGAAAAAAACATTAAGAGTTAATTTTTTGGTTTTAAACTGTACGGGGAAAAACTCAAAACGGCTAAAACTATAAACTATAAAAGGGTTAAGTGTAATTTATCTATAAAAAAATAATAATTTATACATATTATTAAGAGAATTTATTTTGTCATTAGATTACACTTAGAATTACTAAAAAATCCTTAAAATTTCATTAGACTAATAGATAATTTAATAATTTCAAAACTTAAAAATAGTTACAACCCAACATTTTTTTCTATTTCTCCTCACTCTCCAACTCTCTCTCTCTCTCTCTCTCTCTCTCACACACATGTTTATCTCCTAATTTTTTTATTTAAAAAAAAAAATAACTCCCTCTCTCTCTATGTTCGTATATCTCTTTTATAAACTACATAGCCTCTCAAAATTCTCTTACTTGTTTATTTTGTTGCACATGCGATAACAACAATAATGGAATGACCGTCTTGCAGTTGTTCGTCTACAACCTTTTGTCAATGGCAATTAACCACTACCTTTCATCGATCCTTTTGCCTCTCATTTCTGAACATGGGTTTGATTTATTCTAGGCATCTAGTGAGCTCATTTTCCAGCCTATATCTTCACGTGATAGTGCTATAGGCATTGCAATGCATGGCTGCTTCACTTCACAAATCACATGCAATGCATGGCAATATTATCATCATATATATATATATATATATATGAATCTCCATGCATGGCCAGGCTGAGAGATACAGAGACTCTCTCCTATCATCAGACATATAAGAATCCCCATATATATGATGCTGCTTTACGGTGTTAAGGTTCCGTCAGGATACATCTGTGTGTCTGATGTGGTGCTGACAAGTGACTCATGCACAAAATGACAACAGGCCATTGGACCGGCACTCCATGTCAGTCAGGCACATGGTTGTACAGAATAATTTCTCACTGTTGTGAATCCATCAAGTAGAATATGAAGCACTGGGTCCACTTCGCTTTAAGGTACAAGAAAAAAAGAAAGATAATATGCGCCATGTTCATCTTAGAGCATCTCTCGTGCTTGGCACACGCTACAGTAGGTTCACTTGGCTTTAAACTACCAACTATTATCTTTTAACTTTCATTCTTCTAATCACAAAATTATGATGTTAATTAGATTTGTTTGTGTGCAATTTTTTATTTATATACTCCCTTCTTTCTAAATAAGTGGCCTAATTTTCTTTTTTGAATGATTCAAAATTATTGTCATATTTCAAAAGTCATTGGTTTTTTTTTTTCATTCATTTCCTAAAATACCCTTAAAAATGTATTCTCTTTTTTTTTTTTAATGTTTTGTACACTTGAGGGCAAAATTGGAATCTCAAAACATATGCATTGATGTGAAAGCATTTAATGAGTTTCCTTAAAAAACGTGTTTTTTCAAAGAAGACAGTTAATTTGAAACGGAGGGAGTATATATATATATATATATATATATATATATATATATAAGATTTCAATATTATCTTTGAAAATATTGTATTTATTTACAGGCTGTTTTGTCATTAAGAAAATTTTGGAAGAGAAATATTGTATTTTTCACAGTTGCTAGTGTGTTTGGTTGTTGAGAAATGGAGAGAGAGCTAATATAATAAATATAACACTAGCTCACCCTTGTGCTATATTTGGTACAAGGTGAGTTATTATAATATTTTTAGCATAAGTTTTTTAGCACACCATTAGAGTAGCCTAACTTGTGCTAAATACTATAATATAATAATAGTATGGGTTATAACTCACTACTGGAAATACTCTTAGGATCATCTAGAACGAAAAGAGGTAAATAAAAATAAAAGTAATGAAAGAAGGGAACTTTGATTGTAGTAAATTTAAAAGGAAAAAAGAAAGGAAGATAAAATTAGAAAAAGGTGGAATCCATTAATTGTTGGAACAAAAGATAAAGTAGATACCACAGAGCAAAATATAAATAGGCATGAGGTATGTAGATGAATTTCGACAAGCCAACCAACCAACCAAAAAACCCATTTCTTCAACCCCCACCCATTTTATTTATTCATCCATCAACTGAGCTTGTAACTCAGTGTGGGTTATAAGATGCCTAGGGATAGGGATCCACTGGTTGTTGGTCGCATAATAGGGGATGTATTGGACCCTTTTACGAGGTCCATCTCTCTCAGAGTGATTTTCAATAATAATAGGGAAGTGAACAATGGGTGTGAGCTCAAACCCTCCCAAGTTGTCAACCAACCTAGGGTTGATATTGGAGGGGAGGATCTTAGGACCTTCTACACTCTGGTAAACTCTAGCTTAACACTTTATTCACTTTTTTTTTTCTATCTTTTTTTCTTATGTACGTACTCTTTGTTAGAGCTTCAGCAATTTCCATTTATTTATTAGTATTCTTATCATCATTAATGAATTCCTATAGGGTTTTTATACGGGGTTATATATTTTACTTTGGATGATCGCAGGTTATGGTGGACCCTGATGCTCCCAGCCCAAGTGACCCAAACCTAAGGGAATACTTGCATTGGTGTGCGCTCACTCCCTCACCCTCTCCATTCTTCTCTCCTTCTCATGCTATGTATATACTCTCTTTATTCTTATTTAAATGACCTCTTTTCCATTTTGGGATGTTCTAAAATAATTGTCACACTTAAAAACTGGACGATTTTTTTTTTTTTTTTTGCTTAATTTCCTAAACTACCATTCAAAATATTTTCTCGTTCTTTCCAATATTTTGTACACTTGAGGGTAAAATTGAAATTTTAAAACTTAAGTGTTGATTTAAAAGCATTTAATAAAGTAACCTAAAAAAAAACGTGTTTTTTCAAACGGACAATCAAATAGGAACGGAGAGAGTATATGTTTTGGTTGTTCGAGTTTGTTTATAAGCCAATTACTTATTTGGTTGCAGAAAACCCCCCCTCTCTCTCTCATTCGGGGAGAAGTTTTATAAAAATATTTAAAAATGATCAGATCAGGACGTAGAAATCACATGTACAAAACATGATCAGACAATGAAGAGACGTGTGTCACAACCATGTGCGCGCATGTGCGTATGTGGATGTCACACATGGTTCTACACCAAGTGATCGTATTCCCATTCTTGATCATTATTGTCCATATATCTATACACACACGTATACGCGTGCATGTTTGGTTTAGATATGAGTTTTGGTTGCTAGGTTAGTAGGTTTTGCATGTTAACAATATTGGCTTAAAGGTAGTTGAAGGGAGCATTTTCCAGAAGTGTATCAAATATAAAACGAGAAAGATTGGGATTTGTTGGGCAACTCCGGGGAAGAAGACTAGTGATCGGGTGTTGCTGAGTCAGGAGCAACTTCCTCTCCTACAACTCGTCCACTCAGAATTCAGGAAAGAAAAAAAAAATAAATAAATAAATTGAACCACAACCAACCAGGATGTGACAGCTAAGAAGCCAAAAGCTATTGTTCTGATTGCTTCTGGGAAAAAAGACAAAACACATGTTGTCTGTTTGTTACACTAATTTTTTTGATTGATGGATGGCACGTATCTTTCATATGGGGCACAACAGGCACCCTACAAAAGTACCTTGGATTTTACAAGGTTCCTGGGATAGTGGGTCCTACTTGTACCTTCCACAATTGCAACATCCTGCTTTTGCTTTGTCTAGGAGTATTTTACTTCGAATTTAAATTCATCTTCTTTCTTTCTTTTTTCTTTTTTTTTTTTTTTTTTTTTTTTCTTTTTTTCTTCACTCCATATAGTGATTTGGGCGCTCCATCCTTTATGTACAAGTAGGTGGGGGGAGAGCAGGCAAGGATAAAATTGCTCTCTCCTCTTCTGTTTTTTTTTTTTTTTTTTTTGGTTTTTTGTTTTTTTGGACTAGTAATCGCCCTCACTTTACTAGGCCACAACAACACCTTCACCTTTGCTACGCAACCTACCCCACCCACCCACCATCACCTTCTTTTTTATTTTTTTTTATTTTTCTTCAAAGTTCTAATTATTGGAGTATTATTATATATTTTTTTAATAACAAGGGTATTTAAAGTTTTAATCCTAACTATAATTCGAGCATGTACAATTCTCTCATCTTACATGTGCTGCTGAACAATTATTTGGTCCTCCTTAACCATATACAATTTTCTCATCTCACATGTCTTGAATAATTACTAGGTCTTTCAATCTTAAATGTGATCTCAAAAGAACAAGGTTTTTTTGGGATTTCAATCAGTCAACCTATGTTTCACTGAGACCTTTATAAAAAATTAGCTTACCATTAAATTATTTATTGGCAAGGGGTCACTTGTTTGGAATTTTTAGTACAAGAAGAGACATTATTCTACTCCCTTATAAAGATTTGCTCCACAACCCACATGTACTGACATGATGTGAATTTACTTTTAGGTTGGTGACTGATATTCCGGCAACAACTGGAGCAAGCTTTGGTGAGTGCTTTCTTATGGTTCTTAAAAGTGGGTTTTGGCATATCAATGCTCTCTGAATACACCTAATTTTATCTTTCCCAGTTTAAAATTGTGTGCTTATCTTAGGTGTTTGTCATGGAATATGGGACATCACTCGTAGGACAAGCAAAGCTAGCTACTTTTTAAAATTGTTCCTTCTACTTTCTTTGTTGATGACATGCCCCTAGACTAGGGGGAATCTATAGGTAGCAAAGTTTCGTTCTTGTCAAACCAAAAGCTTGGGTCCCAAATGTAACGTACATTCAATAATTAAATAGTTGCGGCAAGTTAGAAATAATTATAAATAAATAAATAAACTTTGTGTCTATATATATATATATATATATATATATATATATATATATGTGTGTGTGGGATGACAGTCAGTAAAAACGTACTGATTAAATAGTTGCAATCAGTCAGTTATACCATCACCATATTTTAGGAGTTATAGTCATATTTAACTTGATATATATATTTCTTTTTTGCATTATCTAACTTGATATTTAATCGATATATGATGTAGGATTTTCCTACACTCCCCTCATGTATAGGACTACCAAGATTCAAATGGCCTGTTACATATATAACAAAAAGGGCTCACGAATATAACGGATCAAAAAATGATATGCTCTGATACTATGTTAAGTTTTTAATTTAAAAGCCTAAACTGATAAGTGGAGGTCCAAACAGGTATATGAAACTATTGTTTCCCAATAATAATCCACAAATGCACGAAATACAACCCCCAATGCTAATATAAGTTATATCAGCATGTATTCACTTGATCATCATCCTATAAAAGATATACTCATCATATTTTTGTCTATGTGTTAAGACTAGTTCTTCTTTGGCTCAAATTTGACAGAATATTTATTTAATTTAGCTTTTCGAAATTTTCCTTAATTGTCAGTTAAATATTATTTTTCTAATTTTTTTTAAATGATACAATTAAGCTTGAAATAGAAAAATTTTGTTGGATTATTTACTCTTCAAGTTTGGAAGTTGGACAGTATTATATGAAACACCTTTTGTACAACACCCACCCAACCCACATCAGTAAAAAAGATATTTGTTAAATAAATTGAAGGAGTTTTAATCCATACAAATAATGTTACATAAGATGCAATATTTTGGTGATGTACGTAACATTTCCTCTGGAATTAAGTTATATGTGAATCCTTTAGTTTTTCCTTGGAAAAAGGCTAGAATATACGAGTGGTAAAACTTCTGGGCATCCCAGTAATAGCAGTAATTTTACTTAATTATTTCCAAACCATCCCCAGGCCTTATGCCATCCCCTTTGTCATCTTTCATGCTCCCTTGTGACCATGTATATGCTACGAGTGGAAGTGAAGCCAAGGCTGAGAGCAAAAGATTTGTCACCAACAAGAATCTCCTCCCCATGTTGAAATCAAGAATATCCTTGATAACCCTTCTGATCCCAATGATTATAACTTTTGTCCTTGAATCTCAATTGGCAGATAGCAACAAAAACAGGGATGGTGATGATGGCCATCAGACTTCTTAACAAATCTTTTGGATATATATATGCTTGCTGTTGATAGGGTTCCAAGTCACATGACGTTTTAGGCATATCATGGGTGTTTTATTTAATCATATGATTGAACAAAGGAAAACACACACACATATATATATCTATATACATTTATATCTATATATATATATATATATATATATATAAAAAGATGATTTGGAATGGCTAAAATTTTTGGTGGAGTAAGATGGTATGAGAAAGTTTTACAATCATATTTTTAAGTTGACTTTTCAAAGTGACAAATATTTTGGTGCAACCAAAAAAATAAAAGGACTGTTTTTGTGAGAAAGAGGGAGCACATTTTTTAATTATGAATGAAATTCATTAAGAAGTGATTGAGTTCCCATCTTGAATGCCTGAATAGTCCCTGGTAGGATTGTTTCATCCAACCTTTATTATTAGGGTAGTACTACATTCACCAATCCATCCATTAGATGATGTCACACATGCATGAATAAGTGTTTATTGTTTACAGATGATCATGATTGTATCCAATATCTTGCACTTGAATAATCCGATATATATATATATTTCATTTACCCAAAGAAAAAAAAAACAAAAAACATAGCTAAGACTCATTATTATTATATATATCTTGGTGTGTGTATGTGGTGATTTTATTATAAGGTGCATCTGATGCAACTTGTATTAGTGACCTCGATCAATCTTATCATTCATTCGCTTGAACAGCCAAGATCAAGCATAACTTAATGATAATGATGAATTAATAGTAAGATTAAGGTCACCTACCGCATCATGTGCACCTTATAGTAAAACGACTGTGTGCGTATATATAGGTATATATAATGATGCCGTACTGATGGATCATGATGGATGGTTGTAGGACAAGAGATCGTGTGTTATGAGAGTCCGCGACCAGCGTCGGGGATTCATCGGTTTGTATTCATACTGTTTCGGCAACTGGGAAGGCAGACTGTGTATGCTCCAGGGTGGCGCCAAAACTTCAACACCAAAGACTTTGCAGAGCTTTACAATCTTGGCTTGCCGGTGGCTGCTGTTTATTTTAACTGCCAGAGGGAGAGGGGCTCCGGCGGGAGAAGATCATAATACTTTGATATTACTTAGAATCTCCATCTGTGTGGACACATGCAAACTACATATATGTACTGTCTCTGTGTGATCAAAACATTAGACCTGAATTATATGAACTACATAATATTGGGGGGGTGGTGAATAAAAAATTTATGTCTGATACAAACATAGACCTACCAATAAAACTGGATGGAAATTTATCATATGTATCTCTATTTTCATTTTCATTAATAAACTAATTATTAGTATTTAACTCTTTGGTAATGTTGATTGTTGAGTGAGATTTTGTGTTTTCCCTCCCCCCAAAAAATATATATATAGATAATTGGTACGGGAGGCCTAAGCCGGCCTTTCGACATATGGTAATGACTATTTAGACTTGAATTAGAAACTAGAAGCTTGATCATATGGGAATTTTGAAAAGTCGACTAGGTTTTGCTCTACTCCCTTAATGCTATCTGGCTTTTAAAATAAAACAAACTCACAGTTGGAAAATATATATATATATATAAAACAAACTCACAGTTGGAAAATATACATATATACATATATATATATATATATATATATATATATATATATATAGGATGATGATCAGGTAAGCACGTACTGATATAACTTATATCAAAACCTGCATTGGGAGTTGTACCTTATGCATTAGTGAGATGTGAGGTGCATTGAATCAATGCAAGGGGTATAACCCCCAATGCATAGTGTGTGGAAATATCTTTGAACCGAGGATCCAGCTCGGGGCAGAGAGCTTAAACCGGAAACGATGACACGTGGCAAAGGCAATACAGCCAGGACAACTACAACGCACGTGATCCATCTCCCATGATCCAATTCGGGCCAAAGAGTTAAACCACAATATTTGACACGTGGTTAATGCAACGCGGTGGGACCTGCTGCAAACCACGTGATCTCCCAGCTCAGGGACTATACCCTTAGCTTGGGACACCTGTCCTATGACTCACACTACAATCCAGATCCTACTACAGTCCAAAACTGTCACAGCAGCTGTAATTCCTGATACAGCGGTTACTAGGAATCATGATTCCACGCCAACCACGATTAACAAACCATGGTCAGATCTGACCTAACCAAGGCAGTTACCTAACCTTACATGGTCAATCCGTACAGGTGGGTATAAAAGGAATACGATACAGCCAAATGTGGTAAGCTACAGTACCCTAATTCTTTGAGATTCATCTTCTTCCTTGCCTCATTCTCCCTAAATAGCTTCAGACTTAAGCTTGGAGAGGGCACGGCCAAACCCATCTTGGCCTACCCTCTGACCCTTTTTCCAAGCATGTGACTGCAGGTCCAGGTGAGAGAGCAAGCTCCATCATTAACACATAGTTCGGGGAGCAGTTTTTTACCCCATACAATTTGGCGCCGTCTGTGGGAACCATCGCGATAAGATGGCTACACCACTTCCACCCACCTATGGGCGAACAAGATATGGAGCGAACTTTACTTGCGTAGACCAAGCAGTTGGAGGCGATGCTGGGAAGCGAGCAGAAACCCAGCCTTCACAAGCAAACCCGCCTATTACCTGCGGTGGGAACCAGTCAGCTTCCATCGATTCAGCAACATCAGATCTCCCCGGAGATGTCTGCTGTTCTACATTCTCTCGATGACTGGCCTGTTCTGAAAGCTGCGTTTGATAGGGCCGTGACAAACAACCCTAACCCAGCAGCGGTGGTGGAACTAATTGCAACCATGCAATCGGAGATTCAATCGGCGCAGCTCGCAAAGCTAACTGCAGAGCAGAACTACCACTGCTACCTCCAGCGAACTTTTGCCCCTCGCGGGGTCAATGTTGTCGCGGAGGAGGCTAGCCAAACAAGTCCACTCTATCGCACCAGGCACCAGGAAAGCTCACCCAGACCAAGAGTCTCGCACCACCACCACTGCAGCAGACACGATGACGAGCCACGATTGACTGGCCCAGAACCAAGGCACTCAGGAAGGGGAGATAGACAACATCATGCGTTGGTGCAGAGATCCCCTGAGCGCAGTTCAAGGCGTTCAGATCATTCACGGAGGTGGAACGAGGACCATCCAAGACCTCGTGCTCAAGTGGGTTCTGGGAACGAAACTCACAGAGACGAGAGACGACATCATAGGTCTCGATCTCTTGAAAGAAGAGGGGAGAGAAGTACTGGGGGGACGAGTAGGAAGTATTCTCGGTCACCCAGGCGTGAGAGAAATGAGGAAGAAGCCTCCAAGAGACACCGGAGTAATCAGAGTAGAGGGGGAGAGAGACCAGAAAGCATTGCTGTGGCTCGGAGCCCATTCACGAGGTGGATTCAACAGGTCCCAATCCCACAAGGGTATTCCGAGATAATCTTTACTCTTTACTCTCTTTCAATAGACCTCGATCATCATTTAAACTATTATTTGCAACGTATGTCATTATATGCTGGAAGTGAGGGTTTTCTCTATAAGATATTTCCTATGAGTTTGGGGGAGGTGGCTCTTAAGTGGTGGGCCAAGATTCCAGATGAGTCTATTGACAGCTGGCACGAATTGAGCAAGCTGTTTAAGAAGAGGTTTATCACTAGTTGCAAATTCCCGAGGACCATACAGAACTTATACGAGCTGAAGCAGAAAGATGGGGAAGGACTTCGGGAATATTCTCAAAGGTTTTGGGAGGTTTACAACGAGATTGACGACCCGATTGAAAAGAATGCCATGGATCTATTTCGTCTCGGGCTGAAGAAGCCATCACCTCTGTTCAAGGAACTGACAATTAATCCCCCCAGAAACCTAGCCAAATTACTCTCCACTGTGGCCAACTATTCAAAGCTAGATGATTTCTACAGCCCACAGCCTACCAAAGCCAATGAAAAAGATGATAAGAAGAAAGACTCAAAACCTCAGTAGGGATAGTCCCGAGGAGAAAAATCAAGGCCACCTACCAATCCAAACTAGGCCATCTTCACTGTATTTACTCTCCCCATCTACAAGTTAATGAAGGCACTGGAGAACAGGGACTTCTTCCAAAAACCTAGACCCATGCTTGCAGAGCCCGAGAAGAAAAACAAAAGGTTGTTCTGCAGTTATCACAAGGATCATGGCAATAAAACAGAGGATTGCAAGGTTTGAAGTACAATCTCGAAGCCTGGGCTAAGGAAGGAAAGTTGAATGAATTTATAGCCCGAAGTGAGAAAGGGCAGCCATCCGAACAGAAAAAGCTCGAGAACAGAGCTCTTCAATCCACACAACCAAAGATTCTCGGGAGGATTGACGTGATCACGGGGGGATATGAAGAAACTGCTCTGTCAACCAGCCAGCTTAGGGCACAGTACAGGATGGCTTGTCAAGATGCTGAGGTCAGTGATATCGGGAACGAGCCAATACTACTACCTCAAGGTAAAGGAGAAACTGGAGAGAAACTGCTGTTCTTTGGGGATGCAGAGTCTGATGGGACAGTGCGTTGCCCCCTACAATGATGCTCTGGTCGTTCGCATGCTCATAAGAAACTACGATGTGGGCAAAGTCTATGTGGACAATGAGGCATCTGTGAATGTGATGTTCCAGAAGCTATTCGGTCAGCTCAGGTTGAAGGACTCCGACCTAAAGCCCTGTCATGTCAGCCTAAAGGCTTTTAATAGAAACATGACTTTCCCGCTGGGGCAGATAACTCTCCCAGTTCGGGTAGGGCCAGTGCAATGCATGGAAACATTCATGGTAATCCAGGAAAAGTCAGCTTACAATGTAATACTCGGGCGACCCTGGATTCATGCTATAAAAGCTGTCCCATCCTCCTACCACCAATCCATCAGGTTCCCGAGCCCAGAGGGAATCATGGAGATAAAGGGAAACCAGGCAGCAGCCAGGGAGTGTTTTCTGGCAGAGTATGCAGGCCACTCAGCATCCTCGGAGGACAAACTGAAGTCTAGGATCCCACGACTTCCCAGCTCGGTAACTGGCAAAGTCAAAACCCTGAGGCAGGAGCCAGAACAAAAGAAAAAAGCCAAAGTCAATGAGATTCCTTTGTAGTAACGAAAGGGAGAGCGGCCCGGGGTTGAAGAGACAGCTTTGGAACTCGCAGACAGAACAGGAGAAGAGCTAGTAAAAAAGATAATTAATCCCGACGATCCAGAGAGGTTTTTCTGGATTGGAAAGTCACTGAGTGAGACTGACGCAGCAGAGCTGTTTGAGTTTCTAAAAGATATCATTGACGTATTTGCTTGGTCGCCCCATGAAATGCCAGGAATTGATCCTAGAATTATCACTCACGAGTTGCAGGTTAATCCGAATTGCAAGCCAGTGGTTTAGAAGCAACGAAGGTTATTTGACGATCGAGCTGAAACAATCTCTGCCGAGGTAGACAAGCTCCTGAAAGCAGGATTCATCAGAGAAGTAAAGTACCCGAGTTGGCTGGCCAATCTCGTGTGCGTAAGAAAGAAGACAGGGGACTGGCGTGTCTGCATCGACTTCATAGACCTCAATAAAGCATGCCTGAAGGATAGTTTCCTCTTGCCCAAGATTAACCAGCTCATAGACTCTATCTCGGGATATGAGCGGCTAAGTATCTTTGATGCCTTCTCGGGTTACCATCAAATTCCCATGGTAGAGCACGATCAAGACAAAATGGGGTTTATTACTCCTAGAGGGACGTATTGCTACAAGGAATGCCATTTGGACTGAAGAACGCTGGGGCAACCTATCAACGTCTTGTCAGCAGGATGTTTGAGGGGCTAATTGGCAAAAACTTAGAGGCATGCGTTGATGACACTATTGTTAAGAGCAGTTCAGAGAGAAACCATTTGGCAGACTTGATTGAGGCTTTCGCCTGACTTAGGGAGTACGGGATGAATTTGAACGCAAAGAAAAGCTCATTTGGGATAGGCTCGGGAGAGTTCCTGGGTCACTTAGTCTCGAGAAGGGAGATCGAGGCAAATCCAAGTAAGATTAAGGCAATAAGAACCCTACGTACGCCAACAAAAGTCAGGGATGTTCAACAGTTGAATAGCATGGTGGCAGCATTCAGTAGGTTTTTCTCAAGGTCATCAGACAAATGCCACCCTTTCTTCCAGATACTAAAGAAGAGCACGAACTCGTGATGGAATACAGAGTGCCAGGAAGCTTACCAGAAGTTGGTTGCTCATTTAGAAACACTCCCCACCCTGACCCACCCTCACCACGGGGAAATCCTTTACCTCTATCTCGCTATCTCAACACATTCACTCAGTGGCGTTCTACTTGCCCACGAGAACTTACCCAAAAGCCCATCTATTGTATTAGCAAGACCCTATTAGATGCTGAAACTCGTTATCTACCCCTTGAAAAACTAATCCTAGCTCTTGTCACAAGCCTCCCGAAAACTCCAACACTACTTTCAGTCTCATCCTATTACGGTGCTCACCAACTATCCACTAAAAGATGTCCTCCGCAGAGTTGACTTGTCAGGACAAGTCTCGAAGTGGGGGGTAGAACTCAACGCTTACGACATTCACTTCAAGCCCCGACCTGCAATTAAGGGGCAAGTATTGGCCGATTTTATTGTCGAGTTTGCAGATCCTACTTCCAGTTCAAAGCAGACAGAATTAAAATCCTCTCTGCCTGAACTTAGAGGGGACGACAAGGTAAACAGTGAAAAGAAGGAGAGATGGGAGCTCAAAGTGGATGGGGCATCAAACGCGAAAGGGGCAGGTCTGGGAATTGTGCTGACAGATCCCGAGGGGGAGATCATCGAGCAAGCAGTTAGACTTATGTTCCCAGCCTCAAACAATGAAGCAGTGTATGAAGCAGTAGTGGCTGACCAAGGTAGTCCAGCCACTACTGCTTCATACTCTGCTTCATTGTTTGAGGCTGGGAACATAAGCCTAACTGCTTGCTCGATGATCTCCCCCTTGAGATCTGTCAGCACAGTGCCTAGACCTGCCCCTTTCGGGTTTGATGGCCCATCCACTTTGAGCTCTCATCTCTTCTTCTTTTCACTGTTTACCTTGTCGTCCCCCCCAAGTTCAGCCAGAGAGGATTTTAATTCTGTCTGCTTTGAACTGGAAGTAGGATCTGCAAACTCGGCAATAAAATCAGCCAATACTTGCCCCTTAATTACAGGTCGGGGCTTGAAGTGAATGTTGTAAGCGTTGAGTTCTACCCCCCACTTCGAGACTCGTCCTGACAAGTCAGCTCTGCGGAGGACATCTTTTAGTGGATAGTTGGTGAGCACCGTGATAGGATGAGACTGAAAGTAGTGTTGGAGTTTTCGGGAGGCTGTGACAAAAGCTAGGATTAGTTTTTCAAGGGGTAGATAACGAGTTTCAGCATCTAATAGGGTCTTGCTAATATAATAGATGGGCTTTTGGGTAAGTTCTCGCTGGGCAAGTAGAATGCCACTGAGTGAATGTGTTGCGACAGCGAGATAGAGGTAAAGGATTTCGCCGTGGTGAGGGTGGGTCAGGGTGGGGAGTGTTTCTAAGTGAGCAACCAACTTCTGGTAAGCTTCCTGGCACTCTGTATTCCATCCCGAGTTCGTGCTCTTCTTTAGTATCTGGAAGAAAGGGTGGCATTTGTCTGATGACCTTGAGAAAAACCTACTGAGTGTTGCTACCATGCCATTCAACTGTTGAACATCTCTGACTTTTGTTGGCGTGCGTAGGGTTCTTATTGCCTCAATCTTACTTGGATTTGCCTCGATCCCCCTTCTCGAGACTAAGTGACCCAGGAACTTTCCCGAGCCTATCCCAAATGAGCTTTTCTTTGCGTTCAACTTCATCCTGTACTCCCTGAGTCGGGCGAAAGCCTCAGTCAAGTCTGCTAAATGGTTTCTCTCTGAACTGCTCTTAACAATAGTGTCATCAACGTATGCCTCTAAGTTTGTGCCAATTAGCCCCTCAAACATCCTGCTGACAAGATGTTGATAGGTTGCCCCAGCGTTCTTCAGTCCAAATGGCATTACCTTGTAGCAATACGTCCCTCTAGGAGTAATAAACCCCGTTTTGTCTTGATCGTGCTCTGCCATGGGAATTTGATGATAACCCGAGAAGGCATCAAAGATACTTAGCCGCTCGTATCCCGAGATAGAGTCTATGAGTTGGTCAATATTGGGCAAGGGGAAACTATCCTTCGGGCATGCTTTATTGAGGTCTGTGATGTCGATGCAGACACGCTAGTCCCCTGTCTTCTTTCTTACGCACACAGGATTGGCCAGCCAACTCAGGTACTTTACTTCTCTAATGAATCCTGCTTTCAGGAGCTTGTCTACCTCGGCAGAGATTGTTTCAGCTCGATCGTCAGACAACTTTCGTTGCTTCTGAACCACTGGTTTGCAATTCGGATTAACCTGCAACTCGTGAGTGATAATTCTGGGATCAATTCCTGGCATTTCATGGGGCGACCAAGCAAATACAGTCAATGTTATCTTTCAGAAACTCAAACAACTCTGCTGCGTTAGTCTCACTCAGTGACTTTCCTAATCCAGAAAAAACCTCTCTGGATCGTCGGGATTAATTATCTTTTTTACTAGCTCTTCCTCTGTTCTGTCTGTGGGTTCCAGAGCTGTCTCTTCAACCTCGGGTCGCTCTCCCTTTCGTTGCTACAAGGGAATCTCATCGACTTTGGCTTTTTTCTTTTGTTCTGGCTCCTGCCTCAGGGTTTTGACTTTGCCAGTTACTGAGCTGGGAAGTCGTGGGATCCTAGACTTCAGTTTGTCCTCCGAGGACACTGAGTGGCCTGCATACTCTGCCAGAAAACACTCCCTGGCTGCTACCTGGTTTCCCTTTATCTCCATGATTCCCTCTGGGCTCGGGAACCTGATGGATTGGTGGTAGGAGGATGGGACAGCTTTTATAGCACGAATCCAGGGTCGCCCGAGTATTACATTGTAAGCTGACCTTTCCTGGATTACCACGAATGTTTCCATGGATTGCACTGCCCTGTCCGAACTGGGAGAGTTATCTGCCCCAGCGGGAAAGTCATGTTTCCATTAAAAGCCTTTAGGCTGACATGACAGGGCTTTAGGTCGGAGTCATTCAACTCGAGCTGACCGAATAGCTTCTGGAACATCACATTCACAGATGCCCCATTGTCTACATAGATTTTGCCCATATCGTAGTTTCCTATGAGCATGCGAACGACCAGAACATCATTGTGGGGGCAACGCACTGTCCCATCAGACTCCGCATCCCCAAAGAACAGCATTTTCTCTCCAGTTTCTCCTTCACCTTGAGGTAGTAGTACTGGCTCGTTCCCGATATCACTGACTTTGGCATCTTAGCAAGTCATCCTGTACTGTGCCCTGAACTGGCTGGTTGACAAAGCAATTTCTTCATATCCCCTCGTGATCACGTCAATCCTCCCGAGGATCTTTGGTTGTGTGGATTGAGGAGCTCTGTTCTCGGGCTTTTTCTGTTCGGATGGCTGCCCTTTCTCACTTCAGGCTATAAATTCATTCAACTTTCCTTCTTTAACCCAGGCTTCGAGATTGTACTTCAAAACCTTGCAATCCTCTGTTTTATGGCCATGATCCTTGTGATAACTGCAGAACAACCTTTTGTTTCTCTTCTCGGGCTCTGCAAGCATGGGTCTAGGTTTTTGGAAGAAGTCCCTGTTCTCCAGTGCCTTCATTAACTTGTAGATGGGGAGAGTAAATACAGTGAAGATGGCTTGGTTTGGATTGGTAGGTGGCCTTAATTTTTCTCCTCGGGGACTATCCCTACGAGGTTTTGAGTCTTTCTTCTTATCATCTTTTTCATTGGCTTTGGTAGGCTGTGGGCTGTAGAAATCATCTAGCTTTGAATAGTTGGCCACAGTAGAGAGTAATTTGGCTAGGTTTCTGGGGGGATTAACTGTCAGTTCCTTGAATAGAGGTGATGGCTTCCCCAGCCCGAGACGAAATAGATCTATGGCATTCTTTTCAATCGGGTCATCAATCTCAGTTGTAAACCTCCCAAAACCTTTGAGAATATTCCTGAAGTCCTTCCCCATTTTTCTGCTTCAGCTCGTATAAGTTCTGCATAGTCCTCGGGAATTTGCAACTAGTGATAAACCTCTTCTTAAACAGCTTGCTCAGTTCGTGCCAGCTGTCAATAGACTCATCTGGAATCTTGGCCCACCACTTAAGAGTCACCTCCCCCAAACTCATAGGAAATATCTTACAGAGAAAACCCTCATTTCCAGCATATAACGACATACGTTGCAAATAATAGTTTAAATAATGATTGGAGTCTATTGAAAGAGAGTAAAGAGTAAAGGTTATCTCGGAATACCCTTGTGGGATTGGGACCCGTTGAATCCACCTCGTGAATGGGCTCCGAGCCACAGCAATGCTCTCTGGTCTCTCTGCCCCTCTACTCTGATTACCCCGGTGTCTCTTGGAGGCTTCTTCCTCATTTCTTTTACGCCTGGGTGACCGAGAATGCTTCCTACTCGTCCCTCTAGTACTTCTCTCCCTTCTTCTTTCAAGAGATCGAGACCTATGATGTTGTCTCTCGTCTCTATGAGTTTCGTTCCCAGAACCCACTTGAGCACAAGGTCTTGGATGGTCCTCATTCCACCTCCGTGAATGATCTGAACGCCTTGAACTGTGCTCAGGGGATTTCTGCACCAACGCATGATGTTGTCTATCTCTCCTTCCTGAGTGCCTTGGTTCTGGGCCAGTCAATCGTGGCTCGTCATCGTGTCTGCTGCGGTGGTGGTGGTGTGAGACTCCTGGTTTGGGTGAGCTTTCCTGGTGCCTGGTGCGACGGAGTGGACTTATTTGGCTAGCCTCCTCCGCTACAATATTGACCCCGCGAGGAGCAAAAGTTCGCTGGAGGTAGCAGTGGTAGTTCTGCTCTGTAGTTAGCATTGCGAGCTGCGCCGATTGAATCTCCGATTGCATGGTTGCAATCAGTTCCACCACCGCTGCTGGGTTAGGGTTATTTGTCACGGTCCTATCAAACGCAGCTTTCAGAACAGGCTGGTCATCGAGAGAATGTAGAACAGCGGACATCTCCAGGGAGATCTGATGTTGCTGAATCAAAGGAAGCTAACTGGTTCCCACAGTAGGTAATGGCGGGTTTGCCTGTGAAGGTTGGGTTTCTGCTCGCTTCCCAGCATCGCCTCCAACTGCTTGGTCTACGTGAGTAAAGTTCACTCCAGATCTTGTTCGCCCATAGGTGGGCGGAGGTGGTGTAGCCATCTTATCGCGATGGTTCCCACAGACGGCGCCAAATTGTACGAGGTAAAAAATTGCTCCCGAACTGTGTGTTGATGATGGAGTTTGCTTTCTCACCTGGACCTACAGTCACAAGCTTGGAAAAAGGGTCAGAAGGTAGGCCAAGGTGGGTTTGGCCGTCCCCTCTCCAAAGCTTAAGTCAGAAGCTATTTAGGGAGAATGAGGCAAGGAAGAAGATGAATCTCAGAGAATTAGGGTCCTGTAGCTTACCACATTTGGCTGTATCGTATTCCTTTTATACCCACCTGTACGGACTGACCATGTAAGGTCAGGTAACTGCCTTGGTTAGGTCAGATCTGACCATGGTTTGTTAATCGTGGTTAGGGTGGAATCATGATTCCTAGTAACCACTGTATCAGGAATTACAGCTGCTGTGACAGTTTTGGACTGTAGTAGGATCTGGATTGTAGTGTGAGTCATAGGATAGGTGTCCCGAGCTGAGGGTATAGTCCCGAGCTGGGAGATCACGTGGTTTGCAACAGGTCCCACCGCGTTGCATTAACCACGTGTCAAATATTGTGGTTTAACTCTTTGGCCCGAACTGGATCATGGGAGATGGATCACGTGCGTTGTAGTTGGCCTGGCTGTATTGCCTTTGCCACGTGTCATCGTTTCCGGTTTAAGCTCTCTGCCCCGAGCTAGATCCTCGGTTCAGAGATATTTCCACACAGGGGACATAATTGATGGATAACATAATTTAATGCAATTGAGTGGAATAACTTACTAACCCCAAAGGATGGATCAGTAATTCTTTAGACTTACGTCTTAAGAAGCGAAAGGTTATAAGTTCAAACTCTTAAGTTTTTGTTAGGATTAGTCAATTATTAGATGTCATGTTATCCTCCTCCTACTCCTTCTTTCTTCTTCGTCTTCTTCTTCTTCTTCTTCTTCTTCTTCTAAGTGCCCCACTAGTTTTCACTTGCAAAACTATGGTCTTTTGTAGTATCTGAACCCCCTTCTTTTTCGTACATGTTAAATGCATATGCCTGATTGTTATATTAAATAATTGTAGTTGAAAATTTTAAGTGATTGGATTCTTTTTTAGATTGAGCATTGAACAAGATAAATAAAATAAATTTGCCTCACCCTACCAATAAAAAAACAGAAAAACTTAATAAACCACTAAAGAAATACTATTAAGCAACCACTAAAGAAGGGCCAGACTACTGGCACTACATAAAGTACTTTAAGCCCCCACTTAATTTACATTTTTTAAAATGTTATGAAAAAAATAAAAGGTTTCTATGAAAACTAGCCGCAAGGTTCACTAGAAAATATCATCTTAAACAACTTTGTAAAAGAAAGTTTTCCCAAAATATGTCGTTTAAGTGGAGTTTTTGGCCATTCTTCATGAAACAATTTGTACAAATTAAATAAAGATTGTAAATGGCCAAAAAGTCTAGCTACTTAAACAACAGATTTTGGAAAAACTCACTCCTACAAAGTTGTTCAGAATGATGTTTTCTAGTGGAAAAAGCGATTGGTCTTCATAAAAACTTTTTATATTTTTCATAAAATCTTAAAAAATGTAAACTAACTGGGGGAGGTTTAGAGTACTTTAATTTATATGGTGGCAATAGCTAGCCTCCCTTGTAGACACCCCAGTTTTGTAGGAGTTCTTTCCATATCACTTCATTCATCAATTTCAATCTCAATCTCAAACTTAATCCTCAAACTCAGTGTCAACTACAAAATCAAACCTTAGACGCCGTTTCAACAAAAGTACCGAAACGATGAAGCCACTATTTGGCCCAAAGCCGAAGGTGGAATCAAAACCAACAATCGCCATTGTACCAGCCCCCATACTAGGACAATGATGCCGCCGTGTGGCCTAAAGCCAGCCGTGAAGGTCTTTAGTTTGGGATGCGACAGGAAAGCGAAACCGTTTCGCTATTGTAACACAGGGCATGCATCCTACCTAAGGGAAAATCTTAGGCTTATAGACACGTTAGGAACATACAAAACTACTACGTTTCTGAAACACAGGGCATCAAATTATTCTTAGATTATCGATCGCCATTGTACCAGCCCCCGTGCCAGGACAATGATATCACTGCTTGGCCTAAAGCCCGCCGCAAAGATCTTTAGGTTAGGATGCGGTAGGAAACTATTGCGCTATTGTAGCGCAGGGCATCCTACCTAAGGAAAAATCTCAAGCTTATAGACGCGTCAGAAACGTACAAAACTACTACCTTTCTGAAATACAGGGCGTCAAATTAGTATTAGATTATCGATCGCCATTGTACCAGCCCCTGTGCTAGGACAATGATGTCGTCGCTTGACCCAAAACCCGCCTTGAAGATCTTTAACTAAAAGTGTGTCAAAATGTATGGATGGTTACATTTCTGAAGAAGGGCACTCAAACTACCTAAGAAGAATATCTTAAACTCTTATTGTGTTAGGACGTGCAAACTAGCATGATACCTACGTGCATTAGGGTGTGCAAACTACCATGATACCCAGATGTAGAGAATCTGATCTACCTCATCAGACTCAAACCCGTCAACCATTATTTCCAATAACAGAGAATCAGCAACTCGTTCTCCAAACGGACTACATTTTTGGACTCAAAGCACCCAAAATACCCTAAAAAGACTTTCAGACTTAACCTTGATCCTAATCGGCACAGATTTAGACAGCGGTAAAACGAAAAGTCCATAGGAGGTCCCAGGTCGTAACACGTGTGCTCGAACCTTAACCGGTGTGCTGTCTTACAAAACAAACTAAGTTTTGAACTCAGAGCACCCAAAATACCCTATAGAGACTTTCGAACTTGAACTCGATCCTAATCAGCACAGATTTAGACAGCAGTCTAATGAAAAGTCCATAAGAGGTCCTAGTTCGTAGCCCGTGTGCTCGCGTCTTAACCGGTGCGCCGTCTTACAAAAAAAAATTGAGTTTTTGGACTCAAAGCATTTTAGTACTCTAGAGAGACCTTCCAGTCTGACCCTGGACACTACCCGTAGGACCCGCCAAATGGGTCCCCGACTAAAAATTCAACCTTTATAAGCCTCTACAGAGCAATCGATGTGTCGTTTCTTAAAACAAACAACATTTTTGGACTCACCACACCCAAAGCACCTCAGGAAGATTTTACAACTTCACCCCGATCTTCGCTCACCGAGGCTCGTCGGCTCAGGAGCTGGGTCTTTTTAGGTAGAACCTAAGATCAGCCTAGACCAAGAGATCGACTCCCTCACCCTCAAAAATCACTTTCAGAGCACTGTTTTCAAAAACGGATTTCACATTCCAACTCAGAACGCTCTGTTTACCCTAACAGGACTTTCAGATCCAACCTCGAGACCCGCCTTAAGGTCTCGCCAACCGATCCAGCATTTTCAATTGCCACCCAGTATCCAAGCTACTCAAAAAAGCGCCTTGGGACACAAAACAGTGAGATTTCTTAGATTTCTCACCCAAAATCTAGCCAAGTCACTTCCTATCAAAACCAAGTCATTTTATGTCAGAAGTGCACTTGAGTAGGAGACAAAGCATTAAACGCTTCCACCTACCCAAACTCGCTCTATAGTTAATAGCGCGAGTAAGGGCAGGGGGCTGTTCTATAAATTCAACCCTCTTCTCTTGCATTAGGGATCCCTCTTCCAGCTTCCCTCCCCCAAAGCTCCAAAATTCTGCCCATTTTTCTCTAGCTCCACTCTCTTATGTTCTAAGTTTACAAAACCCCCCTATTCCCCCACTAGACTAAAAAAACCTCTCCCATTCCATCTTCCAAGCCTCTCCCAACTTGAAGAAGCTCTCTTATCTCAAGCTCAAGGAAGAATCTCTTTTGCATCTCAACAAAGATGAAGAAAGAGGAAGGATATTCACCAAGTTTTTATTGATCACGATAAAGCTTGGTGATGATCATTTCACCCGAACGTTCTTTCTCATTTTGCCTTCTTAAGAGCAAGGTGCTTGAAAAGTTTGCATCTTTCTATCCCTAGCTTATATCCTTTATAAAGTTTCTTACTTTCCTAGTATATCATGCATATTAGCTTAGATCTAAAAGAATAGATGTAGATTTACTCACTTTTATGTAGTTTATGTAGGCGAATACTATCGTCACCCCTCCCCTGTATTGATCTCAAGTTCTAGTCAATAAAAATGCATTTTTTATTATGATTCGTGTATGGTTTTCACTATTTTGAATTAAGGACTATTTTTGTGGAGACTTATTAAACTTAGTAAGTCTTGGAGACCTTATTTAATAAAACCTATAATCTTTTTATAACCTTTTTAAAAATATAGACTTTTTCAAAACAATTGTTCGGTTGAGTAAAGTACTTTGATCTACCTTTTCCAAGAAGTTTTTCATTTCTAAACTCGAGGCTAGGATTGATAAAGTAGATGCTAGTCATGACTCGATAATATGGTGTCCCAACATAAAATGATAAAGCTACCTTGAAAAAGCTCACTAAATGCAAGATAAAAGTAAAATAAAATCAATCGAAAATTTTAAACTTTTATAAAGAACCATGATTTTCTTGATTTTAAGGGGTTCATTGACAAGCTCTGTTCTTTAAGAATCCTGAGGTGTCCTAACATGGTTGGACAGTGTTACCTTCAAGAAACCCATGATGTTGCTTATCTTATAGTTTCTTAAAGATTCAATTTTTATTGTCTTTTATAAAAAAAAGTGGTTCATTTCCCCTAGATATGACACCAAGTTTTCAAACTTTAAGAATCTACTCAATCACTTAAATAAGTGTAAAATAAGGCTTAAATAATGTCACAACTTAGGTTGATATATTTGTTTTAGAATTTCTAGCCTTGACTAGGGATTTCATTTTCAAGAATGAGTTTAATTAAAGAAAGTTCATGATTCAAGGCAATCGTTTGTTAACGAATGTGGTAGGGTGCTAATACCTTTCCTACTCATAACAGAGCCTCCTTACCTAGATCTTTTGCTTGCAGACCATCATTTAGAAGTAATTCAACTTTGAAATAATAAGGACTAATCAAAGGCTTTAGAGACGATCTTCCATGTCTTTAAATATATAATAGGTAGTGACTCTAAGCTTTTCTTTTTCTTAATTGTGCTCGCATAGTTAAATAAGATAAAGGCACCCTTGAAGGAGTTATTGAACCTTTTTACTTTCATTCACCATCCAATAGGAAACACCACAATAATACATGCACACCACACAGGGCACATCCAAGCACGTGTCCGATCAAGTCATTACCCACACATGGGAAAAACAAGGGAGAAGGATACCAGCCCGACGAGGTCTCCCTCGCGAGTTTTTAGGGGTAGCAACATCCCTCACTAAAGAAATGCTACTAATTACTTTTCTTATCCCAATTTTATTAAATTTTAATTACTGTCTTAGGTGACTAAAAATGCTTTAATAATACCACAATATAAATTCATCGTACTAACATGTTATTACGTACCTTGACCTAGTTTTAGGTTAAAAAAATTAACAACCAACCTATTCAATTCGATTCTAGGTTGAGGCATTAGGTAAACTAATCCAACTCAAGAATGTAAATAACATAGCATTAATTCTATATATGTATATATGTTATATGATAATTGTTAAACTTTCAATCTTTATTTTGCTTCCATATATTATAAATACATGTATTGTCCATGAATAATTAAAAATTACTATCTTTTAATATTTTTTATTTGAATTTGAATATATCTTTGTTGTGGTACGCATTAAGATCTCAATGGACAATAGACGACAACACGCCATAACGTGATTAGGTTGCTTTAAACTACTTTTTAACAATATGTTACCACTTAGGGTTTGATATTCTCTGAGAAGTAGTGGAACCTGGGGGAATATGCATATCACATCACGTTGAGATTATAACATCATGTAAGCATCGATCAATCATATTATATTAGAGAAGGATCGAGCCATAACTTGTAGAATCGAGTTAGGGTTCTGTTTAGCGTCATCTTATGCATATTCTAAAGAATTTAGCAGTGTTTCAATCAAGAAAGTCGAGACTAACCACAAACAAGAAGAGAATATATGATTCTTTTGATCTCTATATAGTAAGAACTCAAGCCTTCGATCTCTTAAGGTTTTTGGGCAAGTGTACTAGGAAGTATATATGACCTCTATATACTAACCAAAAGAGTATTCATCTTCGCTATGATTAGGAAAATTTGATTGAGACTTAATGATCTGGGAATGAGGGAGAAGGCCTCTTTTATAGCGAAAGCCTTGAAGAATGAATGGTTGAGAGTAAAAAAAAGAAAGCTCGAAACTAATCTAATTAACGATCAAAACGGGGTCCTTAAGGGCCAAGAAAAGCACAAAAAATGAAAAATGAAGGTTTAAAGGAGCCAAGCTGACCAGGCCATGGGAAGACCAGCCATGCCTTTTGCATAGGAGGCTAGGCCTTAGGAAGACACCTAGGGTAAAGCTCATTTAGCCCTTACACCTTCAAACATGCATATTGGGTCCATTTTAAGTTCAAATCCATCCGTTCTTTCTGTAAAACACCAAAATTTCTAAATTATAGTTTAAAATTGGAAGTTTTGATGAAAAACACTTAATCTTGGGTTAATTGGTTGAGATTTAAAAGAAATCGGCAACTAAGAGCCCTAAATGCAATTTTCGAGAAATGTCCATTTTACTTCAGAATTGTCGTTGTTTGTGATGAAAACATCCTGCAATTAATAGAAAACATTTAAGAACATGTTTGAAAAGATAACTAACCCAATTCAGAGTTGGTTTTGAAAACACGATCAAGTTGGAAAGGCATTTTTTGGAAAACCAAAAGAAAATGATTAAAGGACCTTTGTGGATCTTTCTTGAGCAAATGTAATCAAGAACGAATCAAACCGTAAATAATCTTATAAATAGATTCCCCTGTGTCCCTAAAATCATAATGAAACTAATTAGGCAACATTTGGAGAACAAACAATCATTTGGGAAGTAAAATGACAAAAATTCATTTCAAGTTGCAAATACACTATTTCTCCTACTCTTATCTGAAATTCAAGAAAACCAGTGATATAAACATGCCCTTCAATTCCTTCTTTTGCTAAGTGTCCCACTAGTTTTCACTTGCAAAAGTATGGTCTGTTCTAGTATCTGAACCCCTTTCTTTTCCATATGCATAAATGCATAGTGCCTGATTGTTATATTAAGTAATTGCAATTGAAAATTGTATTTCCTCCAGTTCTTAATTGAGAAGACTTACTACAAGAAAAACGCTAATAGATGATGCTCTTAAAATAAAATAAAAAATGACCCTTTTTAAAAACAGTCATCTTATGATTTTTGAAATAAAAAAATGACTAATAGTTAAGATTAATCTAAAACCAATCATTTTTAAAAAAACCGTCATATATCATTCATATTGTATTAGATGACTGGGTTTAAAAAAGGGTAGGGCTATTCGCACTCCCCTAATACCCTCCCGTACTCCACTTTATTATTATATTGAACACAGTGACATTTTTACCCTCGTCTGATGCTATCCCTCTCCTCTCCTCTCCTCTCCTCTTTCTTTCTCCTATGTATATCCTTCCCAACAAAAGCCTATCTCTCTCTGAGTAGATTTGAGGTATGGCTGATGAAGCCGTGAAGCCATGCGACTTATGCAAATAGCCACTGCTTAGATCTTTAGTGTCTATAGCTCTCCATTAGAAGAATTTTTTGCCTCTAGCTCAACCTCCTCTAAGCCTCCAACAGCAAAAGGAAACAAAACCCATTTTAGAGTAGACAAACCTAGGACAAAATTTACAATCAATCCAACAATATTCATTCTCTAGAAACCCAAATCACACCCAAAATTCAAATGATACTTAATACTCCTAGTCATCCAATAGTAAGTAGAGGTTGTCGTTGATTTTGCCTTGGAATTTGCTAGCTCTTTCGCCAGAGAAGAAGGCAGTTTATAACCCCAATATTGCATTTCACACAGTTTGTCTGGTTTGAGGGCACTTTTGTCTTGGGTTTATAACCTCAAAATCCATTAATAACACCCTAGCAACCTCTGTGTAAAAAAACATCTCCAAAAAAAATCAATGAAGAAGAAAAGAGAAGATAAGTAATAAGGTGTGTCAAGGAGCTCGACTGGTGGCTTGCCGACGGTAGATCTTTAAAAAATAAAAAAATTAATCTCTTTCTCTTCTTTTTTTTCTCCTCTAGCAAAACCCCTTTTTCTTATAGAACTGGTGCATATAACCATTAAATTAAGTAGGTGAGAGATTTTGATTATGTGCCTCAAATCTGCTCAGAGAGAAATAGGTTTCAGTTGGGAAGGATATACATAAGGAGAGAGAGAGAAAGAGGAGATGGATAGCATCAGACGAGGGAAAAAAAATGTCACTTTCGACAATAAAATAAGGGTCAAATGCAAAAAACCCCCTCCTATTATTACCCATTTTGCAGGTTACCCCCCTCTAATATAAAAAAACCAATAAAAAAACCCCCCTATATTATCTAGGATTGATAGATTGCCCCATTTCAGTCTAGTTAACATTAAGAAAACTAACGAAAATTTACACATGACTGGCACGTGACACAAATAATTCACTTTTATGACAAAAATGTTCTCCTCCATAATTATCCATTGCTGGCTAAGCTCGCCACGGTCTAATCCTGTCACACCCCGTTTTTATCACCTTAGCTAGGAAATATCATTTCATGTAGGATTTTAAGTCCTTTTTGAGTCTAGTCTTTTGCATTGAGTTTCTATGGCATTAAATATCATGTGTATGAATTTTGAAGTGATTCGGAGTTCATTTCGATAGTCAATAAGAACTTTTGCGACTTTAAGGGCATAATCGTCTTTTAAGTCGTATATTTTCCATTTGACCTTGAAATGAATTCCGAGTCTTTCCTTCGAGTTCATATGGTTACATAGAGTCTATATATAGGTTCAATTTCATGAACTGATGGTTTAAGATCAATTCGGCTCATAGTGGTTCGGGTTGGCTAAAAGACCCTTTCTTGGTTTGCTCAAATTGACTCACAAGACCCACTCAATTTTCTCTCATTTAGCTTCAATTGGGATTTATTTACATCTTAGGTATGTTTAGAAAGATCGAATTTCGATTGGGAAAGCATTTGGTTCGACCTTGTGTACAAACCCAGCTTAGCGACGGTGAGGCACCATGGTTAACCACCTTTGTAAAACCTAACCATGCACCTGTGGTTAAGGATTTTAGTCCTAAAATGCTTAAAAATGTGTTCCCCTTCGAAACACGATTGTTTTGGCTTTCATTTCATCAAAATCGGACTTAATTTGACCCCTGAAAGACTCCTGAAGCGATCAGAAGTCAAGACCAGAGCGGACTGGAGAGAACCCTCGGGTAACCATCCGGGGCTGGACAGTCAGACGTCTAGGCCCAGACGGCTAACCGTCTGGGGCCAGATTGTCACCCGAGAGACTCCGTCTTCAACTAGAATTCTGACTCTCTCTCCCTCTTTTGACGGTTTCCTCTGCCATTACAACTTGTTTTCTCTTAGGATTGTGTAAGTTTGAGTTGTTTAAGCACTAAGAGAGTCTCTAATAGCCCTAGGATCATTATTTAATGAATTAATCTTAGCCATTGGTTTAGGAGGTCAATTCTCTATATAAAGGACATGATATTTAGTACATAGGAGGAGGTTAATTGCACTTTACACTTAGAGAGAGAGGGAGCTACGAGTTTGGGAGAGTTAGAAGGACATCAAGAGAAAGCTTTTCTACCCTAAGCAAGCAAGAGAACAAGGACTTTGAAGGCAAGGGAGGTTCTACAAGAGGTAAACACACTTTCAATTGCTGAAATTAGACTTTCCTCCTTCATCTTCTCCTCGTTTCTTTAGAATAGTTCTAATGCTTGTAATAGCTCCTCTTATGGATTGAATTCAATGCTTTTATGATGTGTCATGAATGATTTTGAGATGGTTTATGGTTTTATATGCTTGATAATCCCTGGTTTACTAAGGATTGGAGAGCGTTACTCTTTCTATCCTCTTAAATCATGCATGTTCCATGTAGCATACTTGCTGTGATTATTGTCATGAGTTGATGCTCCTGTTAGTTAATATACATGATATGAATGATATTCATGATGATTTGAGCATGTGTTAGAGTCTTTTCGTAGGTTTTTATACATAGTTGTGAGATTAGGATTTCGATAACCCTAAAATCACACAAGTTTCATACAGCATGTTTAGCCTAACTCTGTGAATAGTTTCTCATCATAGTCATTCTATATATGCTGCATATAGTTGAATCATGCTAGTTTTGTATTCATATAGTAGATTTTATAGGGTTTTTGGAGATATTATCCTTTTCTAAGGATAATTATCCTTTTTGTTAAGTAGGGTTTTGCATGAGAGCTTTTTGTGATGTGTTTAAACATGAAATCGCTTCTATTATGTTCTGATATATATATTTTACGTAGGATATGATGATTGCACCTCCCCATAGTGACTTTTTTACGTGAAATTATCTTAAGATAGTTTTGCTTAAGAAAGCTTGCTGTAGGAAGGCCTATTTTCATGTTTTACATAAAATGTCATCTTTTTGAGCATAATAGACTCTGCTATCATGTTTATTGATGTTATTGGGGTCTCTTATGATTGTTAGTGTGTCTTTGGTAGGTTTTTTATGCATGTTAGTCAGGTCATTGCATGTAGGATTGAGTTAGGGTCCTTAGTTATTCATTATTCTTGTTATTTGCATGATAAATAGATGATTTTAGGCCTTGTCATGGTTCTGTCCAGATTAGCATATTGTTCTTCTTGCATAGTTTTGTGCACTTGTAAGGGTACAAACAGGTACAATAATTATCCTAGTGCAAATAAGGCTGCTATTGCTTGAAATTGCTAATGCTTGGAGCTTTCGCGCTCAGGTAAGCAGGGTATGAAGTACCCTAATTCACTTTTCTTTTCTTTCTTTTCTCTTCTCCCTCCTAGGGTTATTCTCTAATAGAGGGATATGGTAAATCCTAGGGTTCTTTCCACCCCTTTTTCAAGAAAAAAGAGTTTATATCTTTTACTGAATTTTGATTGAGAATCATTTGTCTTTGAAAGCTGCAATAGAAGGAAACCTAAGGTTTGCCATAACTCTCTATTAGGATTTAACCCTATTCTTTTTGAACTACGTGGACTTTGATCCATGTATTTCGCTGCATGGTACATAGGCGCTCTTCGTGAGGCTCAAGTCCGTTCTAGGATCCAAGTATCCTAGGTTTTTCTGCTTTTCTTTTTTCTATGTGGGCACCGCGCTTTTTTCGCGGTTTCATAGTTTGGCGACTCCACTAAAGATATCGAGGGCTAGACTCATTTAATTTGATTGGGCTAAATTAATTTCTTTATTGTTTAATAAAATCAATCACCTGCATCCGCTTGATTGTGTGTGAAATTGTTGCATGATCACTTGATTGTCCCTCGATGTATCCTTGCCAACTGATAGCTTAGTTCGACCTTGGTTTTCCTGATTCCATGTGTTGGGTGATGCTATCAAACCTCTCTTGCCAAGTACCCTTTGGCTTGCCCTTGGGTATATCAAATGGATCAATCACGTACTATTGGACCCATGCGGTATTCCTGATGTCACATGTGGTTAGGTATAAAGATTGATACAAGCAAAGTTGAGGACCCTAGCCTACCCTCTTAAAAGAAAGAATTGCATGTAATGGGCCTTCTAGGACATCATTGGATCACCTATATGCACACACATTGTTGTGATGATATGTTACCATGTTTGTGATGTGTTGCCATGCTTTGTTGATTGAGTGGGTAATTAAAGGAGACTTTACATCTTACATCCTTAATACGTACCCTTCCCCATGACCCCTGCAAGGGTAATTGGTTAAGAGAACTAATTAAGGGTGTACGTTATAAAAATTTTGAGATAATTATAGAAGCTTAGGATGGACCCTTAGGTTGAAAAATTGAGTGTTTGCCCTTATGTTAGAGAGAGAGACGTGCTGGCTTGGATCTATAATCAACAAAGGCGCCTAGTCAGTACTGATTCTGTCACCGAGTCAAATATGGCCGAGGAAAGAACTAGCAACCGAGGTTTCAACCTTGAGGCCACTTTGAAAGCTATCATGGAAAAACTTGACCACACTGCCCAGGTATCTGAGACCGCACTCAAAATGGCTCAAGACATTCAACAGAAGAACTCTGAACCTGAATCTAGGGCCCGTGCCACTGATAACAACCAAGGATCCAATGACTCCGAATCTGTTGAGGAACCATTAGGAGAGGGGGGAGAACCACCTAAGACCAAGGAAGGGGAAACCAAAGCCACATCAAGAGAGAACTCAACCGTCCTGGTAAACAAGGTCGAGGCCTTAGAACGAACTCTGAAGGGAATCCGCAGATCTGATGATATGGTGGACATCTGTACTTTGTCCTTGTTCCCAAAAGCTTGCATTCTGCTACAGTTCAATATGTCAGAATTGAAAAATTCGATGGGATAGGCTGTCCTAAGACCCAACTCAAGATGTATGTGTGAGTTATGCACCCTCGAGTGGCGAACGATGAGTTATTGGCTCAAATGTTTCGAGTCATTAGCGAATTCCACCTTGAAATGGTTTTTGTCATTGGAGGAGAACAGAACTAAGACCTGGGAGGATGTATGCAATGCATTCACGGACCACTACAAGTATAACACCGAAGTGGATGTCACGCGAAGGGACTTGGAAACTACTAAGCAAGGGGTTAATGAGACTTTCTCCGCCTTCATCACTAGGTGGAGACAAAAGGTTTCCAAAATGACGGATAGACCAAATGAGGAAGATCAGATTCAGTTGGTGGTAAAGAATTTGTTGCCCGTATATCATAAACACCTCTTTGCTCACTACTTTCCGAACTTCAAAGCTCTTGTTAGGGCTGGCACACAGGTTGAAGATGCAATTGCTGATGGAACAATCAAAATAGAGGAGGTCCAATGGAGTCGAAGGACAAATTTCGGAGGAAAAACCAATGCTGAGGTCAATACCATTACCCAACCCACTTGCCCTTTCTCCCTAAATGATTCCACCTCACCCCGCCAATTCACCGAGCTATACATGCCACTCGAAAGAGTTTTTGAAAAGCTGAGAAGCCGTGACCTCTTGAAACCCCTCGACCCAAGGCCTCCACCAAACCCATTGCCCAAGAACTACAATGAAAATGAGTATTGCGAATTCCACCAAACCAAAGGCCATCCAACCAACCGTTACTTATCGCCTCCGCCATGAGATTCAGGATTTGCTTGACAAGCAGATCATTTCACCACCCACCGCACCAAATTGCCCAAATGTCACTCGAAATCCCCTCACCTACTCACAATGTGCCTCTTCCCAACAACATAAATGCCATCGAGCTTGACTCGTCTCAATACTGTCAACCCATAAGGCAATACACTGCCACTTCCCATGACCTTGACTCAAGTTTTCCATCAATGTTGTGATAAAGGGCTCATATTGCCACACCATCCAAAGCTGAGACCTTCGACTCCTCATCAATTCTGCATGTACCATCAAGCGCTCGGACATGATACGGAGGATTGTGTCATATTGAAGAAGGTAGTTCAAGACCTTATTGACCAAAAGGTTTTGGTATTGCCAAAGAAATCCATTCAGCAACAATTAAAAGAAAGGTTCGAGGCAGGAGATCCTAAGGTGGGTTTACTGGGAGAGTCATCCGGAAAGTTTGATTACTATGTACTCTACCCTAACCCCACCCCCGATGAGCCTATAGTCCCCACAGGTTGGGATGACTTACCAGAGGAAGTTCAAATGGAAGAGATCGACATGATCACATGGGATGATCTCATGGGTGACGTAGGTGAGATTGATGATATGTGGGTGAGCGATGATGAAGTAGAGCACATAACTAGAGGGGGTCGCCATTTCAAGCCTCCACACTTAGAACCTGACAACCCATTAGGGGATTTGGAAGGTAATCGCCACCTCGACTTGCAAAAAGAGGAGGACGAGGTGCTTAGGCAATTGAAAAAGACTAATGCCAACATCACTATATGGGGTTTGCTCATGGCCTCTTACAAGCACAGGCAGACAATCTTGAAGTTGCTCAACTAGATACAGGTTCCCGTTGACACATTCCTTGGAAAATTTGGTGAACTTGGTGAATCCAACCTCGAAGAACTCAACCATTGTGTTCTTAGAAGCAGACCTACCTAAAAGTGGACCTAGCCATTCACAAGCCATGTACATCACTGTCGACACCCTGGGAAAGAGAGTTCCAACAGTCCTAATTGACAATGGTTCCGCCCTTAATGTGTGCCCTCTCAGAACTGCTACCGTCTTGGGATTGGATCCAACGGACTTCATGCCATCCGGGCAAACAGTGAGAGCCTATGATAACACCCGTCAAGAGGTAATTAGAGTGGTCACCTTGCCACTGATTATGGGGCCTACAGAATTCAGAGTGGAGTTCCAAGTGCTGGATGTCCCGTCATGCTTCAATATTTTGTTGGGGAGACCTTGGATTCATCCTGCAGGGGCTGTCCCTTCTTCATTGCACCAAAAAGTCAAGTTCCTTATGAAGGGGCCATCGTCACACTCCAAGGTGATTATGACTTGAAGTTGTCGGGGGTAGCCATTTGTGAGATCAAGCCTGAGCCTATCGGAGTACCGTTGTCTGGGTTCGAGTATGTTCAATGCATAGAGAAAGAGCCAGAACAGGGAGAGTTGAGACCTCTCAACTTTTGCCCTCATGGCAACTTACATGTTGGGAACATAATGAAGAAAATGAGTTTCTTCCCAGGCATAGGACTAGGACGCCGTTAGCAGGGCATACCGCTAGTCCATTCAGAGCCGCATTGTCACCTATACCTTCGGTTTGGGGTATGAGCCTTCCAAAAAAGACCATATGGAGATGTTGCAGAGAAGCAGAGAAAGGGTCAAGGCAAAAGCAGAAAGGGAGGGTGCCAGATATTAGAATCTCGCCATACCGACCTACCTTGAATGGCTACTTTGTTAAGGAAGGGGAAGACTTTCTGTTCTGTGGATTCCCCGAACCATCCATTGACAAAGCAACTAAGGCAAGAATTCCAGGGTTCAAGATATTCTTCACTGAGTGGTATCCCATCACTGCTACAATGGTTGATGATGAAGCAATCAATGATGACTATTGGGAAAAGAAGAGCGAGGACTGGGCAGAACAGATGGATTTAGAAGCCATGGTTACAATGTTTCAAGATACGGTTCTTGCTTTGGAAGAATCGAATTTTGAGTGTTCTTCAATTCACCATGCAGCCATCCCGCTCCTTAATTGGTATCTTAAAGAGGGTACCATTATAGAAATTCTTAAGGGCAAGGATCTCGACTTACCTGATAGTAGCTTGTAGGTTCCTTTAGTAGAATTGTTTAGTTTCCTTTCCAAATAAAAGTGTGTCCGCCTAGCCCCCCTTATGGAGTTAGGAGTCGTTTCATAGTTGTAGCACATATGCTTTCTTTTCTTTCTTTTTGTTAGTTCAGTCAATAAAGTGTGTTTCTTTTTATTATTTACAGTGTTTCCTTTCTCTCTTCTATGGACATCTATGGCATGGATATAGATCCTAGGAATGACGTCCCTCCAGAGATCGTCGAGCAAAGGAAAATGGGTGTTACCGAACCTAACATGGATGAATTGAAATCAATCAATCTAGGGACAGATGAATTGCCAAGGATAATTAAAATTGGGATAACTCTCTCGCCTGCTGAAAAAGAAAAATTGATAATACTTCTAAAAGCCAACATAGAGGCCTTCGCATGGTCTTATGAAGATATACCCGGTATTGATCCAGATATTGTGCAACATTACATCCCCACTAATCCCACTAAAAAGCCTGTAAAGCAGAAATTAAGAAGATTAAAACCGGAATGGGCTTTGAAAGTAAAAGAAGAGGTAACTAAACAATTAGATGCCGGTTTTCTCCAAGTTGTGGAGTACCCTGAATGGCTGTCTAACATAGTGCCTGTGCCTAAAAAAGATGGGAAAGTGCAAATGTGTGTCGACTTCCGCGACCTTAATGCTGCGAGCCCAAAAGACGATTTCCCTCTACTGTATATCGATGTGTTAGTGGACAGTACAGCAGGCCATGCTCTTCTCTGCTTCATGGATGGATTTTCCGGTCACAACCAGATAAAGATGGCGCCTTGAGATATGGAAAAGACGGCTTTTATCACGCAGTGGGGCACATATTACCACAAGGTAATGCCTTTTAGCTTGAGAAACGCTGGGGCTACTTACCAAAGAACTGCTACGACCCTATTGCATGATATGATCCATAAAGAAGTAGAGGTGTATGTGGACGACATGATAGTCAAATCTGTAGACCGGGAAGGACATTTCGTGGCATTGGAGAAGTTCCTAGAACGGGCAAAAAAGTACAACCTCCGATTGAACCCTCAGAAGTGTGCCTTTGGAGTCACCGCAGGGAAACTACTGGGTTTCATGATCACTCAGAGGGGAATTGAAGTTGATCCAGGGAAGATAAAAGCTATCATGGAGATGGAGCCACCAAGAACGGAAAAGCAGATCTGGGGTTTTCTAGGGAGAGTTCAATACATAAGCCGGTTTATCACCAATCTAACTATGGTGTACGAGCCAATTTTTAAGCTACTTAAGAAGGGCGTTTCCAAGGAATGGAATGAGGATTGTCAAGAAGCCTTTGAGACCATTAAAAGGTATTTGAGCAACCCCCCAATCTTGGTTCCCCCACGGCAAGGTGAACCGTTACTGTTATACTAATGGTTACTGAAACCGTGACGAGAACCATGTTAGCTCAATACCTTGAAGGGTCGAAAAAAGAAAATGCCATCTACTACTTGAGCAAGAAAATGACAGATTATGAAGTAAAGTACAATGCACTAGAAAAGGCTTGCGTAGCATTGGTATGGGCCACCTAGAAACTCCGTCATTATATGATGTCTTTCGAAGTCCTGCTGATAAGTCGATTGGATCCTTTGAAGTATTTGCTAGAAAAACCAGTCCTATCATATAGGACGGCTCGTTGGTCGCTTCTCCTTAATGAGTTCGACATAAAATACCTGGCGCAGAAGTCCATTAAAGGAAGTGTTGCAGACCACTTGGCAAGTTGCACTGTGTCATCATCAACCCAATTCAATGATGAGTTCCCCGACGAAAACATCCTTGAAATCGGGAAGAAGGTTTGGAGAGTTTACTTCGACTGAAGCTGCAAACAGAAGAGGTTATGGGATAGGAGTGCTACTAGTTTCGCCCGAAGAAGCCTTCACGCCTTTAGTAGTCAAATTGGGGTTCGACACTACCAACAATATTGCGAATATGAGGCCTACATCCTAGCATTGGAAGCTGCATTAGAGTTGGGAATCAAAGAATTAGAAGTGTTCAGGGATTCGGCATTGATCATCTGTCAGATAAAAGGGGAGTGGAAAACTCGCAACGAGATGCTGTTGCCATATCATGCCTATTTGGAAGCATTGACCAAAGAGTTTGCAGAGATCGAGTTCAATTACCTGTCAAGAAACAAGAATCAGTTTGCTGATGCCTTAGCAACTCTAGCTTCAATGGTGGAGATACCAGAAGGAGGAAGTGTGAAACCGCTCAGTGATCGAATGCAGAGAAAAACCTGTTTATTGCTGTTCCATCCGAGAAGGGGAGATAATAGATAATCACCCCTAGTTTTATGACATAAGGAAGCTCATCGAAGAAAGGGAATATCCAGAGGAAGCATCTTGTGTGGACAAATGAACATTGAGGAGGTTGGTAAGCCATTATGTGGTATATGGAGGGAAACTGTATCGGAGGTCTTACGATGGGATTCATTTGCTGTGTGTCATGGAGGAAGAAGCTAGAAAACTCATCGAAGAAATTTATGAAAGAAGTGGGAGCTCCACACATGAATGGATACATGCTGGCTAAGAAAATCCTGAGGCTAGGGTACTACTGGTCTACAATAGAGAAGGATTGCTATGCCCATGTCAAGAAGTGTCATAAGTGTCAACTCTTTGCCAACGGACAACACCTGCCCTCCATGCCCTTAACAAGTATGTCAACTCCTTGGCCGTTTGCAGTGTAGGGAATAGATCTCATCGGGCAAATTAAGTCGAAGGCATCCAACGGACACGAATATATCTTGGTAGCCATTGATTACTTCACCAAGTGGGTGGAAGCAGCTTCCTTCAAAGTTTTGAATGCCAAAACGGTCGCGCAGTTCATATAGCTCAACATTATCTACAGATATAGGGTACCGTATGAGGTCATTTCGAATAACGGTCAGCACTTTCAGAACGAAACTAAAGAACTCTTGCAGAAGTATAAGATCGTTCATCACTTATCATCCTCGTATTGCCCACAGACTAACGGTGCAGTGGAAGCCGCCAACAAGAACATCAAGAAGATACTACAGAAAATGGCTGACACGTACACTGATTGGCATGAGAAACTACCATTGGCATTATCGGGGTACAGAACGTTAGTCAGATCGTCAACAGGGGCTACGCCGTATGCTTTAGTGTATGGAATGGAGGCCGTTCTACCAGTGGAATTAGAAGTTCCTTCATTAAGAGTTGCTATGGAAAGCTAGCTGGCAGAAGTGGACTGGATCAAAGGCCGTTATGATGAGCTGGCACTGTTAAATGAAAGACGATTGAGGGCTCTATACCACGTGCAAGGGTACTAGAGAAGAGTCGCAAGGGCAGTTCAACAAACATGTCAAAGACAAGGGCTTGAAGAAAGGGGATTTGGAATTAAAAGAGATCCGAGCTCCAATTTTCGATCCACGAGGAAAATTCAAACCAAGATTGGGGTGGCCTGTACGTCATCAAGGAAATATTGCCAGCAGGAGCTGTTTGACTTATGGACTTGGATGGGATCGAGTTTGCCTGTCCTACCAATCTGGATCAATTAAAGAAGTATTATGTATAAGGCTTGCTAGGTTGAAAACCTGTAAGGGTAGCCTAGGCAAAAGTTAAGGCATTTGAACTACGAGGACCTGATTCCCAAAAAAAAAAAAAAAAAGAGAGAGAAAAAAAAAGAAAAGAAAAAAAAAAGAAGAAAAAGGAAAAAAAAGAAAAGAAAAGGGGGATACGTAGGCAACCCATAAAGTTACCTTGGGTGCGGTCCAAACAACACAATCACAACAAATCTCAAAATTAAATTATTATTGGCAATTCATTTGAAACTAATTGATTGACATAGTAATTTATTGGTGTTAAGTAAAAGAACTATCGACATGCCATAGATATTCTAGTCCTTGAGTCTTCAAGTTCTCTTGAGTTTCTTCAGAGTCATCTTGTTTGTCTTCTTTCTTTCTCTCTCAAGTCTCCTTTTCTTTCGTAAGTCATGGTCATGTGCTGCCTCCACTGCCTCAAGAATGTCTTCTCTGCAAAGCCCAAGTCTCGGGTCCTTAACAAGGTCATAAATTCTTTCTCTGTGAGAAGCCTCCCTTTCGCCCAAATCATCCTTCAACCATTGCTTATATTCTTTACTCATCTTGAAAGGTCCTTCAGTGTTGGCAATTCGAGTCAATTTCAGGTCTATAGGCTAGCGAGTCCTCGCCCACTTGATTATGGTAAGACCGACAGGTTTCACAGCGCAACAAGGTCCCATTAAGGACGGTATGGTCTGCATGGCGCCCATCTGGCGAAGAATTCTTGAAGTCCAATAGAAGGAAGTCGATCTCAGCCCTATGAGTTTGGCAAAAGCACACCCCGAAGTTCGAAAAAGCACTTGTTCTTTACATCCCTATAAAAAGACAAACCATTTGATGTTTCGCCACGACAGCATTTGGAAATAACCCAACCAATCTCTTAAAGAGAATGGCCCAGGGAGTTCAACTCAGCACAGACAGAAGTGCTGGGGCTTGTATGGATGGATAGTGGTAGGAGATAGAAAATTCAAGCGCTCGAGCAGCCACATTTGCAATAAAAAGGGGCTACCTCCTAAAGGCGCTTTAGGGTTGCCATAAACCTTACCTAAGCCATTCAAAGTTTCAGCTAATACCAAGAGAATAATGTTATGTCGCTTGAGAAGAGGGGCAATCAACTCACATATCTGAACAGGGGCTTGAAGAGTGCCGGTGGAGATGAGAAAGCGACTAATTAAACAGAAAGCGAGTGCATGCTGAAGTTGAGGGGTGAAAGTCAGAGTACCTTCGCTATCATGAGCCAAGAATGAGGTTGCTAACTTCATTAAGTCCACCATATGATCCTTTACAAAGATCAGTTATATCCTTCTGAGGAATGCCAAGAAAGTCTGAGCAAGAAGCAAGGTAATCCGAGCGAGGTGTAGGAAGGATGAATGGCCCTGCGGGTGAAACTCCAAATAAAGCATAGAATTCCTCCATGGTTGGGCATAATTCTTCATAATTGAATCGACAGACATGGATTTGAGGATCCTAGAAATATGTAGCAGCAGTGAGAAGAGTCGTTTCAAGCTTCATATGCCTTATGGAGAACAATGGTTCCAAGCTGAAGTGCTTAAACTCAGTTTTGTATTTGGCAGCCATGACTGCCAAAAACCTTCTTAAGAACCCATCCAAGGCTTCCATAATTATTTTCAATAAAAATAAGTGAGTTAGAAGGCTTCCCTCATGTGTTTTTATAGGGAAAAGGTCACAAATTCGAGTCCTAAAAGGAGTAGAATCGTCAAAATAGCAAAAATCCTGAAAAATCACGAAAAAACGCGTCAACCTCAGGTAACCGTCTGGGGCTGGACGGTCATCCGTCTAGGCCCAGACGGCTAACCGTCTGGGGCCAGATGGTCACCTGAGGCTCCGCCTTGTTTTGCCTTATTTCGCCCGGTTTTGCCTATTTTCACTTTCGGATGGCCTTTTTAGGCCGTTTTCACTCCTATAAGCTCACATTGACTCAAGTTTTCATAAGAAGGGCACTAAAACATCATCATGATAGATTCAAAGAAGCACCACAAGTATCCATAATAAGGGTTAAGAAAGTTGGTTTAAGGTTGCAATTACAAAACATAGCATGAAATGCAAGAAGATAGCCATTGTCTCATTGTTTTTACAATCCCAAGAAAGAAGTAAATGAACTCAGCGAGTCCCAGAGCTTCTTTTGCGGCTCGACCCAGCTCCATCACGACCCCCACGAGGTGCTCTAGGAGGGCGCATTGATTGTAGCGGCTACGCAGACAAAGTCCATTGCAAAGAAACTAAGTATAAGAATAGGGTTGGTTAAAAACCACAAATAGGAACTTTAAATAGGTTGAACACTTACTATGGCATCCAGACAGGCTTCTACCATGGATTTGGCTAAGCTCATCCTTACAAGGTCACGCTTCAAGCCCTCGCTAAGATCAATGAACTCTTGGGTATATGTCGTAGGCACCTAAGATAATCAATAAGTTTAAATTGAAGGTAATGCTGAAAGAAAGAAAGAAATACCCATGAAGAGAACTCACCTGTTCTCGACTTGGGTCGATCCTAGGGGATTCATCAAAAGCGGGATGGGTAATAGCAGTCTTGACAAAGTCCGACCCACAGCACAAATCAATGGACCAATTAGGCAGAGGCAAGGGCAGTGACCTATCCCCCTCCATTTCATCCTCTTCAGAGCCAGGAATCACTCCTGAGCCCATTGTCGAGCTATGCCCTCTTACTCGTCGACCCTGAAAGTGTTCACCTATCAAATAAAGTCTCTATCAAAAGAAAAGGCTAGGAAAGTGTTAAAGACTTACCCCTTGGGGAGGGAGGCCTGTCACCCTGGGCCTCATCAGATATTGATGACAGAAAGTATCATACACAATGTTAGGAGAAGTGAACTCCTCCGCATCCCAACCCCTCAAAGCATCCCATAATTCCTCCCCCTTCATCAAGTTAGCATGCCTCATGTTAAGTGGTGGTGGCATTGGAGCCATGGCCTGCATTCACATCACCCATGACTTGTTATAAGACTCACTCCCCCAAGTACCAGTACCTACCCACGAGGCCTTCCAAAAGCACCCTCTTGCCAGTCAACATCAAGCTAGAAATGCATCGCTTGGGTAGCATCGGCACCCATATCTTCTAGGGATCCCATTCAATCTGTTCAAAAATCCAAAATGAGAAATAGGAAGTAAAAAGAAAAGAAAAGAATAGGGAGAGAATTTCACCATGTCAGCTGTAAGGCTTGCTAGGTGAGCTCTAGCATAGGCGTAATCATGACAGTTCGCCGCCCGAAAGGACACATAAGTGGGAGAGTAATTCTTGAGGGTAGGCCATTCAATGGTTTCCTCAGCAAGGGATGGGCGACATATTTTGAGGTACTTATAGCACCAAACCTATCAAGAGTTGAGAAAAGAGTCAAAAAAGAAAGGAAAATATAAGAAAGAGTGAAAAGAAATAAAAGGGAAGTAGCATTACCTCCCAAACAAAAGGCATCCCTCCGAAGTCCTTGGTAACACCACGTGACATTTCACACATTGTGCGGTACTATGGTGGCTAGAGCATCCCCTCCCTAGTTGAATTTCTTAATCTTGCCAACATCTTCCATGCTTGCAAGGAAACCCAAAGGGCTAGGTCGCCCGTACCGGCAAAGAATGTGCATGAGATCATGTAAAGAAGGAATGCCCTTGTAATGCAATCGGGGCTCGCACTGGCGCTCTCCCTTTGCTTTGCAAATTTGTTAAAAGCCAGGTGCGGCGCACCGCTTTCTTGATTACCTCAACTTCCATTCCAAGGTAAGCTAGGAGATAATCCTCATCTGTGGATGCCTCTTCATAGAATTCCAAGCTCTTTCTCTTAATGCTCAAGCCCGTGATCATGGTAAAGTCCTTGGGAGTTAAAGTCATCTTCCTAAAGCCGAAATGGAATGTGTTGGTGGTGTCCCACCATAGTTCAGACAAGGCTAGCAAAGCTTGCCTATCACATTGATCATTCCACAAAGAATATAGGAAGGGACCAAAACCGGCCTTTTCGACATGGCTCTTGGCTATGGGTTAGAAGTTTTCCATGTTCTGCCACCATTCAATAAGTCCTTTTATAGAGGACCGAGTGCGCATGTCCTGAAAGTTGGGCTATAGCCATTGAAAATACCTTAAAAGGTAGTTGAGAGAACATGGAAATAATAAGCTTACACTAGCAATTGGTTTCAAATTGTTTTCTAAAAGATGTCAAAAAGTTGTTTTTATTCATGAAATGAATTGCTAATGAATGTTTATGAGTTTACTTGTTCATATGCCTTAATTTGGCAAGGATTGAACACATTTTTATCACTTGGGCATTTTATCGAACACTTGGTGGGTGACACCTCCCAAGCCTTGAAACAAAAGAATTTTGTATGATCAATCCTTGCTAAATCATAGCATATTACTCACTTGAGTGTTTATTTGCTGATATACATTGATTTGGTAAAGATTGAACACCTTTATTTTACTTAGGCATTTTATCGAACACTTGGTGGGTAGCATTTTTCAAGCTTTCAAATGACAAGGATTTGTGTGTTCAATCCTTACCAAATCAAGGGATATCACTCAACAACACAAGGGGTATTCAAAAGAAGTAGATAGGAATGCAATTTCATCAATAGAATTGAAAGATTCAAAAGAAAAGTGTTAAGTTGGGTAAACTTACTTCTTGTCGGGAATAGAGGAATAAGAGATGCTTGTCGGGTTCAAGCAACACCCTATCTGGTGGAGCATCATAGAGTGGTGCCTTGTACTTGCTTTTGACCCCATAGAATGGATACTTGGTGCTTGAGTCCTTACTAGATGACATTCTTGATGATGGAGTTGGGTTTGTGAAAAATGGGTTTGATTTGGTTTGATTTCAAAAGATGATGTAATTGGGTTCTTTGATTGTTAAATGGGCTTGATTTGTTGTTATTTGATGTGCATTTGATGTTTGGATTGAGTGTTTTTTAAATAGAAATGAGAGAATGAGAGTTAGAGAAGATAGAATGAGGGTTTAGAGAGAGAAACTCTCTAATTTTCGGATGGGAAGAATGTGAGAATGAGTGGGCTAACATGGGTTTAAAAACCCATAATTTTTTCAATGGTGGGCTCGGGTAACCGTCCCCCCCTGGACGGTTAGCCGTCTTGCCCTGGACGGCTGACCATCTGAGGAAAGATGGTCACCCTAGCCCGCTTTGCCCGTTTACCCCGTCTCACGCGCTTGTGACCTCTAAACTTCTCCAAATTGACTTTATGGTCACTTTTTGAGTTATGGGTTGAATATATCCCCCAAGTTTATCAAGTTTTAATGAAAGTTTTGAATCTTGGGTAATTGTATTTACCCACATAACGAGAAATTGTTATGACTATGACAAATAGCTTTCTCATGAAATGAGCTTGGTGTTGAATAGATTAGCTTTCAAGTCTTGAAATTCAATTCTCTATATGATGATAAGACTTGCTAATCATGTGATAAAGATAATTTCACATGAAATGACGATTCATGAGTTATGCTAGTTACGAAGTAATCTTTATGAAATTGGCATGAAATGCACTTTGTTTTTCGATCAATTGACTTTCAAATCAGTGTTATATCATGTGATAAAGATAATTTCACATGAAATAACATAAAATAAGCTTGATTCTTAATCAATTAACTCTCAATTCAGTATCATTTCTTGTGATAAAGACAATTTCACATGAAATGACAATAAATGAGCTTGATTTTGAGTTGAATGACTTTCAAATCAATATCATTTAATTTGATAAAGACAATTTCACATGAAATGACAAGAAATGAACTTGATTTTGAGTTGAATGACTTTCAAATCAATATCATTTCATGTGATAAAGAAAATTTCACATGAAATGACAAGAAATGAACTTGATTTTGAGTTGAATGACTTTCAAATCAATATCATTTCATGTGATAAAAACAATTTCACATGAAATGACAAGAAATGAACTTGATTTTGAGTTAAATGACTTTCAATTCATTATCATATCATGTGATAAAGATAATTTCATATGAAATGATAAGAAATGAGCTTGATTTTGAATCAATTGACTTGCAATTGGATCTCATATCATGTGGTAACTCACCATCCTTGCTATTTCCACTGAAAGTGGCATGAAATCATGTGATAACGATAATTTCACATGAAATGATGACTCATGAGTTATAAAATAACTCACTATCTTTGCTATTTCCACTGAAAGTGGCATGAAATCATGTGATAACGATAATTTCACATGAAATGATGACTCATGAGTTATGAAATAACTCACTATCTTTGCTATTTCCACTAAAGGTGGCATGAAATCATGTGATAACAATAATTTCACATGAAATGATGATTCATGAGTTATGAAATAACTCACTATCTGTGCTATTTCCACTGAAAGTGGCATAAAATCATGTGATAATGATAATTTTACATGAAATGATGATCCATGAGTTATGAAATAACTCACTATCTTTGTTATTCCCAATGAAATTGGCATGAAATGCACTTGGTTTTTGAACTGATGGACATTTAGTTCAATTTCATAGCATATGATAACGATAATTTCACATGAAATGATGACTTATGAGTTTTACTTGTTATGAAATGACTTGTTTTGAGAATTCCAATGAAATTGGCAGGATACATTGTGATGCACTAGTGCAACTAGCTTTGCATCATGAGAAGACCATGTGGATATCACTAATGCAATTAGTGCATGGTAAAGGCATTTGCATGAGTGCACCAACGAATGTTAGCATGCAATCGATTATTTGCTTCGATGAAATCATTGCGTGCTTGGATATAACGAAGTCTATCCTCATGGTTCCATTTGAGTTTGTTGGTGTTAATGAAATTAATCCATCCAACAAAAATGGGTTGTTCTTTGATCATTGGCTCACAAATGAAACTTGTTCACCAATGAGGGGCTTCTGTCACACCCCATTTTTGTCACCTTAGCTAGGACATATCATTTCATGTAGGATTTTGAGTCCTTTTTGAGTCTAGTCTTTTGCATTGAGTTTCTATGGCATTGAATATCATGTGTATGAATTTTGAAGTGATTCGGATTTCATTTTGATAGTCAATAAGAACTTTTACGACTTTAAGGGCATAATCGTCTTTTAAGCCGTATATTTTCCATTTGACCTTGAAATGAATCCCGAGTCATTCCTTCGAGTTCATATGGTTACATAGAGTCTATATATAGGTTCAATTTCATGAACTGATGGTTTAGGATCAATTCGGCTCATAGTGGTTCGGGTTGGCTAAAAGACCCTTTCTTGGTTTGCTCAAATTGACTCACAAGACCCACTCAATTTTTTCTCATTTAGTTTCAATTGGGCTTTATTTACATCCTAGGTATGTCTAGAGAGATCGAATTTCGATTGGGAAAGCATTTGGTTTGACCTTGTGTACAAACCCAGCTTAGTTACGGTGAGGCACCATGGTTAACCACGTTTGTAGAACCTAACCATGCACCCATGGTTAAGGATTTTTGTCCTAAAATGCTTAAAAATGTGTTCCCCTTCGAAACACGGTCGTTTTGGCTTTTATTTCATCAAAATCGGACTTAATTTGACGCCTGAAAGACTCCTAAAGCGATCAGAAGTCAAATCCGAAGCGGACTGGAGAGAACCCTCGGGTAACCGTCCGGGGCTGGACAGTCAACCATCTAGGCCCAGACGGCTAATCATCCTGGGCCAGATGGTCATCCGAGAGACTCCGTCTTCAACTAGAATTCTGACTCTTTCTCCCTCTTTTGATGGTTTCCTCTGCTATTACAACTTGTTTTCTCTTAGGATTGTGTAAGTTTGAGTTGTTTGAGCACCAAGAGAGTCTCTAATAGCCTTAGGATCATTATTTAACGAATTAATCTTAGCCATTGGTTTAGGGAGTCAGTTCTCTATATAAAGGATATGATATTCAGCACATAGGAGGAGGTTAATTGCACTTTACACTTAGAGAGAGAGGGAGCTACGAGTTTGGGAGAGCTAGAAGGACATCAAGAGAAGGCTTTTCAACCCTAAGCAAGCAAGAGAACAAGGACTTTGAAGGCAAGGGAGGTTCTACAAGAGGTAAACACACTTTCAATTGCTGAAATTAGACTTTCCTCCTTCATCTTCTCCTCCTTTCTTTAGGATAGTTCTAGTGCATGTAATAGCTCTTCTTATGGATTGAATTCAATGCTTTTATGATGTGTCATGAATGATTTTGAGATGGTTTATGGTTTTATATGCTTGATAATCCCTGGTTTACTAAGGATTGGAGAACGTTACTCTTTCTATCCTCTTAAATCATGCATGTTCCATGTAGCATACTTGCTGTAATTATTGTCATGAGTTGATGCTCCTGTTAGTTAATATATATGATATTCATGATATTCATGATGATTTGAGCATGTGTTAGAGTCTTTTCGTAGATTTTTATGCATAGTTGTGAGATTAGGGTTTCGATAACCCTATAATCACACAAGTTTCATACAGCATGTTTAGCCTAACTCTGTGAGTAGTTTCTCATCATAGTTATTCTATATATGCTGCATATAGTTGAATCATGCTAGGTTTGTATTCATATAGTAGATTTTATAGCGTTTTTGGAGATATTATCATTTTCTAAGGATAATTATCCTTTTTGTTAAATAGGGTTTTGCATGAGAGCTTTCTGTGATGTGTTTATGCATGAAATCGCTTCTATTATATTCTGATATATATATTTTACGTAGGATATGATAATTGCACCTCCCCATAGTGACTTTTTTACATAAATTATCTTAGGATAGTTTTGCTTAAGAAAGCTCGCTGTAGGAAGGCCTATTTTCATGTTTTACATAAAATGTCATCTTTTTGGGTAGAATAGACTCTGCTATCATGTTTATTGATGTTATTGGGGTCTCTTATGATTGTTAGTGTGTCTTTGGTAAGTTTTTTATGCATGTTAGTCAGGTCATTGCATGTAGGATTGAGTTAGGGTCCTTAGTTATTCATTATTCTTGTTGTTTGCATGATAAATGGATGATTTTAGGCCTTGTCATGGTTCTGTCCAGATTAGCATATTGTTCTTCTTGCATGGTTTTGCGCACGTGAAAGGGTACAAACAGGTACAATAATTGTCCTATTGCAAATAGGGCTGCTATTGCTTGAAATTGCTAATGCTTGAAGCTTTTGCGCTCAGGTAAACAGGGTATGAAGTGCCCTAATTCACTTTTCTTTCCTTTCTTTTCTCTTCTCCCTCCTAGGGTTATTCTCTAATGGAGGGATATGGTAAATCCTAGGGTTCTTTCCACCCCCTTTTTCAAGAAAAAAGAGTTTATATCTTTTACTGAATTTTGATTGAGAATCATTTGTCTTTGAAAGCTGCAATGGAAGGAAACCTAAGGTTTACCATAACTCTCTACTTAGGATTTAACCCTATTCTTTTCGAACTACATGGACTTTGATCCATGTATTTCGCTGCATGGTATATAGGCGCTCTTCGTGAGGCTCAAGTCCGTTCTAAGATCCAAGTATCCTAGGTTTTTCTTCTTTTCTTTTTTCTGTTTTATTTTATTTCATTTGTTTGATTATGCATTGATGATTGGATGGAATAATGTTATGCATGCTGCCTTGTGATGATATATGATGATATTTAAGTGAAAAAGATCTTAAGTTAGCCCAATCAAACTCAGGCGATGTGGGTGCCTATGGGCTTTGCCTAGAACCTTCCCACGTCATAACTTAGCCCCCGAATCCAATTTTCTGGTTTTAAAGACTTTGTTTTTCCTTTAATGGAGTCATGTGGTTTTGAAAATAAAACATTTTTATGGTTTTCCTCTTTTCCCTAAAAAATGAGGTGGCGACTCCTTTTCGTTTGTTGTCTTTCACCCTACTTATCTTTTTGCCAAACCCCTCGTGCGCGCCTTTTTTTTTCGTGGGTTCACAAATCCCCATGTCCGTTACTGGCTAAGCTCGCCGCTGGTCTGATCCCTTCCAGAGAAGGATCGCCTCGTCATATCTATCTTGCGCATCCCTTTCTCATTCGAGTGTAAGGAATTGATGTAGAGAAATACCACAAAGCGGAACATAATGAATAATAAAAATCATAATTCCTCATAACCTATGAATCTAATTGTGGTTCATATAAAACAAAACCCTAACTAGAAGAAGAGGGTAATTACTTATAAGAAGGTCTTTAAGACAATTCATTAGAGCAACGAACAAGCAATACAAATGCCCTACCTCCACAGTATCCACACCAAGCAAAAGCTTTCAGTTGTTCTTCAAGTTCTTCTTAGGGTTTGCTAAAATAGAAGAACTAGAAGAGAAAGAGAGAGTCTTCTCAAACTAGAGCCGACTAGAGAGAGTGTGTAATTATTGTGTCTAAAACATGCACACTAGTGTGCTACATATAGCCACAAGGGAAGGCCGGCCAAAGGGGATTCCCGTTAAGTGTAGGAGTTGCAACTTCTCCAAATTTCACCCTAACCCCTCTAACTTACATCTAATGCAAGTGAGGTCCAATAGAACTTTTTTTAATGCACTCTTGCCTTTTTTTTCACAACTAAAAGTCCTACTTTACTTATTGGTGTGTTATATATTAGGTTCACAACATCTAGTAGTAGGTACTAACACAATAAGTGTTTCAATGGAACATTTTCCATTAAGGGTTTAATTGGAACACCTTCCAATTCCCTAATTGATCATAACCAACTTATATCAATTAGGGCTTCTACTAACCATGAGTAACATCTTGCAATGGCTCATGGTGTGATCCTAAATGAGGTAAATATAAATCATACAAAGAACCCTTCAATTACAATTAAGGTTACAATTACATCCTTCCATCATCACAATGCTTCTGATTAAACTAATAAGGACATAGAAATCTATCAAGTCCCTAGTTTAATACTTATGAACCTACCCAAAATATCAACTCATTAGCTGCACTATGAAAACCCTTTTTCATAGTCATCCTATTATGGCCATAGATTTAGATGAGTTGTATTTATGAGTATTCTTGTGAAACATTCTCCCCCTTTTCTTGAGAGTGATGGATCCCTTGTTGATCACTCATATGCCTTTACACATGAAGCAGTAGAGCCAATGAACACCCTTAAAAACCCCAGTGGAATATACAGTCAGTTCTATTAAACTTCTAAAGCTCCATGCATAAAACAGCCATGGTATCTCAGGTTTAAAAATTACTTGTACCACTACAACTATGAGAAACTGATTGACAGGCAGGTAAAAAACTCCATTCAGTTTATCTCAAATTAAGATGGTCACATTCAGTATACCTATTCATTTAATAAGCACCTACATTTTTGTCTTAGTGTCTCCATACAAATAGCTTGAGACTAGCTATCATCCTATAGAGCCAATGAACCTTCAACTAGGAATGATTTAGGAGTTTAGTATAGAAATATATATAGTCTCTTAATCACAACACTTTGTAATTTCATATTCTCAACTCTAACTCTATGAACATATCATGTAAATATAAAATAGAATAAACACGATAGAATAAAGTCCTTTATTAAATAATAATAAATGTAATTAACAATAAATAAAATCAATTGATTGTTCATTATCCCTAAAGTATCATCTCTATTATTGGTTGTAAGGCATACAACTAACACCGAGACCCAAAATTATCTCGCCTCCGATCTAATTTGAAAAGCCACTGAGCTACAACTCCGATTACCTTTAGACTCCACCCTTCCATCAACACCGTACTCCGGTGGTTAGATCGTCTTGGAAATTAAATGGGTTTTCTTGAAACAGAGCATACCTAATTGGGATTTCAAAATTTAACCTATATATATTGTAGTGATACAGATTGATCAAGAATCAGGAATAAGGATATAGGAAAAAAAAACAAACAAACAAACGTGAAGAAGAATCATCAGCAACCCCCATTTTTTCTAATGATGAAGCAAGAAAAACCAACCACAGCAAAAGCCATGGAAGCCATCGATCGCATATGAACTGATTGGAAGTCGTCACCAGAAAATATCATAATTTTATCGAGAAATAGATAGAGAGATAGTCGATTGGGCTTAATCGGTTGATAAATGGACTCTTCCCCCTTTCCTCTTCCACCAACGTGACCTAAACCACTATAATCTCTCATCTTCATCTCTGTCCATGGGTTCTGGGCAATTAGAGTTTTGATGATTGATAGAGCTGAATCAGTTGATTAATAGAGCTGGATCGATTGATGGATTTAATTGAGAATGAGGTTGGATTAGTGGTTAATTGTTGTGTATATGTGTGGCTGGATTAGTGGTGGTTTCTGGCATTGGTCGTCGGTAAAGATGATCGGAAAATTTTCTTTTCTCTTCTCCTTCCTCTGTTTCGCTCTCCTCCTTCAGCTTTTTTCTTCTCTTCCCTTCTCTCTCTTTTTTTCTTTCTCTTTCCCGGATTAGTATGGCAACCTTCGAATTCATCCTCATCCCACGTCTTCCATGTCAACAGCAATTTGGTAGCTGGAGAAATAGAAGAGTAATTTTCTATTTTATTTTTATTTTTTAAAAATAAACAACATCATTTTCATAAATATAACATAATTAATTTTTAGGAAAAATTACACTTTGCCTCCTCCATCTTTTGCCAGAAATCACTTTTCACCCCTTATCTACAAAATCCTACAATTACCCCTTCGAAATACTGGAACAGAACACATTGCACCCTAACCGTTAAGCAGCTGTGATCTGCTTAATGAAAAGAGTCATATGCATTGCACATGACTCGTTTCTCTACCCAAAATGCCCTTAAATACAATCTCACGTGCTCCACTGCTCCTCATCCTCACACAAGTTATTTCTCTTTTTTATACCTATCCATATATATCTGAATAAGCCCTATTCTTCTCTTCCTCTCTTCTTTCACACGCACATCCATCTTCAATTATCTCTCGTGCTCCCCTCATCCTCACACATAGATCTGAATAAGCCCTCTTCTTCTCTTGCTTTCTTCTTTCACACACACCCCCGCCCACCTTCACCCTCCATTATCTCTCTATCATCGGCAACTTCTTGAACCACAACAATATCAGCTGAAGATCGGCAAGGACGAAAACTTCCGATCAAACGCACAACATTCGGTTTGTATGCCTTCTAAATATTTCTCATGTGTGCAATTTCTTCAGATGCCGACCCCAAAATCTGGGTTAAAGATGTTAGTTGTTGGTGTAAAAATGTAGGGTCCAAGTCAGTAAGGTGTAAAAATGTAGTTGTTCTTCTAATTTTGTTTTAAATTCTTTATTTATACACTATAAGAATGGCATCAGGTTCCCTATCTCTCTTACGTCTAATTCGTTAGTTAAATCTATTATTTAACTAAAAAAAAATGTAGGGTTGTATCTCTTATGTTTAATCCGTTTTTTAAATCCGTTATTTAACCCAAATAAAAATCCTTTATTTTTTTTTGAAATTGCTTGTATCTCTTAGGTTTTTGTAATAAAATTTTCGAAAAATGTTTAATAGATACAGTAGTTATGTATGCATTTTTTGGTTTTGCATGTATACATTTTTCAGGTTCAAATATATGCATTTTTTGCTCATTTGTGGTTAATATGTTAGGGTATTTTCAAATCTGTTGCTTCTAATTTTTTGTAAAATTTTCATTAATATATCTACACTAAGAATGGCATCAAGTTCAAGTTCAACTCAATCCACACATAGGGAACCATCAAATTCCAACGATAATTTGCGTCCCAACTGTCATTGTGGTGTAAAGGCTCCAAAAATAACATCTGAAACTAATTTAAATCCTAGAAGAGGCTTTTATGGGTGCGCGAATTATAAGGTAATATATATGTAAGGATTGTAAGGTGGTCCTAAATTAACATCAATTGCTTTTGTTTTTTTTTTGTTTTTTTTTTTTTTTTTTTTTTTGCTATAATTTGTATGTGAGTGCTGTGTTAATCATTTCAGGATGGTTCATGTGAATTTCATGAGTGGGCTGACCCTTCAACATGTGATCGCGGAAAGGATTTTGGTAGATATATGTTGGAAAAGATTCGTGATTTGAAAGACAATAATTTGGCTATGAAAGAACGAAATGCTGAGTTGCAACAATTGAATTTGGAGTTAAAGGAAAGGGCTTGTGACTAGCACTTCCACAATATTGAGTTGAAGCAAAAGAATTCTGAGTTACAACAAAAAGAATTTTGAGTTGCAACAAATGAATTGAGTTGTTTGAAAAAAATTTAAAGTTGAACCAAAGGAATTATGAGCAGCAACAAGAGAATGTTGATTTGGAAGTCCAATTGCCCAAGAAGAATGCATGGAATAGGATTTATGATATGATAATCATTTCCTTTGTGTTTTTATGTATTGTAATGGTATTTGGATGGGTGTTTGGTAAATCAAATGGGAAGAACAAGTATATATATTTGGAGTGATATATGTATTGTAATGGTTAGTAAATACTTTTGTTAACTACATGTGCTTGGCTTGATGTAGTGTAATGTTTACCAAGTACTTATATTATGTTAGTTAAGTTTTACCGATAAATTATGCATTACCAACTCTACTTAACGCATTACCAAATGAAATAGTGAATACCAAATTTTCACTACTTGTTACCCATGAAATAGTTCTTCCATTAACTTGTTACCTATGATTCAAGTGGCATTTACATTGAATGGGGTACAAATACGTGGCCAAGCTGTGGCCAAGCCATGGCTAGGCCGTGTTTTTTTTTCTTCTTTTAATTAAGATCGAGAAGAAGAGTTACCCATTTCGATCCCGCAAGTTTGGTGCCTGCCTAGTGTTCTATAGGAGCTGGATCTTTTGAGTATTGGGTTTGTTTAGTGAAGAGGGTATTACTATATATTCCTAATTTAACAAAACTTCTTTTTTGCCTACCAAAATTTATAAAAAAAAAAAAAGAAAAAAGAAAAAAAAAGTTTGTGGTTAGGGGCATGTGTGTTTAGGGGTGTTATATATATAATCTTCTGATCTAATTATCCTAAAAAAGATAAATAAAAAATAAATCCTAATTACTCTATGGGTTTGCCTCTTCTCCACCACTTTGAGCATGGTCAAAGTGATCAAAGGGACTATTTCACGTTAGCTAAAAATATGGATCCGAACTGACCACATTTTGTAAATCAATGTGAGGTGATTGTTCCATCCATCAAATTAAAAAACTTATTGGATTAAAGTTCCAAGATATATATATATATATTGTTTAGATGAGTTATAAAAGAGTGAGCCTATTGCCACCACATAAAGTACTCAAAGCCCCCCATTAGTTTACACTTTTTGAGGTTTTATGAAAAATATAAAAGGTTTTTACTGAAAATTAATAGCATTGTTCACTAGAAAACATCATTCTGAACAACTTTGTAGAAGAAATTTTTTCCAAAATCTATCATTTAAGCAGACTTTTTAGCCATTTACAATCTCTATTTCATTTTCCATGAAAATTTGCCAAAAAATCTACTTAAATAATAGATTTTGGAAAAACTTTCTTCTACAAAGTTGTCTGAAATGATGTTTTCTAGTAGACTATGTGATTAGTTTTCATAAATTTTTGGGTAAATGACGTTTTAATACCATGAATTTTACACCAAATGTCAATTTGGTCCATAAACTCATACATTGCACGATTTTAGGACAATTTTAAAATTTTTGATTCAATGTAGGCCAACCAGTAACGTCCGTCACTTAAGGTTAATGGAATAGCATGTGACCAACACGTGCTTGCTTAGTTGGCACACACGTAGCAGCAAATGATGCAAACGATGTCGTTTGAAGCCAAAAAAATTAAAACATAAATAAACAAATAAACAAAACAACAGAAAAAAGAAAAAAGAAAAAGAAAAAGGGATGTTGTTCATCCTCGCCGGGAATCTCATTCGCCGAAGAGGATGAAGGGCTCGCTGGGTATCTCCTTCACCGGAAAAAAATAGAAGTAAAGAAGGGTGAAGAAAAATCTAGCACAAATCTAGCACCCCCAAAATTTTCTTTGCATTTTTTTCATCGTCTCACAGCAAAACAAAAAATTCAAAAAATATAAATATGAATTATCATCTTCATCATCCCATACCCATTCAACCACTGTTTGTTTTTTCCCCCCCCCCCAACCATCATCTTCAAATTCCCAAACCCCTTTACCCATTACCCACAACGCCACTGTGGTGTAGATCTGGAAGGAGATGAGGATGAGGATGGCAATGGGGACGACAATTGGTTCGCAGATGGGAAGCATGGTGTAGATCTGGGAGGAGATGAGGACGAGGATGGTGACGAGGACCAGGGGAGCCGACGACAACGAGGCGAATGACGACCGTGGCTGCCTCTAAACAAAGCAGATGAAAAAAAAAAAAAAAAAAAAACACAGAGAGAAAAGAAAGAGACAGCAAAGCCTTTTACCGATGACAAAACCCCTTACGACGGCAAAGCCCCTTACCGGCAACAAAGCCCCTTACGACCGTAAAGCCCCTTACCAGACCCATCCATTTTTCAAATCTAGTGTTGTTTCTCCAAACCCTCCCTACGTTAGCCTCTCCATCTTCATCCTAATCGATGAAGGTCAGTGCTGCTGCAACAACTTGCTTTCGTTTTTTCTTCATCCCATCCATTTTTCTTCACCCTTCTTTACTTCTGTTTTTTTCGGCGAAGGAGATACCCGGCGAGGCCTTCATACTCTTCGGCGAAGGAGATACCAGGTGAGGATGAACAACATCCCTTTTTCTTTTTCTTTTTTTCTTTTTTCTGTTGTTTTATTTATTTGTTTATTTATGTTTTAATTTTTTTGGCTTCAAACAACATCGTTTCCATCATTTGCTGCCACGTGTGTGCCAACTAAGCATGCACGTGTTGGTCACGTGCCATTCTGTTAACCTTAAGTGACGGACGTTACTGGTTGGCCTACATTGAATCAAAAATTTTAAAATTGTCCTAAAATCGTGCAATATATGAGTTTACGGACCAAATTGACATTTGGTGTAAAGTTTATGGTATTAAAATGTTATTTACCCTAAATTTTTTGTATATTTTTCATAAAACCTTAAAAATGTAAATTAAATGGGGGGTTTAGAGTATTTTATATGGTGGCAATAGCCTGGCCCGTTATAAAATTTCAATTCTTCTAATTAGATTTGGAATTAAATTCAACAATATATGCTCAGAAAAGCCAAATTGCATTAATTCAACATGTGCAACTATTATGCACACACCTCCATTGCATATATCAAACTTTAACATTCTGTCCAAAAAATAAACATGTGCAACTATCATGCACACATACATATAAAATTCCTGTCCAGTCCAACCATTCTATGTAATATGGTATGTACCTGCCCTAGTCTATATACACAGTTTGCTATACAAAAAAACCTGTGCAATTAGCATGCATCCTGGGCAATTATAATGCATAATGTATCCCCTAAACAAAATTATTGCCCTTTACAACCAATGTAGCCACTTATTAAACATAATATCCAAAAAAGCTGTGCAATTATAATGCATTCATTTATATATCATGTCCAAAAAATACTTCAGCAGTTCAAAAAGGCAAAATAAGTCCTTGGACTGCCAACTACCAATTCCCAGCCAGTTCATTTCCAAGCATAGTCATCACTGCATAAAAATGCCATAGTTGGATGTTAGAAAAGTGGACAACAATATATATACCTGATATCAAGGCATTTAAGTGATACACAACTGAATAAAAATTACCTAACAGCAGATCCTTGTGTACTTGGTCCGTCTTAAGTCACATTTGAAGATGCTTGACTACTTGAGGATCCTTTTGACATTCCAAACCGTGGGGGAATCATCAGGTGCTAGCCTTGGTGGGATGAACAATGGTGTCCTGGTACTAAATGTAGCTGAACCAAGTGTAGTGAAAGCTGGACCAACCTATAAATATATATAAAAAGCCTATGTAAGTTATTCTTTTTAGTATAAAGTCTATGTAAGTTATCAAATATTTTTTTTTACATATATGGATAACTTTATCACTATGTAAGTTATCAACATATGTAAAATTAAAACAATAGTGAAGAATTTCGATTTCCAATTACCAACCAAGTAGCATTACACTCAACTGTCATTTAAGAAAAAAGAAGAAAATTAGTGTTGGCATGCCATATAAATAAACCAAAATATCAAGAACTAAGAACAACTTCATGTCGCACTCACTGGGGATTTTCCCTTGTCTCGAGATGATACATTTGAGGTTGCACCACCTCTCCCAACAGCCCTAACATTACCAGCTACTCCACCACTAGCAGCAGCTGCACCTCTCCCTATAGCTCCAACATTATCATCAGCTACACCTCTCCCAACAGCACCAACATTAGCAGCAGCCCCACCTCTCCAATTAGCTCCACCTCTCCCACCTTCTGCCCTCCTTAGTCTACCCACACCTCTGCCTCTCCCATCAATTTTTGCAGTTCTTCTACTTCTCCCAGCAGTTGTACCAACACCAACACTTGTTTGTGGTGCTCCCTCCTATATTTATAACAGATTAGTAAGAATTTTTTTATAAAAAAAAGTGTAATGACTAACAATAAATAGCAAATAAGTAATACCATGTTTGGTGCATTGGCCTGTCCACCAGCTGATGATGCATTCTTTTTCTTATGATTTACTTGCCCTTTGCATGTACGAATATTATGCCCATACACTTTGTATTTCGAACATCTCAATGACTGACAATGCTTACGTATATGATATGGATTGACAGGCTCATCAACACCCTTCCTCCTCTTACTCTTAGGCCTACCAGGAGGTCTACGCAATGGAGATATGCAAGTCCTCCATATAAATACTCTGAGGCCTACCAGGAGGTCTGGGATTGGTACAATAATAGGCTTATAAGACCTCAAATAGGTCTCTACATGGAAATATGGGTCCATATACTCCTCTGGCTACCCACTATCAACATAAATAGCAGTAATGGCATGACAACAAGGCATACCAGTGAGGTCCCACTGTCTACATATGCAAGTCCTCCTCTCTAGGTCAACAACTAAGGTTTGTGACTTATATGTCACCTCAAACAACCTACCTCTTGCATATGTTGCCTTACAAAACTTAGCATCTTCCTTTCTATCCTCCAACTTCTGTTGAATTCTTGGACACAAGAGCCATTAGTGATGACTCATTTCGACTTTGTTCACCTGATACCTCTTCATTATTATTCTCCTAATTGTCTCAATGCATATGATAATGGGCTTGTCCCTAGCTTCCATTATCATGCTATTGAATGACTCTAACAGGTTGTTGCTCAAGATATCACACTTTGGCCCAGATGGTAAATGCATGCCTAGCCCACTATGTTAGGTTAACAGCTGTCAACCAATTGTAAGCTGCTTGACTCTTTTTCTTGATTTTCTCCATGGCTTGAGTGAACTCTTGGACTGTATAAGCTGATGCAGCCTGCTATATAAGATTTTTAATGGCTTTTCCTTTAAAGTCAGCCTTAAAGTTGGCATACATATGCCTAATGTAGAACCTATGATTAGCCCTGAGAAGCATTGCATCAAAGCTAGGTACAAGTCCCTGTAATTTAGTTTAAATAAATCATGCATTTGTAGTTATTAATTGTATATGGAAAAAAACCATCATACTTGTATGTGAATATTACCTTCTACTTGTCAGAAATAAATGTCCACCCAAACTCTTCAACTAAACCAATCACAGCCACTAAATTTTCAAAAAACCTGCTCTAGCTATCTTTGCATTCAGACTTAAGAACAACCATAGCTACTGGGTACATTCTGTCATTCCCATCACATGCTACTCCATGCAACAACTGGCTTCCAAAATGTCTCTACATTACATAAACATATTTTATAAAACAAATGAGTTACAATTTCATTTTGCATTAACAATATGTAAGAGAAAACGAAAAAAAACAATAGGTAAAACATTGATAGAAAAAACAAAAATGAAAAGTAAAGAAAAATAAAAGAAAATTGCCCCATTTCATACCCTAAGATGGCAAGCATCAAGGCATATAAAGGGCCTAACTCCAGCCAACAGCCTTCTTCTTTGAGCATCAAAGACAACAAATAATCTCTGAAAAGTTGCAGCCACATCCAGCCGAGGCCTCTCAACTTTCACCCAAGCTGCACTACCTGGATTGTGTCTCAAAATCATCATGGCATACAACCTAATCTTCATGTATTGTTTCCTTGCATTCCCCTCAATTTGCTCCATTGTTCTTTTTTTTTTGCCTTGTACACTTACATAGGGGACACATCAATCATTAACTCTCTCCTAATGATTCTTTGCATAGCTTTAGTCTTCCATTTAGGGTCATCCCTCAACTTCTCTAAATAGTGCCTGCTAAGCCATGCTGAATTAGCTTGCCTATTCTTATAAGTCCTTGGCCAAGAGTGCTTAGGTTGGTAACTTGTGATTTGAAATGATGTATGCCCTTTTTTGTAAGCATGGATACGCCAACCATACTCAAATTTACAAACAGCTGTGACTCTTGTTGACTCATTCTTCTTAAACCTAAAGTCACGACCTTCTTTAATACAATGCTCCCTCAATGTAGCTCTAAACATAGCAGCTGAGCTAAATAGTTGGCCTAGACACAACTATGGGTTCTCTATGTCCCTATCTTGATGGAATTCTGGGTATCTAGGTGCTTCATCCTCCGTGTAACTATCAACCAAACTACATAAATCATCACTAGGAGCATAATCACTCAACACCTTATCACCTTCACTTATATTTCCATCACCCCTACGTTCACCTTCACCTTCATCAGAATTACCATCCTCCATAGCTTCATCATCCTCACTTACACCACCACCTACATGTCCACCATAACTATTTAGGTCATAATCACTATCAGAATATGAATCTTCCTCACCAATCATTGAGTAATGAGAATCTGAGCTACAATCAACCAAATCAACTTCTTCTACCTCTGTTGGCTCTTGGATACCATCTATTTTCATTGCTTCCAATGGTACTTCATTTAACACTTCATCCATATCAGCCACAGTGTAGATTTGGATATTGCCCCTACCAGTATAGATTGCTAACATATCAAGGACATCTTGACTAGTACCAACCTAACCTCAAGCCATCATCAAGATCTTGGTTAGGCATCTTATGGTATCTAGTAGCTACCTTTGGCTGTCTTAACTCTTCTAAAATAGATTGCATCTCAAGATAAGACATCCTATCAAGGTTAATGGATGGCTCCATATGAACATCACTACCAAAATACATCTTTTGAGGCAGATCCACAAAATAACCATTGTAATGGATTTCTAATGTAAACCACGAAGTAGCCATCTTCTGATCAAGTAATAAGAACAAACACTTGTCAAATAACTGCTCAAATTAATAGACAACATAATAATAATACAAAGTATGCTTAAAGTGCAATAATTAGATTTAAAAAAAATTTTGACCTTTTAGGAAAAGTATGCTTATAAAAATTGAGACAAAAAATGACACTTCATCCATATTGCATGGCTTCCCAAACTTAAGTTGCAGTCAGTCAAATCATATCTATAACGGGTGTATGTTTGTCATTTACAAAAAATGAAATACAAAAGGATCATTCTAATAAGTAAAAAATACAAAAGGATCAATATAGAATATGTGAAGAGTATATGTAATCTAGAGATTCATTAGTATAAATAGGATTATATAGTGAAATAATATATAATCATAACCCGGTGGAACAACAAACTAATAATAGAAATTAGATAACTAAAAACAATAATAATAATAGAAGTTAACAACAACAACAACAACAACAACAATTATTAGTAGATGACAACAAAAAAAAAAAAAAAAAACCATTATTAGTAATAGTAGTAGTAATCATAATTGTGATGACTCAAATTAATTAAGCCGTGACCAATAGTAATAAAACAAGTTTTATTTTTATAAATCCTTTGATAAAACGTGGATGACATGTGTCAAAATCTCAACCATTTTGAAAATTTTCTTCTTTTTTGGACATAACCTATCCATAGATATGACATACCATCGTAAAACCTATTATAAAAATCCATTCATAAAAATTTTCCTGTCATCTATAAAAGTGGTATCATTCTATGCATTGCATTCCATGAATACACAACCCTAAATAAAATAAAATTACATCTCGGAATTATATTACAAGTCCGTAGACCATTGGCCTAAAATAAAATTGAATTAATACATATTTTTCCCATGGAAATACATCAATAATTAATATAGGCAATTCTAATTAAGAGCATCTCCGCATAAAATCATAACTCTACCTAAAAATAATCTCTGAAAAACATTGAAATAGATAGGCATGAGTCCGACAACTAAATAGATACAATTTAACATAGTAAATTACAGCAATAATATAAATAAAACCAATTATATCATTTAAAACAAAATATACTAATCAAGTATATTACAAATCCAAAATAAGTAATGATCCATAACTTAGAACAAATAATTCATAATACCCAATGCATGTGACTTATGTCCAATTTACATTAATTCTATCAATTAACGACCACTCCTGCAAAGTCTTCGTGCGGAAATGGAAGATTTAAACCCAACCTCCAAAAGGACAATACTGCACCCTCGCAATCGCACAAGGATGGAAAGTAGCCTTTTCTTCAGGAACACAAGGGTTCCTACCTAGAACCGGAAAGTACCCGGATTCAGGAGCACAGTTGTCATCCCTGCTTGGGACCGCAAGCAACCCAGGACCAAAGGAAAGGAAAACACCGCAAAATCCCTTGACTGTAAGTAGTCCAATTCCAATGACCCTTTTTTATGCAATACTTTTACCCAATATTCATCGAGTCCATTTAATGCATGATTATGCCCAACATATAGTGCAATTAATCATAAAAATGATTTTTAACTAAAATCATCTCCAAAATATGCTAAATAACCCATAATCAAATAACCTCATAATTATACCAGAATTATGATAAACAACATAAATTCCCATTATGATTATAGCCTTAAAATCGTAATCGAAAACCTCAATTAAACATGGAAATTAACCATAAAATCTATACATCTATATTCCATAGAATATATAAAATAAGTTAAGCTCATTAATAAACATAATTTCCAATTTATGTTATCAAATACCCAAAGTTTCATTTCAAGATTTATCCCATAAATCATTTATATACATATTCTAAGCCCAAGGCCCAAGAATACCAGATACTATGATAATATATACCATATTATCATGTCAATAGTTTAAACCTATGTAAATTACACCTACTTCCATGAAACGTGTAGAAAAAGGCAATCTTGAGGTTGTGGATGAGTAAATCCAAGCCCTAGAATGCATATGCAAGCTCCCAATTCGAGCCCCAGCTCCCAAATGACTTAGTTAATGAAGAGAATGGAGATTCCAACTCCAAATGCAGCCAAACCTCACAAATTGCATGAATAAACACAAGATATGAGGATATAATGACTAAAACCCAAAAGAAATGCAAACCCTAGTCTTATATATGAGAAATTACCTCTCAAATCCGAAATGGAGGTAAACCATGAGTGAATCCAAGTTAGAAATGTCGAAATCCAAGGCCTCCTATGCATGAAATCCAAGCAAAAGTAGAGAGAGAAACTACCTCTCTCCCCTCCCGTACAACCCAAGAGCTCTCCCAAGCTCATTCTCCCTTCTCCCACTCTAAAAATGCAGAAAATGAGGGTTACAAGTCGGGGTTGAAGGGTTTATATAGAAAAGAAGGGCAAAAGGGTCATTTTAATCCTTTATTAAAATTGCCCGCCGACATTTTCAGACAACTGAAAAATATTTTCAGCCGACTGAAAATACTCAACATAAAACAATCTTCTCTGGAATTTTCAGTTGGATGACATGAACTTTCAACCATCTGAAATGCAACTTTCGGCCAGTTGAAATACAATTTTCAATAGACTGAAACTTATGCTGACTTACAATTCTCAGGTTATCACAGCTACAGCCCATCAGCCTTATTTTCATCCAAAACATTTTACTTTAAGTTATTTAATGAAAATAAGCAAATAACCCCCTATTTGAATCCAAATAAAATATCAAAAAGATCAAATTCCCAATAGATCAAAATCTCATTTCCAAGTTTTAGTACAAAATCCATCTCCTAACAGATTTTCCTAAAACAAACATGTGAGGAACCCAATCCAAACATGCTAATAAAATCCCATAAAATCACTAATGTCTTATAATATTATGAACTTCCATTACCTGCAAAAAATTATCTTTAAAAACGAAGTTTTACGAAAATTCACTTTTTCCCAACACTTAGCCAAATTTCAGCAGCTTAAACCCTTAAGTTGCAAATAAGGCCAAATGCACACCTAAAATGCTTGATGCATAAAAACAAGCATCAAAACACATTCCAACATCATAATATCATACACATGCATTACCCATACATGAAGTCATTCGCCAAATCAAGAGATTAACTACGTTAACCATAGATAAGTCCTTAATACCCTATATAAAAATTACGGGTGTTACAATAATAATTGGTCATAAAAAAACAATAATAACAATTATTTTATCAAAAATAATAATAATCATTTAAGGTTATAATTACTAGATTTCTTCTGGTTTGTTTATATATATGTATTTATGCATACACAGACAGATATGGAAAGAGAGAGAGATCTTTCCTTAAGATAATCTACAAAGAGACAATTATCAAAATAATCGGACACACAAAGAGGATGAGAGATAATTCCATAAAAATGATTAAGATAACCCACCAAAATAGAAAACCCTGAAAAAAGCAACATAAATCCTCAAAATAACTGAGGAAACAAACCATTAAGTACTTAATCAGTAATAGCTACAAGGAGAAGGAAAAACATATATAGGAAGCTCACCTTGTAAGGACCATATAGCATATTTGAATGGAGACCGTAGTCTTGGGTGACATGATGTTCAAAGTTCAAATGACATAAACCATACATTTGAACAAGGTCTGAAATTTTGCAAAGACTAAGTCCCTAACCATTAACCACACAAATTCAACTCAAAATATCACCTATACATACAAGGCCAAGCAATAAAATAAAAAATAAAAAGGGAAAATTAGTCCACGTAGAACACAAACAATTGTACTAAAGGAGGCTTCTTAGTTTGCGGATCCTAGTTTTAGAACTCCAACTTAATTTTTCATTGCCTCGTGTCAGCATGGAATGAGAACCTTCCACTACAAAACGCCATTTTGAACAACTTTACATAGGAAAGTATTAGTAAAAAATTTCCTCTAAATAGACTTTTTGGCCAAAAATGAAACAGATTAAGTAAATGGCCAAAAAATATAGTTAAACGACAGATTTTGAAAAAAATATTCTTCTGCACAGTTGTACAATAGACAATAATAATAATATATTTCTATTCCAAAATTTTTAAACCCTAGGAATAGGTGGAACTTTAGATCTTATGGCTTTCTAACTAAAAATAGCATTGATAAATTGTGGCTTATGCTATATAAGCCACTAATGAAATAAGCTCTTTCGACTGTTGCAGGATTATCCAGAATAGATCAACAATGTAATTACATGATTAATAACTGTTCAGTTGTCCTCAATTACAAGCTTTTAAATGATTTTTTTCCCCACGGCACATTTATTAGATTACCTGTGGTTCTTATCAGTCTAAAAAGTACATAAGGACAAAAGATGAAATTTGAACAAAGCATTAAACTAATTAGATAAGTAAGCATCATTCTCCTTAACAGATGTAGTCACAATCCAGTCCCTGAATCCAAACTTGGCCAACAATTCAACAATCCCCATTTGGTGGGGTTTATGAGACTATTGATCTAGAAGAAGTTTGAAAGGTTTATCATATTATTCTAAAGAAGGAATAAAATTTGGGTGTGTTCTTGGTGTGATACTGAGCTATTTGAGCATCCCAACCCTTTTTCTTTTTTTCTTTTTTTCATTTTTGCAAAAGCATTCGATGCATGGGAGATCCTTTTTGAGCAAATTCGCAAATTTTATTTCCAGCATTTTTATTTTGATCAAGTTTCAAAATCTAAAGCTGGATTTTTTCAATTTACATTTCATCCCATTTCGAATCCAATCAACATTCAATGGATTGGGAACCAGTTTACCTTCCAACATGACTACAACATAACATAATTGACTGTCATATAAAAAGAGGATAATGAATGAATATTTTCAAGCTAATAAGCATATTCAAGATTAACAAAATATACTAACCAATCATATATGACATAAAAATTCACAAGAACATAATTAAATGAATTACAGCAGTGGTCCTTATTTTCTTTTGGTGCATAACTTTATGCAAATTGATACAACAGTGTCAACTTGTTATAAATTGATTGTAAACTGGAAAGGAATTGACTAGTAATTTATTGTCGTTGGTATTAATTTGGGAAATGAACACCAAAATGGAAATTTTTACAATAATTCAGATGGGTCCACATGTTAAAATGCATTGCCTTCATAGTCAGTGGTCCTTACTTTCTCGAATTCATAGTCAGTTGGGCACCACTACACTATTTTCATGCATAACAGTTACTAGGAGCATATTCACATCCCATGCAACACTATATTTCATCAACTAACCATATTCTACTATGATAGCAACAAAAGCCCTAATTTTTTGCTCATTACACTATCCAAGAACAACCCTAATATCTCAAGATTCAAACTTTTTCTCAATTTATCTTCTAAATTACACATATATTACAAATCTCAACAACATATGGGGTTTCGTATGGCCTATTACACTAATTTCTTAAAACCCCTAAACACTAACACATATTCTTGGTTATAACCCTAATTACCGATCAATATAGCACAATATAGGAAAAAACCACATGCACCTACTTCCATTAGTTTAAGATGGAGAGATTAAGAGTGCAAATTGGGATATATTTTTGCAAAATCAAAGGGCTACCTCAACCCTATGATATTCGACACCGTTAAGAACAAGCCATTGGTATCCTCAGATGGTGGGAATATTACCACCGTTTTCCTTCAACGATGGTGATTATGGTGCAACGCCATGGAGGAGACCATATACAGCACACGAAAAGGCTCAAGGATGCTGGTTTGGAAGCTTCCTGTTCAAGCTTTTGGTCTCCTAAGATGCTAATGACAAAGATGGTGTGAATATTTTGGTTGTTTTCCTTCAACGATGGTGATTATGGTGCAACGCTATAGAGGAGCATGGAAGAAACCATAGACAGCGCACGAAGAGGCAGAAGTGCATCGGTGGTCTGAAAGCTTCCTGTAGAAGCTTTTATACGGGGAAGTCATAAAGCGGGAAAAGTTAATGAGGGGCTTCTTGGTCATTTCGCTTCTTCAACACTAAAGGCAAATTGGTCATTACATGCATTTCGTTAATGTCGTCAACCTATTACTCTATTCCAGTATTTCGTGGGGGTAATTGTAGGATTTTGTAGATGAGGGGTGAAAAGTGATTTTCAACAAAAGATGGAGGGGGCAAAGTGTAATTTTCCTAATTTTTATTAACTCAAATCAATATTTTTTTAAAAAATAAAGGGAAAATTACAGATTGCCCCCCTGAACTTTAGGACGAAATCACTTTTCCCCCCTCATCTACAAAATCGGACAAATCGCTCCCTATTGTTTCAATTTTTTTCACTTTACCTCATTCCGTCAAGCAGCTGTTAGAATTTTGACGGAAATTGGTCATGTGTATTGCACGTGACCAACATATTTCAGTTTTAAGTCAAAACTACCCTTGCCGGATATTTTATACTCCGGCAACAACTTCGGTTGTCTTCTCCTACAACTCTGCAACACCTTTTTTTTCTAATTATAAAGAAATGACTAATCAAATACTACCCATATCATCCTTCACATCTTCATAGATCAGACCTCAACCAAATCAGAAAATCTCTTAGATATTTGAATCCAAAAATTATGAAAAATAAAGAAATAAAAAAAATCATCATCCAAAGTTCCCAACAATGATTTCTTCCCAATAACCCGTCTCTTTCTAGTAATATGTACCCATTTCTATTAAATCCATATTATTAATTTTAAATACAACCAAACAAGATATAACCCTAGTCGATATGTATATATATATATATATATATATAAAGAGATAGAGAGAGAGAGAGTAGATCAGACGCCGACATATTCAAAAGTCGGCGACCACACACAAAGATTTGTCAGAGAGAAAAGGGAGAGAAGGCGTTAATGGCATCAACTCGCCGGGCAAAAAAAATTGGGATTCAAACCATAAACCATGGAGTTTCGGTACTGGCAATGGAATTCCAAACTAAAAGGACCCATATAGCAACAGTTGGCATCGAGGGGCCAATCATACCCACAATGGCGTTGCTCTAGATATGAACCAGCTCCACCTTATCGTGCGACTCGGGGTCGCCGTCTAATCGAGGCTTTATGGTGCTATCTGCATCAAACCCAGCTCCATCGCCTCTAAGTTACCGCCGTCGAGTCCACCATCGTGCGAGCCTCTCCTGCCAATCGCACTTCAAGAAGCCAAGTTTCGTTGCCGTCTGATCTATTCCCTACTGTCGGGTTTCACCGGCAGCGAATGGACGAGTGTAGAGGACGGCATCAAAAGTCGCCCTAGCAGTTGCAATCGCTGAAGATGAACAGCAGTTTGAACCTTGCCGAACATGCCGCTGGAATTTGACGAACATTGCCGGAATTATCTGATTTTCTAACTACACAAGCCTGCGTTGCAGGCGAAGCTACCTTTGAAGGTGGAAATCGCACACGCGGATTGAGACCCACAAGCGACGAAGATAAATCTCATGTGCACCTTTGATTAGGGTTTGGAGGCGTTGTTGGAGGACGTTGAATCAAAGGATTACAGCAACCAAAACAAAGAGAGATCATAAGTCATGAAAGCTTCCTCCTCCTCCTCCTTCAATGTGCAAGGGTTTGTTGCAGGTAAAAACCCATTACGGATTGAATTTCGCCATCGCTACCTCTATTCTCTCTACGCCTCTCTCTTTTGCTTAATTCTTTATAATTTTCTGTGTATTTTTTTTTTGGTTGCTGAGAAAGTGTGAGAAAATGAATAGAATATATTAAATTTTGGAAAATTTCTTGAGAGCAATTGTGTACTTTTACATATTCTGTTAACGGAGTTAGTCCAAATTAAAATTTTGAAAACTCAGGGGGCTATTTGTTTAATTTTGTAAATGAGGGGTGAAAAGTGATTTCGTCCTAAAATTCAAGGGGGCAACCTGTAATTTTCCCTAAAATAAAAAATAAAAGATAAGAGTATGATTAACTTTGCACATCTGTAGTAATAGCGTAATCCCTGAAACAATATGAAGGGTTTTCTTTTAGAGGGGTATCTTGTAAAATGGATAATAATAAAATGGGATTTTCCACATGTACGCATAAAATAATAAAGGGTGTGCGATTAGTATTGCCCTTGAAAAAAAGAGTCATCGACTAATCTATTTGGTTTCCAAAAAATTAAAAATGATCGGTTTCCCCCATAAAGCTCACGCATCTGTCCACTACATGCGCACGCCGCCGCCGTTGTCGCCCTCACCCCTAGCCGTCGTCGCTTTGCTGTCATTTCCGGTTGCTATAGTCTCCTCTCGATGCCATCGTCGTCTCCATAGCCAGTGAGCTCATTGATTTGTTATTTTTCCCCATAATTTCTCATCCTGTTCATCTCAATCAGATGTGTAAAGTTGTAGGGTTTCTATTCTAGGGTTTCAATTGTAGGGTTTCTTCACCTATGGTTTTTTTTTTCCCCCTGTGAGTTTGATGCCTAATTCTGCTGGTTTTTCTGGGTTGCGTTGCGATTTAATCGAGTTTGGTGTTTTGGTGGGCTTGGAGATTTTGGAGCTGAGTTGGGGATTCAAAGTGCTGGTTATTGGTGCCGGGTAATTGCATTTTTTTCCCCCTGGGATATGTTGTTTTCATTCTATGGGTTTTATGCATCCACTGTTCACCCCCCCCCCCCCCCCCCCCAAGGGTATCTTGTGTATTTTTCTATTGTAAGAGGATATATATCTTTGCTTGTATGACTAGAGAGGTTAGTATTTTAGGCTAGATTCGTGGAAACTTTTCTATTCTTGATCAGTAAGTAATCTTTAGTGCTTGGTTTGGTTGTCAAGAAAATGTAGGAAAGGGGAAGAACAATTGAATTTTGCGCTTTTATGTTTGGTTTACGAATTATGAGAAGGAATACCAACTTAACTAAGCTAAATTGCTAAGTGATTAGAGAAAAAAAAGTGTTTAAGCTAAATTGCTAAGTTATCAGAAAAGGAAAAAAAATGTTTCTTTTATTTTTCCTACATTTTCTCGGCAACCAGAGGTTAGTGCAAATTCGGGCTTTTCAAAAACCAAACACATGCACACTAACGAGGTAAATTGTCTGTAGTCTTAACCTGAAAATTCCATTGATTTAGCATGTCTCACACTTGCTGAGTCTATTTTGATGATTCTTGGAGTTATTGGATTTTTCATGGTTTGTTGTTGCTTCTGGGGTCTCTGTAGTAGTGGTTGTAAGCCTATAGAGTCTAATGTCCTCTGTTTCTATTATTTGTTTTTCGGTTTTTCTTGATGCAATTTTTCTATCAGTTTGATTGTACCTATTGTATGATCCATCGCTGACCTATTATTCAAAATCTGTCAATCGTTTGCCTTTCAATTCATTGTTTAAGAAATAAAGTGTACAATTGTCTTGTTTTTTTATCTATATAAAGTATGCTTGTATTGTTTGATAATTTAATTAGGCAGCTCTATATTCACTACTAATTTTTCATCATTTAGCTGCATCCACTTGCATTCTCCTTTAACTAAAGTAGGGCTATTTTTAAGACATATATCAAGAATATTAGGAGTGAACAATTTTCTGTTATTGAATGTTAGTGGACCACGAGGTTAGCGTTTCCTTTTCTCATTCAGAACCACGCACCTAGTATGTACAAGCTTTGAATTCGAAAGGGTCACAGCAGCTTTGTGTCCTTTTGGTGGCTGGGAACAAATCAATTTTGTTTCAGGCGGCTGGGGAGCAAATCGACATGGTATTTGTTTAGTTGTGGTGGTCCAGCATGTTCTAGGCCGGTTGTTGATAGTATTGAGTTCATGGAAGAGTTGTTCAATGATAATGGATTAGAGTTAGAGTTTTGGGGCTGTATGGTTGGCCACCATTGTTTGCATCTCTATGTTTTCAGCTAATCAGTTTTATTTTATTATTATTATTTTTTTGGGGTAATTGTTTGTTGCTATCTCATTTTTGTATTGTTGAATGGTATATATTTTGACCTCATTGTCACTCTTTGACGATTTAGCTAGGAAGTCGCTGTTAAGAAGTTCGTGGACTAAGGTATTTCTAGTCAAACGCTTAAAGAATTCGAAAGTGAGGTACAATCTCCCATTCTTACTTCTTATCATCTATTATACATACTCTCATTTAATCTTCTTATACTCTCTAAGCAAAGCTAAATGTAATTGAGTAAAGCTGTCATCATATATTGCTATGATTTTTTTCATTAGAGCTGCTTTCACCATTGTGATTTGTTTGAAAGTATACTTTCATGAATGCCATATTAGGTAGGACACCTATTGCATGTGATTGATTCAAAATCCATTGTTGTGATAGTCCCTGTATCACATAGATATCACTAAGTATTCATAATTTAGTTCAATCTATTGATTGCCTTTGCTATTTTATTTCTCTTTCATTTTTTTTTTTCTTTCTCATATTGGGAATTGAATTGTGGAGTCATTTGTGTAATAACAACTTAATTAATCAGATGCTATAACAAGTTCATAGGCAACAAATAGTATATGCCAAATTTTTTGTATATAAAAAAAAAATTATTATTTAGATACGTGACCGTTTTTTATCATCATCATTTCAATACATAGATGAATGGCTTTAATAAATAGATGACTATTTTTTAGGTGAATACATGACTGTTTTTAACAGTCATCTATAGCAATAAAAGATGATGGTTTGTCAAGAAAAGATGATCGTTTTAATGAATAAGTGTCATTATTTTTTGAAACAAACATGATTGTTTTTGAAAAACGGTCATCTATTTGTTTAAAAGATGACTATTAAAAACCATCATCTTTTTAATGAAAAAAGATGATGTCTCTAAAGATGACTGTTTTTCATCTATCAGCGTTTTTTATTTAGGAAACCCTAATAAATGCTTTCACATCAATATATATTTTGACATTCCAATTTTACCCTCAAGTGTACAAAACATTGGAAAAAGAGATAATACACTTTTAAGGGTACTTTAGGAAATAAAATAAAAAGAATACTTTTGGAATGTGACAATAATTGTGAAACATCCCAAAAAGGAAAGGAGGCCAATAATTTAGGAACGGAGGGAATAAGTGATTGGAATCTTTTTTAGATAGAGCATTGAACAAGATAGGCAAAAGAACTTCCCCCCGTCCCACCAATAAAAAAGAACATAAAAAGTTAATAAACCCCTAAAGAAATGCTACTAATTACTTATCCCAATTTCATTAAATTTTTCTTTCTATCTTAGGTGACTAAAAATACTTTTATAATACCATTACCTTGATCTAGTTTTAGGTAAAAACGATAAACAATAAACTCTATTCAGTTCGATTCTAGGTTGAGGCATCGGGTAAACTGATCCAACTCAAGAATATTGTAATTACTATAGCATTAATTCTACATATATGTATATATATTATACTGGTAATTGTTTAAATTTCTATCTTCATTTTGTAACCATATATTATAAATACACGTATTGCTCATGAATAATTAAAAATTACTATCTTTAATATTTTTTATTTGAATATATCTTTATTGTTGTATGCACTGAGATCTCAATGGGCAAGAGACAGCAACACCAAACATAACGTGATTAAGTTGCTTTAAGCTATTTTTCAATAATATGTTACTACTTAGTTTGCCAAAAACGCTAGCCCCCAGGCCTTAGGCTTTGAGCCAATGCCAGGCCTAATTCGGCCAACTTCTCTTTTTTTTTTTTTTTTTTTTTTAATAAAATTTTTATTTTATATTTTATGTTTATAAATTATAAAGACATTTTACAAATATTATATAATTTGTAATTGTTTATTTGATTAATAATGAACGTTATAAATTAAATTAAGACATTTGCAAAAATGGATTATTGGTTACAATATATTCATTCTATTAATTGAAAAAAAAAAAAGAGATTACAATGGTGAAATAAATGAGTACTTGTTTTTTGGGTCAATGGGTTATCATGTAATGTGATGATGTGAATAGTTCACATCAATTGAAGATTTAAAGTATGTTCTGACTTGTTTGTTTGTGGCATTTGTAAATTATATTTTATTATTATTTTTCTTTATATGAATCTAACAGAAAATATGACGCATATAATAATAGTATGTTATTTTACATAAAACTAGCAGTGAAACCGTGCATCTCACGAGACAAATCTATATATATATATATATATATATATATATATAGATATCATATAAGAATACTTATGACAAATAAAATAAAATTTAAATTCACAACTACGTAGCAAAATCTATTACTATTATTTTAAATATGGAGAATGAAACCAATTCATGTTTCAACTTTCAACTATTAGAGAAGGCCTGACTATAAATTGAACCATGATTCATATAAGATTAGAATATAATATGTATTTTAGAGATTATATAGAAGATTATATTGGAGAGATGAAGGCATCCACATAAGAGAGGAAAAAAAATAGGGTGAACGCGATGTTTATATTATATATTAGATGAGCCAACTTCAGGTTGGTTTTGGGCTGGGCTGGGCCAATCTCAAGTTCAAGTTTGCCCATCTTAATAATTGGGTTAGGGCCAAACCAAGCCTTAATGGGACTCAAGTCAAGCTTAGCCCAATATTTTTGGACAAGGCCAAGGTGGGTCGCGGACTTACAGGCCAATTTTAAGCCACTAGGTCCATCTAAGGTCGTGTTAGTTCCACATAGGCACATATTTCACAGATCGGGGAATTCTCCAGCAATAGTCATAGGGTACCTTCCTGTTTTTCTTTACCTTTGATTGATTTATCATTTTCTTCTCAAATTATTTTATCTTATGATCACCTCTGCTAGCACCAGGATGGCGGTTTAAGCTCATTTTTGCTGGTCAAGTTGTCTACTAGTGGACTAGCACCAGTTCCTTTCTCTGATTTTTGTTTGTGCTATACCTTAACTGGTTTACCCTTTCTCTATCTCAACTGGTTTGTTTTGGCAGATTGTTGGGATTTTCAACGAAAAAAAAAAAAAAAAAAATTGACCCATTCAGAGTTTCAGATTTCTTTCTTCTTGCTTTCTTCTTTTTGATTCCTTCTTTTGTTCTGATCATATATGAGAATCATGGTTCTAATGGGCGGGTGGATCTTTAGAATAATTCACTTTTTTTATCATTTGGTTTCCTTCAAACGGTAATCGTATATGCATTTCCTTTAATTTTATTTTCTTTCCCCCACCCAGCTCAAAGAGAATAATGAAAAGGCCTGTTCTCATGTGTATTGTAAGAGCATATTTGATTTACAGATAAAGGATGACTGGAAACTGTTTGATAAAACTCCTGAAAGAAATTTTTATAAAAAGAGCTAAACAGATCCTAAGTGGGCTTATGATCCTGGGTGAGATGTGTATATTCTATTCTATAAAGGAACTTAGACAATGGAGCTTAAACAGATCCCAAGCGGTTCTATTAGCTTGGGTTGAGATTCATTAGTCTTGCTTAAAGTAGGCATTGCCATTTTTTTTATTTTAATTTTTGAGTTGTTCAAAATACACCTAGTTCATGTTTTGATATTGCTATGGCAATCTCCGTAGCAGATGGCCAACAACCCATGAAGTAGGGTGTATTTCCTATGCTTCTCCACGCCCCTCCACTAACAGTTTATATCTCAGCCTCATAATTGTCATCACGCGAAGGTGGAATCATTCGCCGGAAAACCCGTATCACCTTATACTGATTAGTCTCATGACTGAAACCAAACCCAGCACTAACACATTTCATACCCTTCTCCTCTTTCGGCAGGGTAATGTACTCACCCAAAATCGGATTACATATATAAATAGGGTCCCTGTGTTGAGTTTGCTTAAGCAAAGCAACCCATTACTTGAATTCACTAGATGAAATTTGACATCAGGGAGGTTACCTCTCACGGTGAGCTTCAATTTGGCATCACAATTATGAGTATTGGCGCCTTGAAGGTTGAACAAATGGAGTATTCTCAATTAGTTTTGGGGGGGAATGGTTTTAAGCAAGAGGCTAATGGGTGATCTCTGGAGGTGCAGCTGGGAAAATTGAGGGTCTGAAAGTAGGTTATGTTCTGGTGTTTAGATTATAATTCAATGAGGGAATTCAGTATTCAGTTGCAATGAGCTCAGTTTTGTAATGCAAGCCAGGGTCTTTCGCCTGATGGGCAGCATCCCTGCCCAAAGCAGCCCTGTAACTAATGTCCAGTTGGGACTTTTGCTTGACAATGGAAGTTGGGTTGTGAACAAAAGAAAAAAAATTGCTCTTTCTTTTCTAGGTGGAGTCCCTTGGGCTAAGTGTAATGTTGGTTCTGATAGTTGTAACTTTGAATTTCCGTCTATATTTGATGTGGTTGTGCCTTTAATTGTGTCATTCATAGCTAAAGGGCACAAGTGTCAAGTAAACTTTTTCTCTTTAATTCCCTATTGATATTTGATGTGGTTTACTGTGTCATTCAGAACTACAGAGCACAAGTGTTGAGTAGATTAACCCACCGTCATCTATGCTGGTTCAGTGTTGAGAAATGGCAAAAGGTCTGATATGGGCAACAGCAGAGGACATGGCGAGAAACAGAGGACGAGTTCTCTCTCTGTATCGCCAAATATTGCGAAGCCTCAACTCCCCCAAGTTGCCATTGAATTTGGCGGCAAGACTGTCCAAGAAAGCAGAGGTTCGTGCCATCTTCATGCTGGCGTCTGAGGAGCGATCCCTTGACAACATTGCTGACCTTACTGATGCATGCCGAGTACTCTCTCTCCCTCCTAAGAAAAGGCGAAATCCCCAAATACATCCAATGAGTGAGTGAGTGAGTCTTCCCCCTCTAGCTGTCTATTGGCTGAAATTTCTCTCTCTCTCTCTCGCTCTCTCCATGTTATTGAAGTGTTTCTTTTTATTTTTAGTTTATTTTTGTGTAAGGTGGATATTAGATGTTTGATTCCATTCTTAGGCTCCCCACCATATTTGTGCTTCACATTATTTTTACTTTTACATGTTAGATGGAAAATACTTGGATGGTTCATTTGCTCGATCTTTTTGCTTTGTGCAGGTCGATGATCATCTTCAACTATTAGGATTTGGGATGCTAATTGGGTTGAGCTAAGGCTTGTCAGAATGATAGAAACTTAACCCAAGTTCAGCCAAGCGCAATATTAAGACCAACCTTCTAGCCTGAGCATAATCCATCATGTGTATTTGTCTAGCATAGTACATATTATTTGCCAAAACAAAGTTTCGAATCTAGGACTGCATTTTTTAAATCAATATTTTTGCTAGTTGATCTATTGAGCTATGTAATTTTATATATAATTTGCGTGGGTGTGTGTGGTTAGTTAATACATGATGAAGATGTAAATTATTCTTATATGTACTCATAGGGGGAAGTTCAATCTTCGTCAGGTAGGGACATGCTGATATAGTGCGTTGATATAGTGCTGATATAAGTTATATCAACACCACGCATTGGGGTTGTGCCCCATGCATTGGCCCAATGTACTCGTAACCCACCAATGCACAGGTACAACCCTCCAATGCAGGATATTTGCACGTCCCTACTTGATTGCCATCCAAGGAAAGCTAACCTCTCTACCTTCATGTGGAGGTTAACATTGTTCCCCCAATCTTTTTTTTTTCTTTTTTCTTTTTTCCTTTTTTTTTTTTGTTGTTGTAATTATGCTTGTTCACAAATCATTTTATCAGTGATTTTGGGATTCTTATTATGGATCTCAACCATGGAAGAGATGGGAGACTAAAGCATGGGCATGGAAAGCTTTGTTATTGTAAGAACAGGGTACTCCTCTGGTAAACTCAATGGTTCCGAGGATTCAACTCCTTGGGAGCCACTCTACCAATCCTTAGACTTCAATGTTTGTAAACCCTTTTCTGTTTTTTGGTGTTGGTTCAGGGTCGTTTTAGGTTGGACAGTTGCCTAAGAAAGCATATACCTTGTCTTGACTCGGAACTGATCCTAATCTGGATTTCAGACAGTATAGCTGTCTAGAATCAGTCCATATATAAACCGAATAACGCATAATGACCCACTTTGTCCCATTTTCCCAAAAAAATCAAGAGAAATAGAAATAAATCAACATAATGCACCCAAAAAAAATAAAATAATAATAGATAAAAAAACACACACACACCACAATCATAGTTTAAACTAACAAGAAAAGCCCTGAAAATAATCAATGGAGTGGAGGGTGTGTGATTACTTGGAATGTTGTTGTAACACCTGTGTCATTAAATTAGTTTAATTATATCATTAAATTAGTTTAATTATATGATTAATTGATGATTTGTCAAGTATTGTCTTGTATGTATAGGGTTTACTTAGTTTTATATGCATTTTGTATATTCTGTCTATTTGAGTCGACTTAATTGTGGCCTTCAGTTAACTAGAAGCAAAGTTTTCAATTTTGGAATTTTGAGTCGATTGAATTGACAATTGAGTCAACTGAATTGACCGCACTTAATATTTCAACTTTCAAGGAGAAATGACACGTGCCATTCCCTTCTTTTAAAATCTCGTTTGTCCAACCAAACACCTCCATTTAAGCCATTTTCGACAAAGGGGAGAACGAGAGAGAGAAGGAGAGATGCAGGGAGAGAGAGAGAGCTCGACGACGAGGAACACGACCTCGAGAGCTTGTAATACTCGTGTCATTAAATTAGTTTAATTGCATGGTAAATTGATGATTTGTCGAGTATTGTCTTGTATGTACTTAGTTTTATACGCATTTTGAGTTTTCCGTCTCATTCAATCGACTGAATTGATGTTTCAATCAACTGAATTAACTAAAAGCTAAAATCTCAATTCTGGAGTTTTGAGTCAACTAAATTGGCAATTGACAATTCAATTTACTAAATTGGACAGCACCTTATATTTCAACTTTAAGCGGGTGAAAATGACGCATATGCCCTTTTCTCGTTTTAAAACCTTCAAACACGAACCAAACACCTCCATTTTCAGCCATTCCTCATCCTAACTTCTACAGAGAGAGAAAAAGAGAGAGAGAGAGAGAGAGAAGTGAGTATTTGGAGAGAGAAAAATGGGTTTTTAGCCTGCATGTTGGGATTTTTGAGCTTCTTACTTCATTTTGATGCTTAGGGAAGCATTCTAAGGACTGAATTTGTCTTCTTCAACATGCTTCGTGTTGATTGAAGTTTGGTTTTTGGAGTTGAGAGCTTGTTTTTGCATTTTAGGCTTGGATCTATCCTCCCAACACATTTTTCTTACGTATTGCCCATCATACTTGAGGTAGGTGTAATTTTCATGGGTTTTAACTTTAGGGATGATAATGGGATAAGATATAAGCCCATATATGTTAAATAAAATGTATATTTGTGTTATTTATGAGTTTACATGATTTTTGGACGTATTATCATGTATATTTTGCAATGCATATGCTGAGAAGTCTAGTTTACATAACTCTATAATTATGAATATCACATTTGAGAACATGTCGGTTGATGTATATGTGGTAATTAAATATATTTTGAATGTACATGCTATGTAAATTCCTATTGGTTTATATTTTACATGCTTTATATAGCCCAACATGTGATATAACTATGGAATAATTATATGTATATGGTTGATTTCTGGATTTATTGATATGCATATGGATTTGTATGCTCTTTCATGGCATTCATTGGCATAAAATGCATGAAATTGAATTATTAAATACTTGGTAAAAGTATTAAAGAGTCCTTGGAGTTGGACTATTGCGGTCATGGGATGTCTTGCTATGTTTTCTATTCCATTGATCCTGGGGTACTGCGGTCCCAGTTAGGGATGTCGTGTTGTGTTCCCGAATAGAAGTTAGGGATGTCGTGTTGTGTTCCCGAATAGAGGCTATTGCAGTCCCAAGTAGGAATGTCGTGTTGTGTTGTCCTCTTAGAGGTTGGGTTTAAATCCTTCATTTCCGCGCGAAGACTTCTGTGGAAGTGTGAATGGTTGGTAATTTTGGAAATAATTAAATGGACATGAGTCGCATATCGTTCATGGTATATATGGACATTATTATGTTAAAGCATAGTTTATTTTGGCTATATTATCATGCTTTGGTCATTTTCATATAAAAATTATATCTACTAAGTTTTATACTCACTCTTATATTTTAGGAGAAATTAGCAATAAACCCTATTAGGGAACTGCTTTTAACAAAAAACCCACCATAAAATTTTTTAACTCCAAAACCCCTTTTTTAAAAGATTCTTCAAGCAAAAGGAAATATTTTTTTAAAAATACCTATTTTAACCTTTTATATTTACAGCCCAATTCATTTACGGGAAGAAGGGAGAGGGGGAGGGAAAGAGAGAGAGAGAGAGAGAGAGAGAGAGAGAAAGGGGGGGAGAGGAGTGATAGCAGCAGTTGAAGAGGGAAGGCAACAATGGCTATGAAGATCTGGTTTTGAGGAAAAGAAGAGGAAGAAGAAGAAGAAGAAGCAAATGAAGTAGTAAAAGAAGAAGAATGAGAAGAGAGGCATTCGACTATAGTATCAGATCTGAAAAGGTAGATCAACCTTCTTCGTTGATGGCGATTGAACTTCTCTGACCACCTTCCTAGATGTCGTCATCTTCTTCTTCTTCTTCTTCTTCATCTTCTTTAAATTCCAGATCTGGGCTGGTTTGTTTATTTATTTTTTCTGTCTTTGTTTGAAACTTCAGATATATTCATTTTTGGGGTGTATGATTTGTTCAGAAATTTTTTTTGACTATTTTTCTTATTCCAACAGTATATTGGTACTGTTGCACACTATTTTTTGTAACAGTGCGATTTGTAGTTGTGTTTTTTAATATGGAACAGTATGCTATCATTGTGTAATTACCATTTTCGAACAGTATATTGCTGCTGTTGCACACTATTTTTTGGAACAGTGCGATTTGTTTTGCCAAAAGTATCATGTTACTATCTATAGTACTATTTTGAGTTTTTTTCCTTGAAATTCATATTTTTTGTTTCAAATAGTATGATGATACTGTCACCTATAGTGTTTTTTATAACACAAATAGTAAACTGTTATTATGTTATTATGTGGTGTATAATTTTTCCAAAGCAAACAACAGTAAATTGATACTATTGCATGTATAATTTTTATAAAATACACAACAGTAAATTGATACTATTGTATGTATAAATTTTATAAATCACACATAGTAAACTGCATGTTATTATTAGCTATGATATATTCTCACCGGAAGCACTTTGGTATGCTCGAAAGAGAGAAAAAAAAGCCCCATAATTGACTTTTGGTATGGTGCGAATGATGAAATGTGACTTTTGAAAGCTTTTTAATGCCGTTTCTTTTTCTATATATATTCTCGCCGGAAAAAATGGGGCGTGGGAGAAGCTTGATTTTTGGGCGGGGGGTGTGAAATCGCACGTTTGTAAATTAAGGTAAGTTGTTAAAATAGGGGTGTTTTAGTCCTTTTACTGTCAAAAGGAGTTTTCACCAAGCGTTAGTTTTTGTGGGTTCGATTGTCTAAGAACTCTTATACATGGGGGTTTTGGCCAAAATTCCCTATATTTTATAAACCCTTTTCATATGAGTTCTTAGCTGAGGTGACCTCGCCTTAAGGTGCTTTGCTAATCATGGGACTTAGCTAATTGTCGGATCATTTTGGACATTATTATGATCTTAAACAATTTATTATGGTTATGTATTAATTAACACTTTTGTATTCGGCCAGTGGACACTGGACATATAATAATTTATGGTTTGTAATATTTTAATTTCGTAAGTCTCTTTATATGATTTATTTAGCATGTGTTGATACCATGGATGAATGACAGGAGATTTTAAATGATTATTATACAGGTTTTTTATTATGGTATGTTCCATTTACAAATGGGTTATGCCAAAATTTTTATTGAAAATACAAGTTTTCTAACACATGTCATCCATGTGCTTTCTAAATGATTTTCTCTAATTAAATTGGTTTTATTGTAATTGATCACTGCTTATATATTTCAATCGTAACAGAACTCGGATCCAACTACTTGACACTTAGATTTTGTGATTTTTACCTTGATCTACGTGTGTACACCCTTGGATTCGCATTTCTAGTTACTGTTTAAGAGGTAAGTGGATTTTTCATCGTTGTAAATTATTGTACATATGGGTTGGGATAAAATCATGTGAGTTTGCATATTTACAAACTATATTTTGTATTTCTCATTGTTTGGGTTTAATTTCATGGAAATTTATGAAACGAGTACACTTAGGGTTTGTTCTTTGCACCATATTTTGAGATATACATGTTGTAATAAAACCCCTTGTGTGTTTTTTAGTACAATGTGTTAGTTTTGAAGGACTAAATTTTTACAGTCGTCATATTAAGGGATCACTCTTATACAAATGTTTTGAAATCATTTCTTTATCATTATTTATGATATGATTATAGGAGAATATCTATATGAATATTAATGTGATATTGTGATGATAAGGGCTAATAGAGTCAAGATTACTGCGGTCCAAAAGGAAAATGGATGTCTTGCCGTGTCTTTTTATCCTTTAGTCCTAGGCTACTCAGTGTAGATCAAATAGAGGTTATTGCGGTTCTAAATAGAGATGTCTTGCCGTGTTTCCTTTTGTTCCACATGCGAGGGCCTCACATGACCTAGGAGGATTATCAGTTTGAAATGCTGATGTTATGGATTACTAGATATGGTGGATGATGAATTGATTATTTATATGCTCTCCCTTTAATTAAATTGTGAAATGTGATTTTATTTATATCATTTCATGTTGCTTAAAATCATTTTAAAACCTTGGTTTACATCTTTAAAAAATGTAACTTACTGATATTATACTCACACCTTATTTTAAAACATTTTCGCAGATTTTGAGCAAGATAATGATGACTCATATAGGGAGACATTACATTGGGGATAGCATGGACATTGCATTGTGAATGTTATTTTATACCTTAAGGTCTATATATTATTTTAAAACAATCTTAATGTATTTGATACAACGTGTATTAACGGTAAAACCTTTGGAACTAGAATGCCAACTTATTAAAATGATTTAAGTGTGGATGGTTGTATAATCTTTCGATTTAATTGCACAGGTTTAAAAAGTCGATAACTTGGTATAGTCCTATTTTCGGATGAAACCATGCTAGATTTTCTTAAAAAATTATTTCTTTAAATTATGACTTTATTTATAAACCATCCTTGGTTTCAATATAATTTATATTTTAGGGGAAATTAGGCAGATGTCCAAATCCCACGTTTGGTAAAGTATTAAGTCTCACCACTTTTGTTCTTTAGCCATAAATCCACCTTTTTTCCTAAACGTTGACGTTTAAGCAAACCTTTTGTTCTATAAAATTAAACAATACCGGCCGTGCCCTTTACTTTTGATGGAAGGATTTTCGGCCCTCTTGATACCCATCATTCAACAGAGAGATTTTCGGCTCCAAATCCTCAAGATAGTGTTAACTAACGGCTTCCCCGCAAGTTTCGTGCTTTACCTCTTCCTCCCTAGTAGTGAACTGCAACTAACCAGAAAAAGCCGCCAAAGAGACACTGTGGTCATTGTTGAAGGAAGACAATCTACACACACACACACACCCAAAAAAAAAAAAAGGGGGCTCAAAAACATGAGTTTTCGCTTGGTTTCTTTCTGTTTTTTTCTTTTTTTTCCCTCTAAATCCCATAATTTTTAATGTTGAAATTGGAATTTTCGACAATTTTATCATTTTTTGCAAATTTGAGTGTAACTATTTTTAGGGTTTTAAAGGTTAATGCTTTTTTTTCAAGGGTTTGGGTGTATATCTTAAATAGTTACGTATTAATATTTTCGATTGTGGATGGATTAATTCCATTTGATTGGGCCGTTAACAACAAAAATCCACAAAACAGTTACTTTCGAGATGGACACAATCTATATTACTCGGTTTGGGTGTATGTCTTAAATAGTTACATAAACATACGTTTCAAGGTATGTTGGTTATTCCCGACCATGTAATTGTTTGGCAAGTTTTTTTTGCCATTTTAGTAGTGAATAAGCCGCTCCGCCCAACTGGTGATCTTGCCTTTTTTTGTCGGTCGATGATGAAATAGCGGCAGCAATATAAACCTTTGTGCCACAAGATGAACCTCAACTTTCTTGTAGAGAAACCCTTTTTTTGGGTGTAATTAAGTTGCGTAATTTTCGCTTTAGGATTTTTGCAGATTTCGCACAATGGAAATCTCTTTATTTTTGGGAATGTTAAGTTCATATTTTTTAACAGAAACTGATTACATTGAGGATGCAGGGGCATTTTGGTCTTGTCTTCTCTTAGTGAGACTTGAGGCTTTATTACTTTTTTAAGTGAGACTTCAACCCATAAAAGTTTGCTAAAATAGACTTCTGGCCAAATGCCCCAATATTTTATTATGGACACGTCATGGCCTACATTCCGAGTCGTAATAGGGTGTAAGAATCTTCTCTTTGGTAAGGTTGATGTGCTTTAATTTTTGTTGTGCAAGTGAAGCAATAATTTGATGAGGTAGGAGGAAACACGAGGTCAAGTAAGGAAACATGTATTTGCGGAGGTGGCCTTCATAACCTCCTTTTTTTTCTCCTTTTTTTTGACAATTGATAGAACCTATCTTTTACCCGTTAATCCCTTTAATATCAATAAATGGGTATTAATATATATCCATAAGCTTGAATATGATATCACTAACTTAACAAGTAAGGCAATGTCACTAGGTTACCATGTCATCAGCACTATATATATATACACAAGTTGTGACCCATGTGATGCATAGAATTGTATAGAATATTTAATGCTTATTATTCAATAATATTATATATTATATTAACTTATTGTGCATGTAAATACATTAAATTGGGAATTTAATATTACAAAACTTTAAATATTATTATTATTTTTTAAAAAAATAATTATTTTTTTCTTAAGTCAAACCAGTTTAATGAAAGTATGGTAATTTTTAAGTACTCCTTTCGTCTCACAAAGATAGGTAATTTTTGCTACATTTTTTGTCCCAAAATGTTTGTCTACTTTGAAAAGTCAAATCATAAATTTTTTAAACTTTTATATACTACCCTTTGTTATTTCAATAATTACTTTCAAAACAAAACCCAATACCTAGTAAGGAAAGGTATTTTTGGAAAAATGGAGTTTAAAAAGTGACAAATCAATGCAATGATGATTTTTCTTAAATTATGTGTTTTTTCAAACTTAGCCTATCTTTTTTAGGGATGGCAATTTTGACCCGCCCCATAGGAGCCCCGCCTCGCCCCGCCCCGCACTCATGGGGGTGGATTTTTTTGAATTTTTTCGGTTCTTGGTTCAGGTATGGGTTAAAGTTTGAATTTTTCATCGGGTGGGGTGCGGTTCGGTTATGGTATTTACTAGCCCCGACTCATAGAACCGAACCGAATCGAACCATAGAAGCACCCCGCCCCACTTGTCCTTTTACAATTTTACCCTTATATATATATAACCTATAACTTGCACCCAAAAAACCTTAGCCACCCCAAGCTTTCTTTCAATCAAATCTCTTTCCCAGCTCCCTCATTCAGTCATTCTCTCCCTCCCTCACGCAGTCACATTTCACCAGTTCACACTCAGTCCCTCATCGTTCGCCATCCGCCAGTCTACCGTCCACCATCTGCCAACACTGGTCCTCGCCTCACCCTCACGGCTTCTCCACCTCAATATCTCACCTTTACAAAGTCACGGTCTCACGGACCTCGCCCTAACGTCTCGGATCTAAACCAAATCTAAAACTCGAGCTTTCCCCTCTGTCATCGATGGTGAATAGATCACCAACGAAGAAGATTCCATTTTTGCCCTATTTTTTCCGATCTAAACTTAACGGCGAGGACTGCTACTTCTCCTTTCCTCTTTCTTTTCGTTTTTTCTTTTTTTTTTTTTTGCCATTTTTTTGGGTTTTTGGTTATTGTTTCCTGAGATCTATTCCAATTTGGCTATGGATTTTTATTTTTAAAAAAAATTATTTGCATTAGATGGTTAAAATGGAGATGATACTAGCTACAGATTTGAGGGTGAAAATTTTCTTTATTACAGGGGCTATTGAGTTCAAAAGCCTCTAATGATGAAGAGTGGCAACACAATTGGTCTTATATATATATATATAAGTTTTTTGGGTATTTTTCCATTGATTTGGTTATCAGAGGGTTAACGACGTGGGTAGCTATGGTGGTTGGTTGCAGCAGTAGCCTACCGGAAAAAGTGCAGGCTTTGTAGTGATGAATGACAACCTTTTGGGCTAAGCAGGGTGGGCGGGGCGGGGATGGTTTTCTAAGGAAACCATAGGGTCGGGGATGGTTAGCAGGTTCTTCGCCCCATCGAGTTTAGGGGCGGGTTTGGGCATAGGGTTTCATTGAGCAGTTCGGGGATGGTATATGGTTGACCCGCCCCCGTCCCGCCCCATTACCATTCCTAATCTTTGTGGGACGGAGGGAGTATTTAATATTATCATAGTACCATACCTTAATTATTATTATTTTTTTCTTCTGAAATTCTTGAGTTTCTTATTTAAATATTTCATTGAGGTTTCCAATTTAAATTAATTTATGAATCAATGTAACAATGCCATGTCAATTAAAAAGTGAAAACACATGCAGTTAATGAGAGAAGAGAATGAGAGAGAAGGCCAAAGAACTATGTCACATTGGTACTACTACTCTTTATCTATACTACCTATAAAAAGATGAATATAAGAAAAACTTTTGATCGACTAATGTACCCTTATTTTAATTTTTAAATACACAACCACCCACCCTTTTGCATATATAGAAAATATAGCAATATGGAAACTATAATTCTAAAACACATACCTTAATAAATTCTAAAACGCATACCTTAATATATAAAACATAAATAGGAATTCAAAGGAAACCCTAAATCAAATACTCTATTTAACACTATACATATAATCCTAAAACACGTTGACTTCGTATCTCCCTCTTCCTCTCATTCTTTAACAAACGAGAATGGCCTGTTAGAGGCACACCTACTTCCCAGCGTAGTCACAAACCAAATATCCACATCATGGATACGATACATGGAGACGATACTGGATCTTAAGGGGCTGTTGTGTGAGTGTTATATACTTTTATTATGTATATCTTGAAATTTGGTGAGAATTGATATAATGCTGAATTTGTTTGTGGTTGGGGGTGGTTGTTTTCGAGGATTTTGGGTAGACTAGGAAAACCCTTGAATGTGTTTTGATTGTAACGTGGAAATTGTTGGAATGGGTCATATATGTATATGATAATTATTATTATTATTTTGCTTGAATTTGGTTGTTGATAGGAAGGGAGGGAGAAAAAGAAAAAGGAAAAAAATAAAATGAAAATCTCGATCTCCACTCTCTTTTCAATCTCTAAGTGAACAAAAAAAAAAAATGTAGATGATGATACCATATAAAAATAAAATTGAGAATTTTTTTTTAGAAAATGTAAGAAAAACTATATTATGAGGGATCAATTTCACGTATTAAAAAAATAAATTAAATAATATTTAAAAACATCAAAAATATAAAATATAGAAAATAAAAATAAAATAAATATGTTTGCTACTTCCCTTTGGAATGCACATCTCAAATTGAAGTAGCAAATTGCCACAGCCCACGTAAGGTAGCAAAAGACAGATTTGTTACATTTTTTTTTTTTTTTTTTTTTGCTACCTCCCTGGCTCCCTCAAAGATGCTCTTGTATCACATATTAAATTATATTATATCTGTACTATCTATAAAAGTTTATACTTTGGAAACACTTTTGATTGATCCATTACATCCTTATTTTAAATTTTAAATATTTATTTGCTTCCCATATTTAACCAATTAGGAATGTTTTATATTAACACAAAAGTAACAAATAATATTGTGTTGAGCGTTTATTCTAATAAGTTAAATTAACACAAAAATAACAAATAATTATATTTTCATGTTCAATATATATATATATATATATATATATATATATATAGAATTTATAAATTTTTTTATTTAATTAATATTCATGTGCAACGCACGTGTGCCCTATATGGGGAGAGAGAGAGAGAGAGTAAGGATCTAGTTTGGAACAATTCAAACGTTCCACACCCATCATAGCCATTTGTTCATCACATGTGCAGGCGCGTCACATGTATGCACAAATGACTATGATGTGATGGTGCAAGACGTCTTGGGCTAGATCAAAGCCTTATGTCTCCACAATAATAAGACATCTTTAATAGAACATGCAAATTAATAAAATCAATCAATGTATTGACTTGTCACCCATTAAATTTTTTTCTTTCCAAAAGTACCCATCTTCCATTTGAGATTTATTTTTGTGTTGAAACTTGAAAGTAATTCTTAAAATAGCAAAAGATAATATAAGAAAGTTTAAAAATTTTATGATTTGATTTTTCGATGTGGATATACATTTTGGGACAATAAAAGTGGTAGGAAACAACTTACTTTGTTGGGCAGAGGGAGTATTAGAGTAGGCCAATTCACCCGAATGACATTCTTCATGAGTAATGATGATCAGAGCCGTTCATGACCTACATGTGCAGGTGATCAATACGGGCGGCTCTTATCACTCTCTTTCATGAGTTACGTTGCCCAAGTGAATAGCTATGTATATATATATATATATTTGATAGTTATCAAGAGTTTTTTTGTATTTTACATTTTATGTAACTAAAGGTAAATTGTATATTTACCGTATCGGGAAGGTAAATGATAATGCTATACACTTAGACGTTAATTTTTTCGCAGTGTTTGTTTGATTTACAAGAAAATTGTAAGAAAATGTTTCGACTTTTCTACAATACTCTTTCTTGTTAAAAATGCATGGTGTGTTCTACGGGAAACATTTTCTAATAGAAAGGAGTTAGTGAGTGATCAAGAATAGGACCCTACAAGATTGTCGCTAACCAAACGTAACGAAAGTGCATAAATGTTCGCTTTCCTTTTCTTTCCTTTTCCCCGTAAATCAAAAGAGAGAGGGACATATATTCACAATATTGCTACCACATCCAACAACCACTAGTCTTTTTTTCTTTACGGTGACCCCTAAATTTTTTTTGTTTATTTTTTTTCTGCACCTGGTGATTTGTTTCGGTTTGGTTATTATCTCAAGAGATCAATCTTATATAATGGGTGATGAAACTCATGTTCTTTCACACATGGCTTTGATAATTTGCTTGGAGGGTGCTCTTTCCCACCTTTTTTCAACAATTTATAGAACCACTTTTATCTTTAACCCCTTCATTATCAACAAATTGGCATTTATGCCCTTCTTGCACTTAGATTCAACCCTCAGATCACTAATTTATGGCATTTAGTAATAATTAGTGTTCTTTTTGGATGATTTGGAAAGCTCATAATGATATGAAGTTTAATGATAAAACTATTTCTGTTAGTGGAGCTATAAAGACCAATGTATATGGATCTGAGAAAGTGGAAAATTGATTTCTTCAGCTATGGGACATTCTATTCTTGATCTGTATATTTTGAAATCCTCATCTTTACACAACATACCTGGTAAAGCTCCCAAATTCATCCCTGTCCTATGGATTCCTCCTCCTAATTGGGTTAAGATAACTACTAATTGTATTGCTGAAGGTAATCCTAGATCAGTTGCTAGTGGAGGCATCTTCAGAAACTATAGGGCCTTTGTAAAGGAGTTTATTGTCTCAGTTTGAGCACTCAGACAACATTCTATGCTGAACTCATGAGTGTTATTCTCGCAGTTTCTTTTGCTTGAGATCATGGGTGGCATAATCTGTGGATTGAGAGCGATTCTAATTCAGTTATCTCTTGCCTTCAAGATTCTTCTTTCAGACCTCCTTGGCCTATTCTAACCAAATGGTGTAATTCCTTGGCCATCATTAAGGAGATGAATGTCTTATACTCTCGTAGTTTTAAAGAGGTCAAGTGTGCTGCAGATAAAGTAGCTAATTAGGCTACTAGATATCCTCATCTTACTTGGTGGCCTATGGATCCTGTTTTTGTTTCTTTAGAAGTGGCAAGAGACATGTCTAGTCTCCCTAATTACAATTTTCAGCTTTGTTTTTGTAAGCTGTTCTTTGATTCTTTGTACTTTTCTTTTACTAAAATAAAATTCGGGGCCTATTGCACAGGATTTAGATCTTCTAGGATGCTAACCTTGTTGGGATTCTAAATGGCTTTACTAATGCTTGAAGCTCCTTTTATTTAGGTTTAAAAAAACAAAAAAAAACAAAAAAAACCCAAATGGGTATCAATAATGTTTCTCCATGAGATTGAACTTCAAAATCACTCACTTAACAAACTATGGCACATACCACTAAACTATCATGCTTCTTCCCACCTTACTAATCCGAGATAATTTTGATCTTACTCAAACCTTCAAATATTTAATTTGAGTATAGTGGCTTCAAACAATGGGTACTTTCTTGAGTTATCACAAATTTTGAGGCCTTACCAGTCATAAATTAGATGGCACCAAATTTCCCTTCATGTTCTTGATCAGTGAAATTATATTTGCGTAGTTTGTGAAAAATTGGCCTTCTTGATGGTACAATTCGAAATAAAATCTTAAAGGATGCAAAATATTTGGTGGGAAATGGATAATTACCTCCTTGTTTTGTTTGTTTTTTTTTTTTTTTTTTTTTTTTGGCTAAGTTGTTTTGGGTTGGTTCAATTCTATGGAATAATGGACTTATCAGATGTTTTTGTACCATGAGACAGTTGCCTATTTATGGACTATTTTATTTGATACAGCACATGCTCATATAAAGTCATAATGATTCCTGAAATTTCAACTCACATGAAGATATTTTTGTCCATCTCCGAATGGCCAGTTAGTTGGTGAGTACTTAGATGTTTCCAGACTGGATGGGAGAGGATTTATAACTAATTGAAATCTAAGCAGGATTCCAATAAGGCTTCACCTGCTTCTCCATAAGACTTCCTCAACCTTCAACGAATCACTTTGGGAGTGCCCTAAGGTTATTATGCTCCACCACCCTAAAACTAATTCTAAGTCTAAATCTCTCATGGTGTGGATCTGAAGAAATTTCTCCAAGTCAAGATGCTGAACGAAGAGGGATAGGCCTCTATTGATAGAGATCAAACTTTATGATTGGATGGTTAGGATTAATTCAGTCCTATGATCCAAATATCCAGCCAATGGCCCTCAAAGAGTCTTCTTTTTTTTTTGATAACCATGAATAAAAAATTCATTACATCAACAAATACATAAACTAGGTCTCAAACCTAAGACCTACCCCACGTAGAGAAGAGGATTGTCATTAGGCTACTGGTGACTCCTCAAAATGTCTCAAAATTTGATAATATAGGTGATTTTTCTCACAAAAATAAGGTTGTGTGTATCCATAAAGGCCAAGGGCTATTATCATCATCTATATATATATATATATATATTATTTTTATTTTTTACTTCTCTACTCAAAATGTGGGGTTTAGCTTGCAACTTTACATTATTAGTTGGATATTTTCGACTTCTCACTAACTTCGTTAACATAGTAAAAGAAAAGTACCTTCCCCTTCATAATTCGGACAAGGTGTTTTATCTTAAAGATTAAAGTGGTAAGTTGTGTTATCTTAAGAACATGGACTTCTTGGATCCGGATTTAGTGATGGTTTGAAAAACCCATCATCATGATGGTATGATCTGAACCGTCCATAATTTTATGAATGGTTTAGATCCAAAACCCAAAAAATTGCTTAGGTTAGTAATTTTTTGGGTCTTGAATCTCAATCGTCCATTGCTTTACGAATACCTCAAAACACATCATCAAGGTGATTGTTTTTTAAAACCATCAACGAATCTTTGCTTTGGACACTTAGGTCTTCACTCATTATGTGTTTGTATATATTATTTACCTATGTTAAACCACATTGGTTAGTTTAGTGATGAAAGAAAGTAGAGTAAAAAATTAGAGTAGATAAATTAGAGCAAGGAAAAGAAAAAAAATAATAATAGGGGCGCAAAATATAATTTGCCCAAAAAACAAAAGAAAACTCATTTCTCCACAATTCCTTTTGCTTTCACTTAATTTTTTTTTAAGAAAAAAAAAAAAAAAAAACCTCCAAGCACGTGTCCCATCACATGCCCGCCACATGCCCGCCTCACCTTACGCAGCGCACAATAGCACAAAACACGGGAAATCCGAGATGAAGGCGCCAAACACAGTCCCAAAATAAAAAAGCCATTTTCGACCCTTGGAGCCCAAAACCATCAGTTGGCGGGAAAATCCATTTCCACACCACCACTCCACTATACACATAAAAATGTATTATAATATTCATCAATTACAGATAACCCGATTTACAAGAAACACACACAGAGAAAGAGAAAAAGAAAAAGAAAAGGAAAAAGGATAGAGGAAAAATTTAAAGCGTCGACTAGATTTTCATTTCAAAAATCGCATCAAAATCTGAGGGAAACGAATTCTCATTTCAGATTTACCAATTTCCTTTCTTCTCAGAAACTGTCGGAAACCCTAGATTTCGGCCTGACGGTCCCATTTCTTCAATCTCCTAGGTTTTTGATCAGTGCTTTTTAGGGTTAGGGTTTTGGTTTGCTTCAATGGCGGACGTGATACTGCTCGATGTGGACGGTGGTGGCTCCAAATATTCACCCACGGTGAACGGTTCTGATCAAGCCAAGAAGACCCTGAAACGCAAGAGAGCGTCCTCGATCGTACCGATGGGCGTGGACGAAAGGGAGGCTCGAATCGAGGGTTTACGCGAAGAGCTTGATGGGTTGTTTCGGTATTACAAAGAGGTTTTGGAAATGAAGATGGAAGTGGACTCGAAGGGGCTTGGTTCGGGCAATGCAGCGATTGCTTGTTTGCTCGAGGAGAGCGCGCTGCCGTTGTCGAAGTTGGTGGAAAAGATCTGCGAGGAGATGAAGGGAAGGGAGGGAGGAGGGAGTGTCACAATGGCGTCGGTGAAGAGTAGTGTGCTTTTGGTCGGGCAGAGGTTGTCGTATGGGGTTCCAAATGCCGATGCCGATGTGTTGGAGGACGATACCGAGTCGTGCCTTTGGTGTTGGGAGGTGATAGTTCTCTTTCTAGATCTTCTTGTTCATGTCTTAATTAATATGTCTTTTAGGTTTGTTTATTGGGTTTATTTAATTCTTGTTAGTTCTTGGATTACTGTGTTTAATGGGTATATTTATTCTTTTGTGCTTTTTAAGTTCGATATTGGGTATACTTAGTTTTTATTGTTTCTTAATTTACCATGTTTATCAGATGTGTGTTTTTTTTCCATTTTACTGTGTTGTCGGTTTATTTGATTTTTGTGTTCTTCAACTTCTGATCATTGGGTGTTCTAAATCTTGTTGCTTTTACTACGTCTATATAGCATATATTTGTTGTTTTTCAATTTACTATGTTTGTCTAGTTTTTGTTGTTGTTGGGTTTTTTTTTTTTTTTTTTTTTGTTTGTTTGTTTGTTTTTAACTTACCATGTATGTCCAATGTGTAGACAAGAGATGTAAAGTTGCTGCCGAAATCTATGCGTGGGGCATTGAAAGTTCGGCGTACCTGTCGGAAAAAGATCCATGAGAGGATTACTGCTGTTTCTGGTATGTAAAAATTTGGTTAAATAAGTGCTTTGGTTTAGTTTCATTTTGTTATGAATTCATTACACAGTTAGCTGGAAAAGTCTCGTCATTAAAAAAAAAAAGAAATGCTGGAAAAGCCTGTCAAATTATTTGTAGTATTTATTCATATCCATTGTCTGTGTACTAATTAAATTTCTCTATAAAGGTGTTATCTCTTCTATGTAATATTGTCCATGTTCAGTTTTTGTCAAAGCACCACTTTCCTCTCTAACATTCTAGTCAAGTTTGTTATTTCTTTGGTTTGGGGGGGGGGGGGGGGGTGGGTTTGGTGATGAAAGAGAGAGATTCCTTAATCCTTTGAACTGTGATTAGAGGAGGAAGGAGAAAGACAAGAGTAAAAAATCAAAGATTAGCAGGAAAAAATCAAATCAAATCAAATAGCTGCTATTTTGGATTCTTCAACTTCTCTTGCTGAATAGTTTGACAATTGATAGCTGGAGTTTTGGACATTTTTGAGACAGGTCCTTTTATAAGTTTCTGCAATTCTGCTCAATTTGAATGATATTCAATTCTTGAAGCATGTTGGACTTTAGAAACTTCTTACAGTGTGTGTACCTCAAAAGGTTATGCTTTGTGAGGAGCTGCATACCTATTTTTATGATTTGTGGAAAAGGAGCCCCCTGGCTTTGCTCAACTGCCTGGTTGGATACCGGGCAATCCAGTTAAGCAAGTGCAATCACCTCCTGGGTGACAGCTGGCATGTAGACACTGCAGTACTTGATGGTACTTAGTTGTCCAAGCAACCGCCTGTAAGAACTACTGTTGAAATGAAAATGTGTCACATTGGGCTTATTCCTTTTCGATTCAATTTTAGATGCAATGGCAATAGGATCTGCTTTATATAGTTTTCTGAACCCTCCTCTTTTCCTTGGGAAGGTGTGGGGTTTCTAATCTAAAAAGAGCACTAAATACTTTTAGAGGATGACATGAGATGTCATTTATGAAGGACTGAGGATTATGTGGTCAAATTCTGTAGGTTACAGTTGTAACTGTGTAAAAATGAGCTCAAAAGAGATATGAATTGGTCAAGAAATTTATTTACCAGCTTGAATAAGTTTTGCCATAGTATGAAACAGCCAGGGTCCCTAGGTTAATTTTACATTCTATTAAACATAAACTGGTGGCTTTCCACTTGAGGCCTGCAACTTCAACATTGAAGATGGCCTTTTCTTTTGAATCCTAAAAGAAAATTATTGGTTCAGCCCTGATTTCATTTGGACAAAACAAAGACAGAGATTTTTTATGGTTCTAAATTTTTTAACATAGTTTTATTTCCAATATATAGATGTCATGCTGCTTTATATGTGTTGGGAAGTCTCATGTTCTACATCGTCTAAATATTGAGTTTGATATGACTTTATATACTTGTTTGGGCTCTTCATTTGTTAGCTTAGGCTTTTCGGTTGGAAACTTTACAATATGCTTAACTACTGTCACTATGAAGTTTAATATTATTGTATTCGTAGAATACAGTTGTTGTTACTATGGAGTGGGAGGAATGGAATTTTCAATTATGATTTGGTAATTTTTAGTAGGTTTAGGTTGTGAAGCATGGATACTTCAAACCCCTCCCCCTCTATATTTGTATCAGATATGATATGTGTCAGATGAGTGGGGATTTGTATCGAATATGTTTTGTACATATCCAAAAAAAAAAAAAAAATAAATTTTAAGTATGAATACTTAGGGGATACATCTAAGATATATGAGGGATGTATGTTATGTTTGGGGTTGATATGTATTTTTTTAAAAGAGAAAAAGGGGTTCAAAATTTTGTTTTGCACTGTTATAGAATAAAATTAAATCTTATAGAAAATATGTTGTTATAAAGAATAATAGGGTTAGTATACAAATATGAAATAGTCTCTATATCCCTCAAAGGTTGGTCATCTTTCCCTTCTTAGCTCTCCCAGAATGTTTGCTCATGTGAAAAAGTCAAGATATGGATTTGCTTTACTTTACTTCTTGTTTTTTGACATGGTAAATCTTTTTCTTTCATTCTAACATTTAATACAAGGGTAATTTTGGAAAGAAAAATTGAGTAAGTGGATGCCAATGCATTAATTGCATGTCCTTACTATGTGTGCTTTTTCAAAGTGGTCAGCCCTACCCCCATTTTTTGTAGCCCTCTCTTTGGATTCAGTTTCTCCATCTCTTCCATACCCTCCTTGTCTCTTCTAGTTTCGTATCTCTATTGACTTTTCTCTTTCAATTTATTCCTCTTACACTTTTTCTCTCTATTAAGGTTAAGCCAAGAAGCTTTGGGATTTTTTTCTTTGGCATTAATCTTCATCTCTCTCTCTCTCTCGCTATATATATATATATATGCATGCATGCATGCATGCATGCATGCATGTATGTATGTATGTATGTATGTTATCCTTATCAAAAAAAAAAAAAATGTATGTATGTATGTTATTTTATGGTTATTAGTTCTTTCATCTTAATTGGTTCTATATGTATGTATGTATGTTATTTTGTGGACTATAAATGTGTTTTATGGTTATTAGTTCTTTCATCTTAATTGGTTTTAAATATGTTTTCAACTTGTTTATGTTTGTCATTGATATTTTAGACCAATATGTATTTATATAAAGCTTTGATCATGTGCGGGATATTCTGGATATCCCGTTTGATCACAGCCGTATGTGAGCAACACGTGCAGGCGCTTGAATGCGCGCGTGTTATTCACGGACGGTCATGATCGAACGGGATACTCCAGGATATCCCACACATGATTAATCCTATATATATATATATATATATATATATATATATATATAGAGTCTCTTTGTGAGGTTAATCTAACCTAACTTTACATTAGGTCATTTTTCAAAATTCTATCTCTTATTTTTATTTTTCAAAACCAACCGTTGGATTAGATCTACTTCATGTAAAGGTGATGCATACTAAAAATCAAGTTGATCCGAGATTAAGAACTACTTTATTCATAAATGTCCAAAATGAGCGATTGTCATTCATTAAAAAATGTAATTTTTGGATCGAATAGCAATCTGTCTCGGATCAACTTGATTTTTGGTATGCATCACCTACATGATAAGGTTATCTAATCCAATGGTTGGTTTCGTAAAATATGAATCACATGAATAGTTTTAGAGGGCGACCTAATGCAAAGTTAGGTTAGGTTAACCTCATAAGAAGGGGACACTATATATAATGGATGACAATCAAGTGTGCCCGTGCTGATATAACTTATATTAGCCCCCGCATTGGGGATTGTACCTCATGCATTGGTGAGTCATGCATTGGTGAGTTACGGGGTACATTGGGCCAATGCACAAAGTATTAACCCTAATGAATGGTGTTGATATAAGATAGGTGAGCATGTTTTGACCTAATTAGGACTGTATATGTATAATGTACGTACATATAGGGTTGTTCAAGTGCGGGATAATCTGGTATATCCCACATGATCACAGCCATCCATGGATGACATACGTATATTTCACGTGCACGTGTGTGTTGCCCACGGATGGCCGTGATCGTACAGGACATCCGGGATATCTCGTACATGATCAAGGCTGATACGTACATATATGCGCATATATATTAACTTGTTTTTGCTGTATTATGTTAACTAGTTTATATCATACTACATTACTATATAAATGTCAATGCATTTTCTAATTGTTTAAAATATTTTTTATTCACTAATTTGTGAAAATGCTTCTGTACCCATTCTCTACCCCATCCATACAACACCCCATGCACCCCATCTTTTTCTACAACACTCTGACCATACCCCAGTGGCTCACAAAACTCCACTTATCTGCAACATCCTCAATCATGGCTTTCAATGTTGGCATCAACCAGCTTGTCTCCTGTGTCGTTCATGAGCTCCTGGCTCTCTCTTTTCTTGCTCCCATCGCCTGTGTTCGCAAAAAAAGGCATTCATCCCATCCCATTCCTCTCTCTCTCTCTCTCTCTCTCTATCTATCTATATATATATATATATCTTCTGATCACAAGTATTTCTCTACCTGCTTGCTTTGTTTTTTTTTTTTTTTTAGATTTCAATTTCTTATGGAATTTCAATATGTTTGATTTGACTCTTATGCAATTCGATGTAATACATATAACAATTTAGGTGATTTTTTTTTAAATTGGGGAGTGCATCAGTACAGAGAGCTTCAAACTCGAACAAATTTTTTTATTGTATTTTTACATTTCTAACTAAGTTATTAATTAGAAATTTTTGTTTACAAGAAAAGAAAAAGGGATCCAATGAGGAAAATCTGAAACAAGATGTGCATCCTTTTCCAATTATTTTTTTCCAAATATTTATAAACTTAAAATAAATATTTTGATGAAATTTTGAATAGCAAAACCAAAAATAAAGAGTAAAAAAAAATTGGGATCTATCAAAGGATTTTCTATTTTATATGCCTTTTTTAGACACGATAATTAGAAAATCATACAATTATATCATAATACTATATACTGTTATATAAAATATTCTTGGCCTTAGTAAAACACCACAGAATGAGGAATTTCAAATTTACAAGTGTAAATAAGGTTTATATTATTATCATATATCCGCTCATTCTTGTCCTATCTCTTAATCTACATATATCTTCTTCCTTAATGCAAGAAATTATTAAATTATTTTTTGTTGATACTTGAAAATTGTCGTTGATGAGAAATGTACATTTGATTTACACAAACACCATTAAATTGCATGAGGTATAAAATTAGATGGAAAGTAGCTGCAAGAATTACCTCCTTGAACACAAAATCCCATATTTTAGATTTACCCAGGATTTTAATGCCTTTAAAAATTTGCTTAGGTCTTTTGCAACCTTGATGGTGATTTCATTGTTTTTGAAATATATATGGTTAGGATGCAATTAGTTTAATTGTCTAAACATCTCAGTAGCACATGATTTTATGAGGATTTCTGGCAACATGCATCACACTTGCTTTTTGTTAGGATATATATAAAAACTTTTTGCAAGGATTGTTGTATCGGTGTATCCCTATTGTATTGTATCCATGTCTCGTACATAGATTTAATTTTCACAGCTTTTAGATGATTTTTTTGTAGACAGTACGTAATTGATATGTGTGGCTTATTTCAGCAATGATAAATGCATTGCAAAGGTCAGAGAGCCATCAGAATTACAAACATGATCTTTTGAAAGCATCAGAAAAGCTTGGTAAAGTGTTAACTGAGGTTGATATTCGTTTATTTATGGATAGCATGGTACAGAAGAACGGTACAGACATGTACGTATTTGCAGTGACTGCCAGATTCATTGTGTGGCCTTAATGTTTTTCTATTTTCTTTTATTATTTATGAGTGTTTATTTATTGATTCAGAGCTGAAAAAGAAGTGAAACGAGAAGAGAAACTGCTGGTCAAGCAATTGGAGAGAAATAAGCGAGAAGTTGAGAAGGAGAAAAGAAGAATGGACCGTGAATTACAAAAGGAGAAGTTGCAAAGTGTAAGTGCAAGTCCTTCAATCCTTTATGAGTTGTTTAGTAATAAGTGTATTTTGTGTATATGTGCATATGGTGTTTAATCACTGTACTTGTATCACAATAAGTCAGAGAAGAGATAAAGAAAGCTTTTTTTGATGAAATAAATTTATATATTATAAACAATAACGCAAAAGCGCAAATACAAAAAACAAAAACCAGCCCTTGTACACTAGTGGTATACAGATAAACTAAAGGGCTAGGCTATCCAAAAACGCTAAGTGAGGCAATCGCATACAAAAATTAGATGTATCGCCCCAGGCAAAAAGAAAGTCAGCAACATGGTTTTCTAAGTCTAACACTGTACTATCTCTATCGTTAAAAATTCTACTATTACGCTCTGACCAAACAACCCAGAAGATGGCGTGAGGGACAATATTCCACACTCTTAATGCCTCCTTCTTACTACTCCTGCATCTCCACGAATTCACAGCAGCTCTAATATCCTTCGACATAACCCATTGCATACCGAATAAGTGCAAACAATACATCCATAACTGGTATGTGACATCACAATGAATCAACAAATGTTCCACTGTCTCCCTCTTCCCTTTGCATAACACACACCTATTAGCTAAATGATAACCTCTTCTCTGGAGGTTGTCCAAAGTGAGACATTTCCCCCAACATGCTAACCAGGTGAGAAAGCAGACTTTGGAAGGAACATAAGCCACCCAAATCTTAGAGGCCGGGAACCTAGCTCCCTCTCTCACCGCCAACAACCGATAAAAAGATTTCACTGTGAACACCCCCTTACTTCCACCCCTCCACTGAACACGATCTTCCTCCCCTCTACTTACTTGAGAACCATAAATCTTCTCAAAGAAGGAAAAAACATCATCTAACTCCCAATCTTACACATTTCTCCCAAGAATAACATCCCAAGAATGCGAGTCATTGGCCCAAACCAAAAAATCAGCCACCCAAGCATCCTTGACTGAGGATAAAGCAAAAACAGTAGGGAACTGCTCTCTAAGAGGACGATCTCCACACCACACGTCCTCCCAAAACCGAACTGAATTACCCTCTCCAATCTTAAAATAAATTCCTTTCACGAAATCCACCCAACCTTTGCTAATATATTTCCACACACCCACCCCATAAGTACCCCTAACTTCTCTAGCTTTCCAATTCCCATCAATCACCCCAAACTTCCACCCCACAACCTTCCTCCAAAGAGCTTCTTTTTCGATAGCAAATCTCCACAACCACTTACCCAGCAAAGCTTTATTCATAGTCTTCAAACTCCTAAAACCCAACCCGCCTACCATCTTTGAAGAGCAAATCGAATTCCAATCGACCAAATGGAATTTATACTCCCCCCTCATCCCTTCCCATAGAAAGTCCCTTTGAAGCTTTTCTAATCTATTAGCCACCATAGTAGGGATCTTGAATAAAGACATGAAGTACGTTGGCATGCTAGACAAAGTATTCTTGATCAAAGTAATTTTGGCTCCTTTAGACAAATAGCCCTTCTTCCACCCATAAAGAAAGCTTTTGGGTGACGCAATAGAACTGATAGAAAACAATCTTTGCATTGTCTGGAAAGGGGAGTTTAACTTGGTCCTCATATGTTGACAAATATATCCTTTAATATAGTTCACATAACTGTTGTTAAGTAATCTGTTGATGAACCAAAAAGCTTCTTAGTCGTATCTTTTCTGAGCTGTTTATTACAGGAAAAGGAGCTGAAGCGGTTGCAAGAGGAGGCAGAAAAAGATGAGAGGCGTCGTGAGAAAGAAGAAGCTGAAATGAAGAGACAGCTAAGAAAGCAGCAAGAGGAGGCTGAGAAAGATCAACGACGGCGAGAGAAGGAAGAAGCTGAATTGAAAAAACAACTTGGTATACAAAAGCAAGCTTCAATCATGGAACGCTTTCTTAAGAGAAGCAAGAGTAATTCAACTTGCCAGAACGACCAATCTTCGACTGAAGCAACAGCATCTGATTCGTATACTAATGGGAGTGATAAGATGCCCGAGGCAGTTACTCAGTCAATGGACTCTGCCTTTTCACTAAATGATAAGATTGATACAGATGACATTCGCAAGTAGGTGCTATTGTTTTTTTTTTTTTAATTTTTTTATATTGTATGATTATGTAACCTCTAGTTATTTGAACTTGCTGATAAGTCAAATTTGTAACACTTTGCAGATCACACTTGACCTCTTGGCATCACTTGGGCCATTCTATTCGTTCAAACAGAAAACAGCATTGGGGCATACGTCGGAAGCCTAAGACTGAACTAATCAAGGAACTTAAGCTCACTAATACTAGAGGACCAGTGCGAGATGATGAGTTGAACATGGAGAAAATTGTAGATGGATGGGAAGAAACGCGCTCAGATGACAGATTGTGTCACATAAATGCAGATAGCTCTCTTCCTGATGCCCAGAAGTGCAATCGGAGGAGTAAGCAGTTGCTGCAATTTGATAAGAGCCATAGACCTGCATTTTATGGTATTTGGCCCAAGAAAAGGTGAGGACCCATTTTGTGAGTTTGAATTTTGTCATAGTAGACTGTGAGAGAGATATTTAGGGATTACAAATTTGCATGTTTGAAAGGAGATGACTATAAAGGTTTCCCCTTGCTTTATTTTGAACAAAAATGTGGTGAATTGTTGATTGGTTGGTTATTATAAGCTTATGTTTTGCTTGGAATCTGTTAGGTTGGCCAGCACATACAATTTTTTATGTGTACATTTCCACTAGAAACACTTTGGGTAGGTAGCTTATTAATGTTTTAAAATGTGTAGTCAAAGCGCTCCAAGGAGCTGCTTTTCCTCACTAGGCCACCTACTGCCAAAATTAAAGCTGGAGTGAGAGGGAGAAGGGTGGGTTGTGGTTGGTAACTATGTAGCATCCTTGGTGTGAAGGCAAGGCACAAAGTGAAAGGTGTTGAGTTCATGCTTGTATACCACTGTAGGTGATGGTCTAGTGGTGAAGTCAGTACGGAGGCTAGGTAGTCAAGGGTTCGAGTCTCTGTGTTGGTGGTGTGACTTGTTCTTGTCCCTTGATGGACCTAATGCGTCGGAGCCACTAACCCCCTTGGTGGAATTGAGGTCAAGCTATGACTCAACCAGCTTGAGGGAGCACCTATACTTCCCCCAACATAGTGGGCCCGTTTAGGCCCCTCTTGTCATTGGTTCCTTGGTGGGTATGGGTTATTTTAGTTTTCACAGCCAGGGTCTCCTTGACCAGCTGCTTTCTCCTACCCTTTTCTATTAGCCAAAAAAAAAAAAAAAGAGTTCATCTATTGTTTGTCTAGATGGTTTTTTAAGTACTCTAATCAGACATGTAGTCCTTTTGCAATGGTCTCAATCAGACACGAAGGTGTAAGACCTCATGATTTATTGAATTTGCTTATTTTTCAGACATTTTTAATCATTTACTAGGGTGTAGTACTTCATTGGTCCAAAATCATGTAATCATTATGAGTACAGTTAGATTGCTAGGTATGAGAGTTTAGTGCTAGGGTTTAATGGTAGCTTTGAGAAGAAGATTAGAGATAGAATGAGAAGAGAGGTTTAAGAGAGACTTATCTGCCTCTCTCCCCTTTGTATTATCTCCACATAATAGAACGAATTACAATAATATGCTTCAATAAAAATAACTCTGTAATACTCTAACAATTACCTTAGGACATCTAAGCCTTGGGACCATGTTCTGTGTTCAATGGTTGTACTTTAGAATATGATAATGAGCCCTGAGTACATTAATCTTTTGATATTTGGTGCATTATTGTTCCAAGTGAGACAACCACATTAATTTATATGCTTTTACTTTCAGTTTGATGGTGTAAAAATTATTTTCATGTTGAATTTTTTTTAATTTATTTATTTTTGTATGAACTTTTTTTTTATGCTGCGTTTTAAGTAGTGCAAGAGTTGGAACTCAATTAAAACACCCCATGGTTTTAGGTGCAGTAGTGTCTTCAATTTACTTGAAACTTTTTTGACATGTAACAAGTGGTGTCTGAAAATTGTTTAAGTTTCTTATAAGTTGGATTTTGAATTATTATCTTGTAGTAAGATTTGCCTGGGCATGACTCACCTAGGGAGGAACTGCCTGGGCATTGTCAATACACATCAACTTATTGCTTTTGTTGGAGATTGGCAATGATTGCTTATGTGTTTCTGTCCATTTTTGCAGTAGTATTGTTGGACCTCGCCACCCTCTTAGGAAGGACCCAGACTTGGATTATGATATTGATAGTGATGAAGAATGGGAAGAGGTATTGTCTGTGTTTTGTTATTTATTTTTTCCTATATGAAAAGAGAAACGAAATAAATTTATATCTGCGGTTGGCACTTATTGCACAGGAGGATCCTGGGGAGAGCCTCTCAGATTGCGATAAAGATGAAGAAGAAGAAAGTTTAGAGGAAAGATGCTCAAAAGCTGAGGATGAAGAGGAAAGTGAAGATGGCTTTTTTGTGCCGGATGGATATCTCTCAGAAAATGAGGTAAGGAAATGAGATTCTCCTATGGTTGTGAAGTTGCATATTGTTCTATGAATTTTAAGTATATATATAAAAAAAAAAAAATAAGGTCCTATGAATTTTATTTGGTTATTCAAATATGATAAGTAAAATTTGATCTCACCTAATCTGGAAGTTCAAGTGAGCAATTTTATTTGTTTTCAATATTAACATTGAGATACATAACAAGGGGACTTTGTAGTAGACATCAACACCCATGTATGTGTTCCATAGTTACCCTTTAGTTTTATAACAGACTCGTATTATCCTATACGCCTGTGGTCCTTTTTTCATATATATATATATATATATATATTTGATTGGATGGAAGGGGGAGAGGGAGGGGTTGGCATTGTCTTTTTAAAATCTAATTGACAATGTTGGGAATAACAACAGTCCATTTGGTTCATGAATCAAGCCCTTTTTTAAATTTAATTTACGGGTTGTGGGTTTTTTCTCAAAAATGAAAACGATAAAAGTTTAGGGCTTCTTAGGCACATTCTCAAAAATAGTTTTCAATTCTCTGGGTTGCACAAAATAGAAAACAGTGCTTTAAATTTGTTTGGGAATGTGTTTCTAAAACCTATTTTTTGAATTTTTTTTGTTCAGCAACAGAGTTTTATTAAATAAAAAGAACAAAGAGTGCAGAAGAGAACAAGTAGTCCTACAAAAGAAAGAGAGAAAGAAGAACAAAAAAAAAAAAAAATGATAAACCTAACACTACTCTTCCCAGGCTGCTCTCCAATCAGATCTCGCTATAAACAAAGAAATACCAACAAACTCCTTAGAAGAAGATACCCAAAAAGATGCCAAAAATTGAACCCAATCCCACAAGCTCCATTGCTCCAAACATCCTGAACCTTGGCTTAAAAAATTCTTACATTTCTCTCTAGCCAAATAACCGAAAAAAGAGCATAGATTTCCATATAAGTCGTTGCTTTCCTACTAACCTTGAGGCCTCCAAACTCAAATCACAAGAAAAACTAAAACAAGAGGCAAGTGGAACAATATAGGCCAACAATTCGGAAAAGATAATGCCATAATAATATAATATTCTTGCTGCAGAACAATGCAAGAATGAATGATCAAGCACTTCGGCTTCCCTCCTATACATACATAACACACAACTGAGGTAATAAACAACAATTAGATCTCTTCTCTTGCAACAAATCATTAATATTAATTTTTTAAGAGCAAAAGTCCACCCAAAAATCTGAACTTCAGGAGGCACTTTAGATTCATAATCACCTTAAAGGGAAGAAAAGATGGAACAATAGGCTCATTAACAAGGACTTTAAGATAAGATTTTCCTGAGAAAATTCTAATAGAAAGAGGAAGCTAGCATCTCTTAGCCGGAACTAGTTTTCTTAAGACAACACCTTCAAGTACAGATAAAAGGGAAGATAACACCAAGACCTTCCTGTCATTGTTTTTGGAGAACATGGCCATATAGGCCCTTAAGGACTCACCCTTTTTGGGCTTGTTTTGAAAACGCTAACGATGTTAATTATGTTTTCGTTTTGCATATTTGAAAATGATAAGCAATGAAAATTTTTAAGAATTTCTTTTAGTTGTTGAAGGGCTTGCATTTTTTAAAGCTCTGAAGACAACTCATTTTAGGAAACTATTTGGAAAATAGTTTTTGAATTAAATTCTTGCCAAACTACATGTTCTGCTTCATTTTCATTTTTAACCATTTTTGAAGACGGAGAACAGTTTTTAAAAACGATAGAAAGCAGGCTTAATTTCATTGAGTTCTGATATCCTGTCTCTGAGCTACTTTTTTAGAATAAGTTTGATAACTCCTTTGGATGGTTTCTCGCAGTCACAAGTTGCTTAAAATTCACCCTTATTTAAGCTACTCGAAAATTTCATTCTTTATATATTTGACTTTATTATCCATTTTAGTGGTGCAAGCTTTGATTAGGGTAATTGGAAATGCAAAAATACTAGTGGTCACATTTTCCAAGTGATTTTTGTACTCATTGAGACACCCTTTCGCAGGAGTCTCATCCTTCCAAAGAGATAATGGCAATTTGAGAAGCTTGGTAAGAGAAACACTGCTCGTCAACCCTGTAGAAACTTTTTATTTATTTATTTTTATTAAAAAAGAAAATAAGAAAATTCATGAAAACAGGGAAACAAAAAAAGAAAAGAAAAGACAAGTCGGCTCATAAGCACGCCACAATCCTGCTCACAAAAAAGAGAATCCCATCTAACAAAGCAGAAAAAATTAATGCTTAAACCTGTAGGAAGGCAAACCAAAGATATCATGAGAAATAAGAGAACTGAGAGCAGAGGGAGCATTCCAGGACCATTGAAAGCCAGAATGACGAATGCCAATATTAACAATCTTGTCAACTACATCATTACCTTCTCGAAAAATATGTGAGCAATGAAAACGCATTGATAGCAAATAGACTCTACAATTCATCCATCTCACATGAAGATCCCAAGGAGGAGCAAATGTAGGATTTAAAAAGCATTGAACAACTGCAACAGAATCAGATTCAAGCCAAATACTATTCCAACCCTTAGACTAAGCCTGCTTAATCCCCATTATAGCAGCCAACAATTCAGCATAAAAAGCACTGTGAACTCCAATGTTTAAGGAAAACATACCCTTAACAAAACCTTTAGTATTATGAAATATTCCCCCAAACACAGCAATACCAGGATTCCCCTGAGCAAGACCATCAGTGTTAAGTTTTATCCAAGTTGGAGGGGGAGGATGCCAGCAAACTTCCATAATGGAAGAAGCCTTCATAGGAATCCCAGAAACACGGATTGACTTTAACACCAACAGGTCATACTGAGAATTATTCATATTTCCAGAGCTAATCTTACCAATGTCCGAAAGCAACCCTGTAGAAACTTCATGAGAGCTCAAATACACTATTCCACCACACCCTAATTTATTAGGATTGGTGAGTTATTCTTCAACTAGAAGAACTGAAGGGACAGATGTTCTTTTTGGAATCACAATTTAATCTAAACTAATGTTTATTCTAATATGAGGTCCAGGGAAATTCATTGGTGGGTTGGTTTCATGTATTGTGATAATGTGGGATTGTAATAAAATAAGACGAACTAAAACAATACCTTCACTGCAATTTTTAACCCATTTTTTGTTTTAGGGACTCTGAGAAGGCTTTATCTCACTTTAACAACCTTAGCAAGATTTATATATTGTTTAATACTTTCTAAATTGAGATTTCTTAATGATGGCACATATTAAGATACATTTAATGAAGCAATAAGTGCATGGAAATGTAAAAATGCATTGAATCTGATGCAAATAGCATAAAAAAATGTGAATATGTATAGAGAATCGTGCAAAATACATTTTTCTATGCATTTATTGTTTCATTAAATGTATCTTAACATGTGCCCTATGGGCACACGTTAATACAATCCTCCTATATTTTAATATTTTTATAGTAGACATGACATGTTGGTTAACGGTGTGTATATCTCATATTTATGATAGAGTCAACTACCTATCAACCCTTTACATTTCACCCTAATCTAGGGTTACAACAAGCTCCCCTGTGCCATGTTTGCTGTCTCTCACTTCTCTGCCATGACCCCATCATCTCAAAATACTTAAATGTTGTCATCGTCTAATGCTGCCATCGCTCACTTCTCTCGTAACCAAGGCTGCTCTGTGTGTAACAATTTCTTGCTTTTGTTGAAGAATAAGCATGGTGGCATGAATATATGAACTCTGCTTTTACATTTGTTCTTTCTCTTCAGTTACTTTACTACCATTTTCTTGATTTTGAGTTGTGATAATCGATTAAGCCCATTGCTTAGGGGTTTTTTTTTTTTTTTTTTTTTCGATATAAAAAGAAAAAGAAGATACGGCCCAACATGCCTATTTCTATCAACCCACCGAACATGATCTACTCACATCCAGCTCAATTAAGCCAAAATAGAGATCGGGTTGAGCTAGAGTTTGGTTGGGTTTGGGTTGAGGGTTTTATCTCTTGGGTTGACCTCTCAATCCGGCCAAGTTGTAGCCCTAGTGTGTGTATGATAAAGAATCAAACACCATATCAACCCTTCACATTTCACCATGATCTAGGGTCACAACCTAGGAAGCACAGACACGCCTATGAAGTAGCTATGGCTGTGTCTGGCATGTGTCGGACACGGACATGCTCTCGACATGCCTCCGACATGTGTCGGACACGCTCCGTATTTGTCTAGAAAATAAAATTAATAAAATAATATTGGACGCTTACTAGACACGGTTTGGACACTTGAGGGACATGGTGTTGACACTTCGTGGACACGGTTACATTTAAGTATAGGTATTCACTATCGACGGAGGTAACATGATCGGACACTGAACCAAAAAAAGATTGGAAAAAAAAATACTACAGAAAGAAAATCTGTTCTGTTGCTGTTGCCGGAGATAGAGACCATTCGCCCCCGCTCGTCGATGGCGAGATCTAACTCACTTACCCCCCCCCTCCTCTCTCTCTCTCTCTCTCTCTCTCTACTTGTCTCAATCCATTTCTCTTCTCTTTGTCTGTGTTTCCAGAAGCTTGGAGAACCAGAGAAATGGGTTCTAAAAAGTGGGTTATTTGTTTTGATTTTTACTCGAAGGGTAAACAGGTAATACGTATCATGTACAGCTGTAAAAGTGTATATGGATTTTAAACCAAAGCTAGTCTGCCTTAAAGCATTAATATTGTATGGTAATCCATATGCTTCTTATGGTGTGGTGCGAAGAAGATTGCATAAATTTGGTAATACATACCAATGCAAATTTTAGAAGATTGCATAAATTTAAATTTTTATACATACATATATATAATTATATATGTATATGTATGATATAGATAAAACTAAATATATATAATATTTATTTATTTATTGCCGTATCCCCGTAGTTTCATGTCGTAGATTTTTTAAAAATTATTGTGTCGGAGTGTCCGTGTCGTGTCATAATTGTGTCATGTGTCTGTGTCCGTGCTTCATAGGTTACAACTTGTACAAAGTTGCAGACTTTCCTCTCCCATGGCTGCCACCTCTCTTCTCTCCTATAACCCCATCATCTCAAAGTATCTGATGCTACTATCATCACCCACTTCTCTTATCATCGATACTGGTATATCTTATATCTTTAAAAATTTCACATTTTTGTTAAAGAATAAGCATGACGGCATGAATAAATGGTGCTAATTTCAGATTTGTTCTTTCTTTTTTATACTCTACCAGTTTTGTTGTTTGCTTAGGTGTTTTTTCTTTTTTTAATATTTATTTTTTCCCATATAAAAATAAGAAGGAAAAGAAGCATCGGGTGAACCACCTGTCCCTGATTAACCTGAAATAGAGATCAGGTTGAGCTCGGGCTGGGATGGGCTTGGTTTGAGGGATAAAACCCTCGCGTTGAGCTTGGGTTGATCTCTCAACCTGCCCAAGTTGCAGCCCTACCTACAAGTGCAACCTAAGCGTTAATTTATGAAACTTCTTTTGCATGCAGGGTGTACAAGTTGACAGAATGGAATCGAGTCTATTAGTTGAGGATGCCAGAAGTTCACCTAGTTGTAAGCAAGAGGTTGAGAGTGAGGAGTTTCATGTATTTCTTCGACAGCAAATGTATCTACAGAATTTGACGGAGCATGCTCTTCGGAAGAACCAGCCCTTGATTATATTAAATCTAATGCATGATAAGGCCCCTTTTTTAATAGCTGAAGATCTCAGTGGTACTCAGAAGCTTGAACAGACATGTTTGCAGGCTCTGAGTATGCGAATGTTCCCTGGTGGCTCACCAATATCGATAATAATGGATGAGAACATGCAAAATGAGGATCAAGAGTCTTGCCCCTCAAATAGCAAGGGCAGTACCACGCCAGTGGCAGCTGTAACAGCTATACCAGACACAGAATTGCCTAAAATTGTAAGTGCATTTGAAATTGGGCATTGATACTTTCAGAAACATTTGATTTGTTCCTTTGATGTTATTATGACAGTGCACCTTATTTTGGAGCTAGCAGTAACTTTACCAATTATTCAGGTGTCTGCTATTCAGTCATACTCACAGAGTATCAGTAAGGTGGTTGAGTCTTTGCAACAGACATTCCCCACTGTCCCAAAGTCTCAGTTAAGGAATGAAGTGCGTAAGATATCAGATTTTGTTGATAATCGTTGGCAGGTTAGTGAAAACTCATTTCCAGATTATCTTGGCATTTGATGTATGCATCATAGTTATTAGAACTGGACTGGGGTCAGTTGAATTAGTGGACTGGGGACCTGATCCCTTCGTTTGTTTTGTTCTTTATTTGGACTGCTGCTAACACGGTGGATGTTGTAAAACTTGGACCGAGTAGAGTAAGACAATGGAACTCAAGTTGAACACATTTGACTTGGTGGAAAACCTGTTTAGGCTTTCATAAAAAACATGGTTCCAAGGTTCAGACCAAGAGTTTTAACAAGAAAATAAGGCATCCAACTATATTCTCCCGGCTATTTGAAACACATCCATGTTTATTTTATGTCTAATCCAACCAATTCTCCTGATGGTTGGACTAGTGACCTGCACCTTGTCTGGGTGTGTATCATGAACATTTCATGTATGTCTCACTCTATTTAATGTATGTCTCACTCTTGGAGGCATTAACCTTCATCTCTGGTCCCTTGAGGTCAATGTTGGGATTCAATTTTGTAAGCCTTGTGTGCCTCTTGAAATAGGGTTAATTAGCCGTGAAAGTGAAAGCCCATGCCATGGATGATGTCAAGCAAAAATGCAGTTCGACTCAGTAGGAGGTTTTTTGTTAAAGCAAGTTTTTCTGAATGGTATTGTTTTCAATGCAGGTAAGAAAAAGTATTTTGGACAAGCTTGGCTTATCAATTTCACCAGGTGTGTACAGATCTATTTGGACTCATAAACTAGTTGCATCTATCTAATATATTTATATCCCGAAGGTTAAACCAATTTTCTTTTCCATTAGCAGAGAAGGGTAGTGGGAGGACAAAGAGTATTGCTGCATTTTTCTCAAAAAGGTGTCTGCCTCCTTCTGGCAGAAGTAGCAACCCCAATGAGGTGTCTCCCCAGCCATCCCACAAGCCAGGCCCTGCTGCTGTTCAGGGGCAGCAAGGTTGCACATAAGATTAACTGGAACCTCCTGCCGTTGCTCTTTCGTAGCTTGTTAGTTTTCTTCTCTTTTTCTGTATTTTGCTTCTTTTTGCCCATATCGCATGGCGTGTATTTACTATTTACACATTTCCTTGTCTAGACTGAATTATGGCAGTCAAATTTTGTTTAGATGAGAGAATCGAAAAATAGATGGTGTTGGTTTAAGCAAGCTTTTGTCAATGTATATAGAGGTCTGGTTTTGTGTTTTGACATGGAACAGATTTTTATACAAAATTCAAACTCTACTGCCTCATATCTAAGTAGGAAATGTTTTATTCTGCTCCCAAACTATTGGAGGCTACTACTGGCAGTTTCTTTTGTTTAGGCAGAGTTAAGGCACCCATTATGCTCGTGCTTCATATTATTATTATTATTATTATTTAGTCGTCGTTATTGCCATCCAATATTTTATTTCCACACCCTATTTTTCAATACCCCATATAAATATGTATTTTTTTATTCAAAAAAAAACTTATTTTTTGAAGTACATACTATGAATTCCCAAAAATACGAACTAAAATACCGAACCTGTCGCCCTGTCGGCCCTAATTTACTGAGCTTTATTGAAAAAATTATAGACTATTCAATGTTCTTCACCTTTCAAAAAAATTGAAGGTTTATGCGACCGTAGCTTTTGGTGGTCCTTGGAAACGTTACAAGACGCGACTCAAAAGACAACCGAACAAACAGACACATTGGTCACTAAAAATGCAAAATTAAATTAAAGGAGGCTATAGCAATCACATAAAGTATTTTTAGTTTCTACTTAATTTATACTTTTTAAGGTTTTATGAAAAAGATTGAAAAGTTTTTATAAAAACTAGTCAAGTTGAATGTTAGAAAATATCATTTGAACAATTTCATAAAAGGAAAAATTTTCAAAATATGTCGTTAAGTAAACCTCTGCAATCTTTGTTTAATTATTACAAAAGGTTTCATGAAAAATGGCGAAAAACTCCATTTAAACGCGACAGATTTTAAAAACTTTTACTTTACTAAGTTATTTAAAATGATTTTTTTTTAGGGGATTATATGATTAGTTTTTGTAGAAACTTTTTATGCTTTCCTTAAAACCTTAAAAAAGGTAAACTTAGTAGGGGATTTAAAGTATTTTATGTGGTGGCAATAGCTTAATCCAATTAAATTTTGTTTAAAAATAATACATGGGGGTTGGTGAGTTGGTCTACATGATCTCACCCTACTTGGGTGGGTGGTTTGGTTTAAGCCTAATTTTGGCTAGTCCTCCTTCACAAAACTTAGTTGTCCTTAGTAGCCCAATCCCAAGCCCAATGTAGGGGAATATAAACGTAGGACAAGTTTCATTACTGTTCTTCAACCTATCTCTTCATATGGTGACTTTTGAAATCAATTTCTCATTTAAATCTCAATGGTTTTTGGTCAAATAAATATACGATTTGAATCTCCACATGGAAATGAACACGTTCCAATATGGGACCCTCCTAAGAGACAAATGGATCCTACATTTGATTTTGATCAAAACCTCTAACAAGAATAAGTTAGTTTTTCAGGATAGAGATAATGCTAAGGGATTTTTGGCCACAGCCCCATATTATAAGAATCCTTTTACAATTGAACCAAAACTCATTTACTTTTTGTTATAACCCTTTTTCACCCCAAAGGGATAAAAATACCCCCATTTTAAATACAAAATAATTTACCACCGTGCCATATAGTCTTTTCTATTCCTGTCATTAAATTAAGAATTACATTCCAAAAATTCTCGCCGGAAAAGTAGCCTGAAAAAGAAGCAAATTTTCACTAGAAAAAATTGCCTGAAAAAGAAGCATCCCGTCGGTCACAAGTTCCACCTCTCTTCATCCATATTTTCCAGTGAAATTCACCTTCACCTCCCTTCTCCGACGAAGTTCATCGTAACCTCAACCCCATTGCTGACAAGGACCATCATGATCGAGTAGATTTGAGAGAAAAAAGTAGGCACTAACTAGATGAACAAAAAAAAAAAAAAAAGTGTGATCAAGTAGATCTGAGAAAAAGAAGTAGGCACCACCACTAGATAATAAATAAATAAAAAAAAGAAAAAAAAAAGGGGGGGGGGGTTTTTCTTCCATCATTGTTGACCACCCTCACTAAGCTTTCATTGTCACTGGTCGAGAAGTTGTAGAAATTGTATATAACATGGTAACAATTTATCATTTTGTGCTTTGATAAATTTATATAGAGAATAGTAACAGTTTATTATTTCATGCTTTGAAAAATTTATATAAACAATAATAACAATTTACTATTTCATGATTTGAAATATTTATATAGATAATAGTAACAATTTGCTATCTTGTGCTTTGAAAATTTTGCATGGAAAGTAGTAATAGTTTACTATCTTGTGCTTTGAAAAACGTATACAACAAATAATAACAGATTACTATTTTGTGCTATAAAAACACACCAAGCCATGCTTGATTACCAGTTTTTAACATAAGGTATGTTGGGTGGGGAAGGTTGGGGGGTGAGGGGTCGGGCGTGGGGGGTAGGGGGTTAGGGGGTGGGCCGGTGGGGGGATGGAGTCATAGAGAGGTGATTTTAGTTAGTAATATCTTCAACTGTCAATTTACAGAAGTGCAAAATTGTAATAATTTATTTCATTATTTGGTAGGGTGTAAAAAAAATATTTGTGAGGAAGCAATAACAGCACCCAAAAGATAAAAAGTAAATTTAGGATAGAAAAGCAATTTTATTATTTTCATTAATGGCATTTATGAAATTTTATCTCAACTTTTTTTTCCCTGAAAATTGAGATAATATTTTTTGGGTTCCATGTTCCAATGGCATATCAATCCCCAACCTTTAACCTTAAGAATGGTATGGTAACTATCTAACCACCATGGCTAAAGGGGATGGTAAAATTGAGATAATATTTAATAATAGAAAAATGCTATTTCATCCATATTTTAACACTCATTTTTATCATCCACCTTATATGTTAAGAGTATATAGGTGAAAACAAACATGTGGGTTCCAACATAGAATAAGGAGAATCTGTCACATATGAATGAGTGGGAGAATGTGGGAGAAATAGTATAGTCTTAATAGAATTTTTCCATTGTAGCAAAGTTATATTTCTCAAATCTTTTTGAATAACATTCAAAAGCCTTTTAGAAAATTTATTTTTTCCAAAATATTAATATTGTCATAACAATACCCTATTTTAGCAACATAATTAGCTATTTGGTTCGCTTGCCTAAACACATGTCTAATTGTAACCAGGTCAAATTAACCAGATTTGGATTTGGTGTAGTTTTGCACTTTAACTACACCATGCAATGGCCATCGGATGAGCGACATATTGTAAAGGGAAACCAGAAACGGCTGGGATTTGAGAGAGGAATTTGTCGTGCGAGCTGCTCAACGCCATGAGCTGCTAATGAAACAAATTCCAACTGTTCTTGCCTTCCTTTTACAACGTGTCACTTATCTGATAGCCACTATACGGTATGGTTAAAATGCAAAACTGCATCAAATTTGAGTCCCAAATTAACCCGGAAGAAGTTGGCCAATTATCTCTAACAAGATTAGAAATACTCTAATGATGTTGAAGAGATCCACAAATAAGAATTAATTACCAATTAAAAAAATCACATTCAATCTAAAGTCTAAACATGTTTAATGCCTTCTTTTACGGTCACAACTGAACTGTTATTGTAGTGCACTCAACGACCAAGATATCTCTCATAAGGCCTTTTAGGTTTTCGTACCAAAGTGAAGGAAGGTGAAAGTGCAATTTCCACTAAAAATATTTAATGAGCTACGAGGTTGAACCCACTTCATGCCCAAGCCCATTTGGAAAAAAAAAACAAAAAAAAAAAAGGAAAAATGGAAAAGCCTAGAATTTAATCGGTGGAGCAATCCCTGTATTGTAATTAAACTAGAGAGTAGGGGTAATAGCAGAGCCTTTTAGGTAATGGGTAATCTGAGAGTGAGGGTAGTACAAGGAGGAAGGGAAACGTGTACAACAAATTTACAGTTGGTGTGGGGTCCACAGCAAGCAAATTATTCCACTTGGATCCTTTGGTTTCTGCATATGCTCCACCTTGACAATGCCCCCCCTCCAAAAAATCTTCTAGTTTGTTTTCTTGCAAGGGCGACGATCACACAGATTAATCAAGCACTTTCCTAATGATCATTGCTTCTTCATACGTGCATGCGTACCTCATCTCATCACACCATTCTTTATGATCATCATGGTTTCACTCTCACCCCTATTTTAGTCATTCAATTTTTTTTTTTTTAACAATAAAAAAATATCATACAATCCTACAACTTAGGTATATATAAATTCTAATAGAATTATGGATTCGTTTGGCTACGGGCAAATAATTACACATCAATATAATGATTACTAATTTTATAGTAAATGACTATTAACTTGACTAAGAGTGACTACTAACTGCAATTATTTCTCTGTAACCCGACTAATCTCTAATTCCCCTTAAATTAATTCTAATTACCCAATTTTCCATACTGTTGGTCAAGATAGGAGCCCAACTTTCAATTAAGTAGGGGAGAAAGATAGGAACTAGGACATAGGGTAATTGTAATCCATGTACAACACAATTTGTTTGTTACTCGTTGGAGAACTCTTGTCCTTGGTAGTTTATTTTATTTTTTTCTCTTCATTTTAGTAAATGGAGTTTTAACATAGAGGTGTAGGAGATTTCAACATAAGAATTTCCCAAATGTAAGGATGGAAAACAACTAGTGATGGGGTAGTGGAATTTTGGAGGTGAGTAGGTGACCCCATCTTCTAGACTTGCTTTTGAATTTTGAGAATTTGTGGAATATTGGGTAGTTAAACTGACTTGGATTTATATCATAGGAAATGATTTTTTTATCATCCAAACTTGGATTTAATTTTAGGAGATTAGGAGAGAAACCAATCCAAGTTGTGGCTTTCTATAGCATTTATAGATTGTAGATTATTGAAATAACTGTTTATTGTGTTTTTTGCACTCTATTAAAACAAAGCACCCAAGTCTTAATATTATATCAAGGCCTAGACCCCATTATACTAACAGTTTTGGGTATTGTAGAGTCTGGCTTGCGTGTGAAATCATTAGTCACCTAGCCCAAATGCAAGGTCCTAGATTTATGATTCTAATCCATAGGTTAAGTCTCTCCAACCCCACCCTTTTGTTTTTTTTGTTGGTAAATATCAAAAACATCCGTTAGAAATAGAATTCTATCCAAAACCAAAAACCCATAAAGTAATTTTCTTATTGGAAAAACCCAAATAAAGTTAAATTATATGTCACCCAAAAAAAAAAAAAAAAAAAAAAACTCAAACACTAAACTTTTATCCAATTCTATTTGAATAATAAGGTTTTTAAACTAAAGTACCCTTTTCATAATTTTTTTTTTTTTTTTTTTGGTGATAAATAGCTCTAGACAATTTTTATTTTTTGTTTTGTTCTAAATTGGAGACGAGTTTGTTTTCGTCTAGAATACTATGTGCACATTATTCATTTACTTGTTTATCAAAAAAAAGGTACTTTACCTAAACCTCACCCACCTTGTCGCGATACCAATTATGAGTACACATGGACGTAGGGTAAGGTAAGATGGGGATAGAGAGAGGATTATCTTCAGTGACGGGACATGTTCTGTAACCGGAGAGAATCCATGCTCGATGGGGATAGGATAATCTAGCGTTTGGGTTTGACTCACTCAAATGTAACCGAAAACAAGATACCAACACTGAGTCAAGGCTGAGTGGTATGGGTTTTGACTGGTCAGAATCTAGGGAAGGCCAAATAGGTCTTTGCAAAATTCTTACGGCCATCTCAAAGCACCTGAATATTTAAATATAAATATTAAATGTAAATAAATAAAATATAAAGGACAAAAGGAAAAATCATTACCAAAAAAAATAAAATGGCGTTGCCGTAATTTTATCAGAAATAGACGGTTGTTTCCTAATTGCAACTCTATTTTAAAGTTGGCTTTCCGTCTCTTTTTCTCACGCCCTGCCTGATTTTGGTGCCTCCCTGCTCCCTCCTCTCTCTTTCTTTCGGTGCTTCTCCATTTCTGGGTTCCTTTTATTTCCTACGAAAGCCGAAGCAAATTTCCAAAAGAATAACAACTCTCAGACGAACATGGCTCTGAAACTCAATCCCCTGACCTTCCCATCTCATCACAAGCTCCCATCAATCTCTCTACCTCAATCTTACAATCTCAGATCTCAGAGAGTTTTCATGGCTTCTACCCTTCATTCCACCGCCAAGTGAGGGTTTTTTTTTTTTTTTTGCTATTTGATTTTTTATTTTCATATATGGATATGGGCATTGTAGAATATGGCTTTTTAATGCTTGTTTTGATCTGGGTTTGTGTTTTCACTTGTTGAATCAGCTGAAATAGTGGGTTGATTCACATCTTCTTTTTTGTCATTCAGATGCTGTTATGTGATATGGGTCTCTGTATTTTTGTTCAAAGTTGTTGAGATTTTATTGCATTTCGAGAAATTTCTTGATTTGGTCTTTGCATGTTGCCAGAAATGAATGTGATGCATTCCCAATTTTGAAAGATATAACTCATAATTGCCTATCCCTACTGTTTTGGATCTGCTATTGCTTTTATAAGGTGGGTTTGTGTTTTTTTTGGTTGATTCTAATATGGGATGTAATTGATGCATGCATCAATTTTCTGTCCAATGCTTTTGTTTGAAATGGGTTATGTCGTTATAATGATTTTTATTGTTATTGTTGTTGAAATGAAGCTGTGTTGATTCTATCAGGCGTATGCCATTGGTATAATATAATGCATGTGGGATTCGAGGGGGTTAAGAATATGTGTTGATTTTATTTATGTAAAATCATTTCTTGTGTTGTTTAATTATTGGTTTCATTTGTTGGGATTTAGGTTTGATTTTTGGGGGCTTCTAATTTTCCTTAATTGGGTCCTGTTGGTTGACCCTTTTTTTTAATCTATATATATATATATATATATATATATATATTGAGTTGACTAAATTCTATTTAATTAATAAATCGTTAATTTTTTTTTATATCTTCAATTTTTTCTTCTTTGGTGGGAAATACATGGTTTCTTAGATCTTCTAGCTCTTTCATGTATATGGATTTTATATTTAAAAAAATAATAATCTTTTTTATAATCTTTTAGCCGTTTTCTTCTCTTTGGTGGGAAATGCATGGTAGTTTCTAATTTTCTAAAGAACTCTTTTTTATTTGAGTTAGTTTTATAAAAGGAAATTTTCCATTACTTTCTACTGAAATTGGGTCGGATACCATGGGCTTTTATTTATGTTTGGAATTTATTGTTCTTTTTTATTCCTTTCATTTGAATATTGGATTTTGTATGCATATTTTCTAATTTTCTTTTCTTTTGGGATGCGACTATTATCATACTCTGGCCAGACTTTTTAGTCATTGAATGTAGTTACCAAGCTAGAGTTTGATCATTTCCATTACTCATGTCTGTTATTTAAAACTCTTCATGCTCTGCTGACGATTGTCAATAATACAATTTATCACCATTTTTTGTGAATTTTATGTGACTCTGTAAGCGTGCACACACACACACACACACACACACACATTTGAAAAGTAATCCATGAATAATTTTGTTGTTTAATTCTTCCGGGCATCATATGTTTGAAATTCATTGATTCTTTGGGTTGGGTTGTTCGTTTCATCTAGAATAATTGCTTTTTTTCCTCTCTCTCCCTCTCTCTCTCATTTAAAATTAATTTTGAACAATGCTTTGATTTTGTTTTTTCATATGAGCTGAGGATCATCATATGTTTAAAATTCATTGATTATTTTGGATGTTCATAATATGTGATATAAGTAGTCTATCACTTACTCTTTCAGGGCATGTATATGGTTTGGATCACCTGTGTGACAGTCACGCAATGATCCAAGCCGTCCATGATAATCACATGCAAGCGCGTGAAATCCAGGTGTGGTCATGGACAGCTTGGATGAATATATATATATATATATATTAGCATATTCGCTATCTATGCGTTTCTTTGTTCTTTTCATTTTGTTCTTCCCTATGGTTTGAAGTTTTTGTATCTTGTGGTAATTGAGCAACATTTCCATTATTTTCGTATTTTTCTGTTTAGTTTATTTGGTTTTGAGGTTTCAGATTTTGGTTGCTGGATCTATGACTTTTATGTTTTATCTATACTGTGGTGGGTGTTCATGTTTGATTCTGTTTCTTCTTTGATATATCTACTTAGATGGCATTTTATTTTTATTTTTTGGTTTTTTTTGTCTCCTACGTTTCTTCTTTGTTGGTTCCTACTATTTTTGTTTTCCCTATTGCTTTTGTGATATAAAGCCTTTTACTTGTGATCTCTTCATTATGTGGTTGATGATATTTTGTAGAGCTGTAGTTTTTTTTGGGTGTTAGGATTCTGTCAATTGTTCTTCCCTTCAATCTCTCATCTGGAAATGAAGTGTTGATAATACAACACACCTGGAGATGGTCATCTCCCTGTATATTAATCAAATGGTGCATTTGGAACCATTTCCACAGAAAAATGGCTTCCAATGGATGCCGTTGCTACGTTTGTAATTGATTGGCAATTGTAGGATCAGTATACTCTTCAATTTGTGTGGACATAACAATTGAAGTGATTTCCAGAACTACCTTCATTATGGGAAATTTAAAATTTAAAATTAAAAATTAAAATAAAAAAAAAAAAAAAAAGGTAATTTTCAGAAGTTTCCTGAAAATTGCATTCCCAATCAATACAATTTCAAATGGATTATTTTTCTTCATAAGTGTTTTGAAAATAAGGTATCAAATTCCCCCCCCAACTCCCTCCCCTTTTTTATTTTCCTGGTTTTTTGGATGATCCTTGCTATTATAAAATTCAACACTTTATAATTGTACTAGATTATCCTTGTATTTCATATGCAAGACGAGAAAGTCCCTAATAAACAGGGCTTATGGGTGTGCTTTTTCAAGAACTGCAAAGGTCAAAGGATGTATTCCAGAGGATATGTGCCCAGCCAAGCTATTACAAATCATTTGAGTTGCCAATGAAAACCATTCTTCCTTGAAATTGCTTCCATACACACATTTTTAATGTTTGTAGAAATAGATTTTCAGGTGGTATGTTAGATTTAAATGACTTTATAATTGCTTTTATCTCTTTGCTTTTGTACTTAATATATTATGCTTAAATATTTTTCTCAAATAGAAAAGGGTAAAAGTGCTCCCCATGTCCTTGCAATTTATATATACTTTTCATTTTGGTTTTCCTTATCCAATACTTTGTTCTTATGTCAAGTTTTGGTACTCTTACCTATAACTGTGCAAGTTAGTGGGTCAGTAGGGAACCTATGTGGGTGGATTGCAAGATTGCCTTGGGAAGTCCAGATATAATTTTGTATGGAGTATTATTTATAATATGCATGCGCAATTGTTCTTTTGGTGCATTAGAACCATTGTTTGTGGCTTGTTCTATTTCTCATCTCTACTGTATATTTCTATGCTTAATTTTTCCTATTTGGTATAGGGAGTTTGAGAATCTAAAGAAGCCCTTCACTCCTCCACGAGAGGTACATGTTCAAGTGACCCATTCAATGCCCCCGCAAAAGATTGAGATATTCAAATCCTTGGAGGATTGGGCTGAGGAAAACATCTTAGTGCTCCTCAAACCTGTTGAGAAATGTTGGCAACCACAAGACTTTTTGCCGGATCCTGCTTCGGAGGGATTCTATGAGCAAGTCATGGAAGCTGAGAGAGAGAGCAAAGGAAATTCCTGATGAATACTTTGTCGTGTTGGTTGGTGATATGATCACCGAGGAAGCCCTCCCAACTTACCAGACAATGCTTAACACCCTTGATGGAGTCCGAGATGAGACTGGTGCAAGCCTCACTTCTTGGGCAGTCTGGACGAGGGCATGGACAGCTGAAGAGAATAGGCATGGAGACCTTCTTAACAAGTATCTTTACCTTTCAGGACGAGTAGACATGAAGCAAATCGAGAAGACAATTCAGTATCTCATAGGATCTGGAATGGTGAGATCCTCGTTCCATCTTATTTAGTTAGTTTCAGTTATTTTATAGCCATAGTAAATTTTGGGAATATATTCTTTCAAAGTAGAGTGTTGGAAAATTAATGAATTTATGGAAAATCGTCCAAACTCTACACTAAATTGGTTAGCATCAATTCATCAAATCCTATATTTCGTGTAGGCCACCATTTTGACGATTTTAGACTCTGTTAAATACGAAAAAACGTAGAAGGTTTAAACAAATTCTGAAAGGGTGTGTTGATTTGTTGATGTCATTTACTGGTACTGTCTTCATTGTAGAGGGAGAACTATCTGATACCTTAATGGGGCAAATTTAATAGATTAAGAGAAAACACGAGGTAGTCTAGGTGGGCTGCCTCTTGGACAATACTTGGAAAACTTCACAATCGATCAGTAGGTTTAACCAATCTTATTAGTGGCATTATATGTCAGTTATTGATGGAATGCTGTTCGGCTGAAGGCTAGCTCTCGATCTATTCTTCTTCTCTATAAATTTTGCGTACTTTACCTGATTTAGTTAACATTTTGCTTCATATATGCAACTTCTAGGATCCTCGAACAGAAAACAACCCCTACCTCGGTTTCATCTACACTTCATTCCAAGAGAGAGCAACCTTCATCTCCCATGGGAACACAGCCAGGCTTGCCAAGGAGCATGGGGACTTGAAATTGGCGCAGGTATGTGGCATCATTGCCGCAGATGAGAAGCGCCATGAGACAGCCTACACCAAGATTGTGGAGAAGCTCTTTGAGATTGATCCGAACGACACTGTCTTGGCTTTAGCCGACATGATGAGGAAAAAAATAGCTATGCCAGCCCATTTGATGTATGATGGCCAGGACGACAACCTTTTCGAACACTTCTCAGCCGTTGCCCAGCGCCTCGGAGTCTACACTGCCAAGGACTATGCTGATATCTTGGAATTTTTAGTTGGAAGGTGGAATATAGAGAAAATGACGGGACTTTCTGGTGAAGGGTGTAAAGCGCAAGATTATGTCTGTGGCTTGGCTCCAAGGATCAGAAGGTTGGAGGAAAGAGCTCAATCAAGGACAAAGCAAGCATCATCCACTGTTCCTTTCAGCTGGATTTTTGGTAGAGAAATGAAGGTTTAAGTACAGCATGGAATTGTGGTCAGTTTATACTCTCCCAGCCTATATCATCTCATAGAGTTTACTGATAGGAACTGCAAACTTTGATTACAATTTTCTTATAATGCCCCCCCTGTGGAGAGGAGATGGGTTGGGAGTGCTGCATCATGGAGGCTTGTAGATATACTTGCTTTCTCGTGTTTGTCAGAGTAGATCAGCGAAAAAAAACAAAGGACAACTATAGTTTGTTATGCTTCTGTCATTTCCCCTTCCTATTTACTTGGATAAGGTTGTCATCTGAAAGGTGTAATGTATGCGTACTTGTTATCAATAGAATCTTGAGTTGAGTTTACAGTCTCTACTTCTCCCATTCTGACTCTTGCTCATTCACTCGCACTAAATTTATATCATGGTTGCTATTAAACCTTTTAATTTTATTTTCTCCTATGTTTGGATCTCGAGAAGTATGAGGGAAAGTAAAGGAAAACAATTAAAACTGCTTAAGAAAGGAATCCATTCTTTAGCAGTATGAGGTATTTTCCTTTCCTTTACCTCATCCTTTTATGAGGTATTTTTCTTTCCTTTCCCTCATTATTTCTAAGATCCAAACAGAGCCTTGATGACTGAGCATAACTTATCCTTTGGTGATCTTTGGATCCAGGGGTTTTTTTCTTTTTTATTTATTGGTTTTTGGGGGTGGTGTGGGTTTGAAATTTCTTGGATTAGGTTGGAGAACTATTTCTTTCTTTACGCTTGTGAGTTTGGTTCAATCAATTATGGAGTATATTCCTAGGCTACATCTTCAGTGATTTTGGGTCAAATAGCATTGCTCATTTATAAATAATATATGTATGTATTTTATGAGATTTTTCATTCTTGTGCACAAGGTTTCATAGTTCTCGTGGGTCTTGGATTTACCTTGTCCATATGGGTTGTTGGATCTTATATGATTCCCCAGGCAAAGGCTTTGCCTGAAGGATTTCTTCGTCATAAAAAAAAAAAAAAAAATCTGAATTTTGAAAAACAGTCAGAAACCATTCACGAAGAGATTAAGCCAAACGAACTAATTTGCATATAATACAGCAATTAACAGTAGCTACTCTCTTCAAAAGCCATTCGAGTTTGTCATTAAACTTAGTTTAAAAACTTTAATGCTTCTTCATTTTCCAAATTATTTTTCAGTTCCAAGAATTCCTTGATCCCCATCGAGGCACTTTTGTCCATATCTCACTCAATGACGATCATTTAATTTTGAAACTTCAAAAAGAAAAAAAAAGAGAGGTTCGTTTTTATTTTTTATTTTTGCATGAATAGCATTTCATCTTCTACTTCTATTGCTAGAAGTAGTCCTGAGCCAAAGCAGGGCTTGCAGATTCGTCGTGCCACAGGTTAAATAATTACAGTTGGTATTTACTAGAAAGTTAGTAATAATTTGTATTGAACTGTAATTATTTTCCCGTAACCCAACCAATAAAATTCCCCTCAAAGCATGCTTATTATATAGAGTATTAACAAATTTCATTTGATTTTCTAAGTTCATAAGAACGCATAAAACTTGAATAAATTCATACGTCAAACTCCGATGATGGATGTTGCGAAGCTTTATCAACGCTATGACCTTCCATCCTCTATGTTGGCTTGTGTGAGGATGGAGACTAGAGATCCCTATATATAGATGGAGAGATTGATGCTGGCTCGTGTTAGGATGGGGACCAAGGCCATATACTGTCTCTTGGGAAACCGTTTGTCATTGGAACTAGTTCAAAAATTTTATTACTTCTTCATTTTCCAAATATTTTTCAGTTCCCCATAGAAAAAAAACCAACCCAATTTCTCATTTTCATACTACTTCCACCTCTATATGTTCAAAAATCAGAATAAAATCCAAGGCTGCAGCGCACCAGTGATGCAAAATAGGGAGACAACAAAGCAAAGCAACGCAAATATGACAGAGTAAGCGTGATGGATAAATCAAGAATATCATATTAAATAGACCCAAATAAAAAGAATTACAAAACAAATATCTCAACCCCCATTACAATATATATCAAAGAACATTGATTTCAGCAAAACAAAATAAAAATATATATAATATAAATATATTTTTTAAGCACAATGCCCCATTAGTATTTTATGATCACCAATTTAAACCAAAACAACAAATCAACGAATGAATGAACAAACGATCTGCGGCGGTGCGACGACGCCGGCCATGCCCATCTGGAAAAAGCAACCAATCTAGACTTGGAAAGGCCATGGCCAGTCCTTCATATCCTCCTCCTGTACAACCTTAGCACTCCTCTTCATTGAATTGCCATGAGCGCCACCATCGAACTCAACATAAGCATAGTACTTCAAGAAAAATGCAAGTGTCAACACCACCCACTCCAAGCAAAAGATCAACACACACAGCCCACCAGACAATTTCAGTATCACAGCACCATCTTCTTCCCTCACATATGACTTCAAATTCCCAAGGAAATCACCTGTCCTTGTGAAGATAAGCACAGAAACCGACCCTTGAAAAATCGCGGTGAGGACCGTGGCCACCATGTGGGCTGCATACCATTTGCCGGTCCCTGAGGAGGCGGCGGCGCAGCCGGAGATGGCTCCGGCTATGGTGAAGATGTGGAGGAGGATGAGGAAGAAGCCGCAGATGGAAGGGAACAGGCGGAGGGAGAGGGTGAGGAAGATGCAACTAGAGGCTGCGCCCAAGAGAATGTAGTTGCAGAAGAGGAAGATCTTGTGAGTGTGGTAGTGTGAGGTGGCTTGGTTGTTGTTGTTCATGGAGATACCCATTTGCCTGAATTCGTCGAAATCCGGCGATGTATGTCAGATTCCGGCGATCAATGTTAATTCCGGCGAAAAAGTGTGTGCTGTTTGGAGGGAGAGAAAGAGCAGGGCTTTTTGATCGAGCTAATGGGATATGATGTTTTTGAGAAAGAATGAGAAGAAATGCATCTATATATGGGGAAAGTATGAAGGGCAAACGGTAACATTTGTAGTTTGACTACAAAAAATATGACCGTTGAAGGAGAGTAGGCAGCCTACATGGATGAGTGCAACGGCTAGTTTTGCCTTTCCCTCTGTTTTTTCATTTTTTCTTTGGCACTTTGGGTAATGATGATTCCAGAGTAGGTGTGCGCATTACGCACCATTTGGTTGGACATCACTTCATTGCGTGTATCACATACGCATGGGATTTCTGTGTAAGTAGATCTAGATCCCTGATCGACTGGGATTTTGTTGAAGAGATGGGAATTCCATGAGTGATTGCAGCAGATCTTTGGAGTTTGGATGAATGTGGGGGGTATATAGGCGAGGTTTGAACAGAAACGTACCCAAGTTTTTATCTAGGTCAACACTATTTGATCCACCTTCAAGCATTTAAGATGATTAGCTATTTTTCTAGCCAAAGTAAAATTTTAGATTATAATCTTATAAGAAGGAGCTCTCTAATTGCTAGTAATTTTCCTAGCTAAAATCGGTTGGCTGTAGCAATTAGCCATTTCTAGCTCCAATAGGGCTCATGATTTGGTCCGAAGTTATATTTTGTGTGATCCAATTTGTTCTACATGTACGATTCATATTTTTAAATTTTTCTTTGATAAAAAAATAATGATTAACTAAAAAAAAACTTTTGCACTTAGAGCAAGATTGTCAAATTGTAGCCTTATTTGTTTATTATTTTTTATTGATATAGTAACAAGTAAAATATAACTCTAGCTTTGACAAAATGACTAAAATCATTAGAGATTGCATATTCATCCATATTGATGACTCGTCATATAGGATGACTATATGCAAGGATGGAACCAGGATTTTATCCCGAGGGTGGCCAACCAAAGTATGAATAAAAAAAATTTTACCATTCAAGTATAAGAATAATATTAAGACTCAAGATTAAATTAATACATTGAATGGGAGGTAAACGACCAGACCTTGCTTATACTTCTCTAAGACCATAACCAAAAAAGAAAAAAAAAAGGTTGACAACAACAATAAATCTAAAGAAGGTTTAACAAAAATTAAAAAAAACAAAAAACAAAAAAGTGTACTTTAATATGTGGACATAGAGTAGTGATCTTCTCCGGCAAGATGCTCTTTACTAGTTGTCACTTTCTAGTGTGCTCAAGGATTTTGTTTGAAAGAGATCTAGGTAAATCCAACGGAAAAAAAGAAACCTAAATACTAAGAGAAGGTGTTTGTTTTTGGTCAATTACTTCAAACTTTTTACCTTTTGTGTATATTAGTTCTAGTCTTTTATCTTGGGGTATAAGTTGCCAATTTGATTTTTAAGGGATCATGTGAGAAACCATCGACTTTTAAGGGATCATGTAAGGAACCATTGTGTTGATTGGGAGGGACCATTGGTCCATTGTGTCTAAAAACAATGAAACTGGTAAATTACGTTTTGGTAACTACTTCCTAATGTAATACCAAAAACAAAATAATTAGTAGTCATTTTGTAGTAGGTTGATAATCAATTTATAACAAGTTAACAGGTAAAATCTTTTTTTGGTATTAGCATGAAATATAGACACCAGAAGTACTTTTCCCAAGACAATTTTGTGAAAATGAGGGGGGCCATGGCCGCCCTGGCCTTGCTATGTTCCGTCTCTAACTAGATGGACCAACAAGTTGAGTTAAGTAATATATTTCTTTTTTATTTAATTATCAATGAGTAGAAAGAGAAATGACCATGTAGATTGTAGATGCACCCACAAAAGGGGGAAAACAGTGATCTTATCGAGTTATACATGCAATGAGGGTGAGGCATGGGTGGTGGGATAATCTATACTACCTATAAAAGGGTGAATGTCAGAAATACTTTTGATTGACCTTTATACCCTCATTTTTAAACTTAATTATTTTCTTAACCTTACCCTTAATAAAATCCATAAAAACAATACTACCCCGATTATAGAGAGTCCTATTATTTAGTTATTTTCTTATTAAATTCTAATTAGGTTTCTAAATGTTTATAGTCCTTTATCTTTTTCTTCTACTCCATCTCTCTTCCTTCATCCCTATATGTTTCTTCCCTATCTTTACATTCTAAGTTTTGATTTGTTTATAAACTCTAATGATCATAATTTTTACCAGGAGGAACAATCTGATTTTCAAAGGGAGTAATAGGATGCCTTACAAGGTTATTATTATTATTATTTTTTTTAAATTTAGCTACATGCCTCACGAAGTTATTCAATTGGCGGATTGCACTACCAAAAAAAAAAGGGGGGGGGAGGATAAAGCACGAAATTTAAAGGATTTTGTTGATGCTCAAACAGTGACGCACAACCAGGTTATTCAAAGCTTTAGAGATAACATTTTTTTTATTTTTTTGTTGTTGTTGTTGTTGTTGTAAAAGAGGTGATAGGGTGGGGGCGGAGGGGGTTAAGTTTTTGAGTTATTAGTGGTGTTGGTTTCATAAGGGAATTTTGGACTGTGGTTTGATAATTTGTAATTTGTATTTTTAGTTTTCTTTTTTTCTCTCTCTCTTTTTATTTATTTATTTTTTGTGTGATTTTTTCTTGAGAAATTGTATTTTCTTAAATTATTTTGCATTTTATGAAGTGAGCTACAAAAATTATTATCATTTATGAAAACAACTACAATTTCAAACACACACACACACACACACACACACTACCTATAAAAGGTTGAATTCCAAAAATGCTTTTGAATGACCAATATACCCTTTTTAAAATAAAAAAAAAAATACATATCTACCATTTCTTTAATTAAAACACATAATAAACGTTTTTATCATTTGGTAACAAATGAAAGTTAGATTTTAACCCAAACTCTTAACAAATTAAAGTTAAATTTTTACTCAAATTCTTAAAAAAAAATATGTACTTTTAAATTTTAAACTTTATCTTTTATGAAAAAAAATATAAAATCTTTATGTATTTATTATTTTGTATAACTAATATTATTTAAAAATATTCACGGGCAATGCACGTGTGCCCATATCTAGTCATTTTTAGAAATACAAAAACAATTTAGATTGGCGGTTCGCACTCTTTTTTGTCACTTCCACACTTCCCCTCTAATTTGTACCTTATGTAATAACAACACTGCCCCTTTATCAGCCAACATCTCATTCCTCATAATTTTACCTTATATCGAACTAGGGATGTGCAAAAAACCACCTAATCTGCCAAACCAAAACAATCCGCTTTATTTCGCACCAACCCAGGCGGTTTGAGAGATTAGGCGGTGTAGTTTGGGTGGATTGAGCAATAAATTGGTGGTTTGGTTTGGTTAGCGGGTTAAACGTTGTCAAACCGCCAATAAACTAAACTGACCCGCCTTTAACAACATGTGTATAAAATTATAAAAATCAAATATAAAAATCTTCTTATAACAATTATCGATGGCCAAATGGATAACATTAGGCCTTAGACTCCTGAGTCCCCAAATGATGGATTTGGATTTGCTCAAGTTGGGGTCTTCAACTTGACGCTCAATTTAGCATTAGATTTCAGACACATGGGGGGATTGGGATTTGCTCAAGTTGGGGTCTTTAACTTGACGCTCAATTTAGCGTTAGATTTTGGACACGTGGGGGGATGCAATTATCAACGGCTGGGCTTCTCCTACAAATGCTAAAGCTTCCTCATCTCAGCCGTTGAGACACGTGGGGAGATGCAATTATCAACGGCTGGGATGAGGAAGCTTTAGCATTTGTAGGAGAAGCCCAGCCGTTGATAATTGCATCCCCCCACGTGTCCAAAATCTAACGCTAAATTGAGCGTCAAGTTAAAGACCCCAACTTGAGCAAATCCCAATCCCCAAATGATGCACATCAACTCATAAGATGTTACAATATTCATATACTCAAGTTTCCATTCTAAACAATGTTGCATATTAGTGTATTTTATTAGTTTTTATTGCTGTTTTGTTAGATTGCTACATTTTTTATCTTCCAGCAAGATTGGAAGCTAATTTAACAGTAATTATCTCCAATTTCATTTACATTTATTGGGTGTTTATTCTCACAAAGTCATAATTTACTTATTTAGTATTAAGATATTGTGAAAGTGTGTATCAAGCTTTACATAACCAACTAAAATGGTTAAATTTTTTGGATTTATTTACAACCCATAAATTAAGGCCCACTATATATTAGAAAATGCCCAATTAAAAATGGCATAATAGAAACCGCCAAACCTGCTTAAACCGCTAGTGGCAAACCTCCTAAAAAATCAATCAACCCATTGCTTTTTAGCACATATGATTTGGTGGTGGGTTGAAAATTTTGTAACCCATCATTGGTGGGTTGGTTGATATTTTACTTCTAAACCGTTCCAAACCGACCCGCGCACATCCCTATACCGAACCTATCCTCGAGCCAAAAGCCTAGGTGGGAACAAGAGATGCCCACTCATTTCTTAAAGGCAATAATATATTATTATTATATTCTGCTGGACGATGCTTCACTCCGATGAGCATCACTGAAGATGGAGTTCGCCGGCAAGTTGGGATCAAAATCTTCCTTCTTCGTTTTGTTTTTGTTTTTGTTTTTTTTATTTTTATTTTTTATTTGTTATTGTTATGTGGCCATAGATTTGAAGCTTGATCTGCTTCCTCAAATCCACTTTTTTTTCCCCTTCCTATGGGCTATGGCCAGGGACGGAATCAGGATTTTATCTCAGGAGTGGCCAAAGTATGAATAATAAAAATTTTACCTTTCAAGTATGAAAACTATACTAAGATTCAAGATTAAATATTAATACATTGAATAGAAGGTAAATGACTTGACCTTACTTATACTTCTCTAAAACAATGACACAAAAAAAAAAAAAAAAAAACCAAAAAACAAACAAAAAACCAAAAAGAAGAAGAAGAAGAAGAAGAAGAAGAAGAAGAGGGGTTTACATTAGCAATAAATTTGAAGAAGGGTTTTAAAAAAATAAATAAAAGATTAAAAAAAATAAAAATAAAAAAAACCAAAAAAGTGTACCTTAATATGTAGAAATTGAGCAATGATTTTCTTCGGTAAGATGTTTTCCGCCAACCGTTACCCTGTAATATGCTTAATGATTTTGTTTGACAGAAATCTAGGGTAAATCTAACATTAAAAAAAAAAAAAAAGAAAAAAAAAGCTAATTCGATCAATAGGAGAAGGTGTTTGTTTTTTGTTAATTATTTTAGACATTTTACCTTTTGTATATATTAATTCTAGCTTTTTATTCTTGGGTAGTTGGGTATAAGTTGCCTATATTTGACTTTTAAGAGATCATGTGAGGAACCATTGTGCTGATTGGGAAGGATCATTCTTAGATTGTGCCTAAAAAACTGAAACTAGTAACTTACGTTTTGGTGACCATTTAGCAATATAATACCAAAACCAAACCCATTGGTAGTCATTTCATAGTAGGTTGATAATCCATTTGTAACAAGTTAACAGGTAATACCTTGTTTTGGTATTAGCTTCGAATCTGGTCACCAAACAATACTTTATCAAGACAATTTTTTGGAAGTGGGGGGGCCTGGCCACCCCAGGCCAAAGTGTAGGTCCGTCCCTGGCTATGGCCATGAATTAAGGCTCGATTTGCCATGGATTTATGCTTGATTCCATTTTTTCCGTCACTTTCTTGGCAACCAAACAGAGGAAGAAACTAAATCAGAGTTGGAATTGTGCTATTTTTTCCCTAGATCTGGTCCAAAGGGGACTCCATTCTTTTAGCAACGAAACCCCTTCTCTAACCATGACAACATCTCCGACCAACGGACTCCATTTTTTCCAGCGAGGGCTATGAAGCATGAACAAGGTAATTCGGAATATATATATATATATATATATATATTCCGAATTACCTTGTTCATGCTTCATAGCCATATTGCAGATCTGTTGATGCCGAACACTTCACCATCGTCGTTGTTAGAGGGGTCAAGATATGGTCGTCGTTACCGCACCGAAGAGCATCCACTGAAGATGGAGTTTGCCGGCAAGTCGAGATCAAAATTCCCCTTCTTTTTCATTTGTCTTTTTCCTCTATTTTTGTTTTCTATACCGTTATGGTGAGAGATGGGCATAGGGTATCGAGTTAGGTACCTAAAAGAAGAAAAAAAAAATGCAGAGATGGGCATAGGGTAGTTGGGTTTGTGGTTGGGACGTCGTCGATGATGAAGGGTTGGGGCTTGGGATGAACTAGCCCTCATGTGGGAAAGAACAAGGCAAGCAGAATATAATGATAATATATTGTTGCTTTTAAGAAATGGGCGGGCATCTCTTGTTCATGCTAAGGCTTTTGGCTTGAGGGTAGGTTTGGTATTAGGTAAAATTATGAGGAATGATATGTCGGCAGATAGAGGGGTAGTTTTGGCATTACATGAGGCATAAATTAGAGAGTGCCATGGAGTAGTGCGAATAGAGCTGACTTTTATGCTGTGTTTGGTTGGAGGGAAGGAAAGAGAAAGGAAAGGAAAGGGGAAGGGAATGGAAAACCCATCCCTAGGGAAAGGAAATATTCTTTCCTTCCTATTGTTTGGTAGGGAGGATGGAAAGGGGTTTTCTTTCCTCTCTCTTTGTTTGGTAAGAAAGAAGATAAAAGGGAAAGGATAAAAGATAGAAAAGGTATTTTACCATATTACCCTCATAAAATAAATAAATAAAATTTTAGGCCTGTTGGTTTTTTTTTCTTTTGTTAAATTATTTAACTCTACATTTTTGCTTTCCATTTTAGCTTACAGAGAAAATTCTAGAAGAGGGGAGGACTACAAGAAGCAGAGAGAGAGAGAGAGAGAGAGAGAGAGATGTCGCCGGCGAAGGCGTCGACGAGGACTACACCGCCGCCGTCGACATATCTGGCAATACTCTGCAGTCTGGATTCGTCGTCGAGGACGACGAGGTTGTCGTAGACCACATCTCGCATTCCTTCGGTAGTCTTGAGATCTACGGATTCGGTTCTTCCTCAGTTACCGACGATCCAAGAGTGCAGACGCAATCTCCGTGATGGTGATGGCAACGGCAATGGCCGGCATCTTGGTCTGGGTTTTTTCTTTTTTGTTTTTTTTTTTTTTTTTTCCAACTGAGATGGGTTTGAAGGGTTGCTCCGATGGGATCTTCCTGGTAGATCCAACTCGACGGGTTGATCTTCTACGTTATTCTCTGTTAAACGCCGACCAGTTGGAGCAGACCCATTCAAGGGTATTTTGGTCACTTTAGTTTTTCCCCCACATTTCCATCCACTTTTCCGCCCGTTTTTGGGCGGATTGAAAATGGTGGGCGGGACGGAAACGGGGTCCTTCCTGTTTTCCTTTCCCTCCTGTTTTCCTTCCCAACCAAACAAGGGATTTTGAATCTTTCCCTCCCCTTTTCCCTCCCCCCCTTTCCTTCCCTCCCCTTTTCCACCCAACCAAACACAGGGTTAGATTAACACAAATACACACAAATAGAAGATCACTCCTCTACTTCGCTCCTCAAATTCCTAGAAAATGGGTGTGGCCTACTTCTAGGATCACTTCATCTCTTTGGGAATTTTCGCATATCATAATGAGAATTCGCAATTTTTTGCATGGACAATGCTAAGAAATTCATGATGGGTCCTATAATAGATCTCACTCATTTACATAAGGTAGAACTCACACAAATTACATCATGAGCCACACTCTTCATATAAGATATTGGAATTTAATTATTACGAGTCTTTTAGTATAGTTCTTTCATAATTATAAGGGTAAAAATCATTTTAGTAGTCATACATTTTTTTTATAACTAATTTAATACCTAAAATTCACTAAAGTAATGTGATCCCTACCTCAAATTCTGTTTAAGTAATTGATAAAACAGTCACATGAGTGGACACGTGGCATCCTTCGTAGAGCCTACGTATTAAGGGTAGTTAAACAAAACTAGGCATACACTTTAAATGTAAAATAATCTTTGGCAAAACTCACACTGAGAAAAACGTTATAAAATGATAGGATGTTTATAAAAATAATGTATTAGATTTAAACGTGCGAATAAGGTTGTGGACGTTGAAAATCGACTCGGGAGAATCGAGTTCCATTCCATTCTTAAGAAAGTTTCAAAAAGTAAGGAGTCGCCACCTCATTTTTAGGGTACGAGGAAACCACTAAAAGATTTGTTTTATAAAAATAAGTTTGACTCCATATAATAAAAAATAGGCTAGTCTTGAACCAAAATTAAGGATTCAGGACCTAGGTTACGAAATGGAAGATTCCGAGCCATAGCCCATAGGCACCTATTTCGCCCGATGAATCGTTTTCATTTATTGATTGGGTTTAATTAATTTCAACCATGCAATATAACTAAAAATTAAGAAAATTAAAAGATAAAATCTAAGCTAAGTCGGACTTGGGCTCAAGTGAGCGGTTTACGTATTTCTTATAAAGATCAAAGTTCACGTAGTTCGAACAAATCATTTGGGGGGAGAGTTTCACTCCTCGTAGGGCTCTATTAGAATCCAATCCATAATCAAACTCTTTACTTTGAAAATAACTTACTTTAGTTGAAACAACTTTAATTCGAAAACTTGTTTGATTTAGGATCAAAAGCTAATAAAATCCTAAAAACAACAAAACTTAGGGGAACATGCAATATCATATTAACAATTACATCATGGCATAAATTAGAACATCATGAAGAAAGGTTAAGAGTTACACCTGATAGAACTGAGGTAAGTTTCTATTTGAGAACCTAAAGTTGGGAGTCGGAAGTCGGGTAGAGCTCCGGCGCTTCCTAGCTTACTAGAATGGGTCGCCAGCTAGAGGGTACTAGTAAGGAATGTTCCCCACTAACTATTGAGCCCAAGTTCTTCTTAGAATGAGTCTCAAGTGAGGGGGTACTAATAAGGAATGTTCGCCCCACACTTAAGAACTCAAGTTCTTCATTTGCTTAGGAAAACTCTACTAAGACTTGGTGTAGAATGAAGGAAGGAAGGACCTCTATTTATAGCTAGAAGGTGGGTAGAATGGAGGGTTAGAATTAAATCTAGTTAGGAATGATCCAAAGGCTCAAAATGACTCTCAAGAGTTGATTTCTATCTCAAACTCTTCAAAAATTCAGAGAAAATCCAAATTAATTCGAAAATAATACCAAAAATTGAAGAGATAAGCCAAAATGACTTGGGTGACCAACTGGGCACCCTTGGTGGCCGTGTGGGCACCTAGGGTAGTCTTTTGGGCTGCTTTGGGTGGCCATACGGCCACTAGGGGGGTTTTGGCCCATTTTTACCTCCTTTTGTGCTTTTTTATCCATTAAAGCTATGTATCGGGTTCGTTTCAAGTCCAAATTCATTAATTCTGGATTTAAAATGACCATGGCTCAATTCCATATTTAAAATCAGCCTAAAACACTTCTAATTAAGCCACATTTGGTTAATTAGTCAATGGTTAAGCCTAAGTGGCTCATTGGAGACGATTGGGTTCATTAAGGCAACATTAGCATTTGAACCCTAATAGAGTCATAGTTGCAACCAAACTCTTCCAAATATGATTTTAAACATTGAAACACATTAATTAAGACTCAATTGACATTAATGAAGCGTTAATTTGAATCAATTAGAGCAAATTAAGAAGCAATTATAAGAAGGGTCGATGAACGAAGTTGAACCGATCGTGAGCCTACTTTGGATCCTTCTTAACTAAACCATATCTAATGCTAACCAAATCTTAAACCAAGCTTACAAATGATGTCCTAAAGGCATTGGGATCATCTTGAGATGAATTTGATAGGAATTGGATACTGAACAAGAGCTATGCAATTGAAATGACATAAATGCCCTCTAAGTCGCAAAAGTTCTTATTAGCTATCAAGATTTAACCAAATTCAACCGCGGAAGATACCATGGATTCTTTGGGATGTATAGAGTCTAATTAAAAAGTTTTAGTGCCAAAATGATACAAAAGCTTACATATGATAATGCTCCTAAGGTGGATAGGTCAAATGGAAGGGAATGAAAATGGGGTGTCTACAAAGGATACTTTAAAGTAATACAAACATTATTACAACATGATCATTAAATCCAAGAGTCAAATAAATTAATTCAAAATATAAAAAAATAAGTTAATTCTCTTGAATAGTCATTCAAATTTATAAATTGAGAAAAATCCAAATATTTCAAAATAAATGAATTATCTTAATCAAGTCAGCACGTGTTGATATAAGTCATATCAATACCATGCATTGGGGGTTATATCCTTGCATTGGTCCAATGTACCCATAACCCACTTATGCATGAGGTATAACCCCAATACGGGTGTTGATATAAGTTATATCAACATGTGTTCACCTGATCATCATCTATATATATATATATATATATATATATATATATAGATAGATAGATGGATAGTGTATGTGTGTGTGGCTTATATATATATATGACTTATAAGGAATTCTTTGATGGAATATAGCATATCCTTTGGTTTGGCCCTTTCATTTAGAATTGATTAATTAGCCATCACCATATGATTAATTTCAAAAGTATTCTAATCTAACTAGTCAGTTTAGTATTTTTTTTTTTTTTTAATTGAGAGTTACATAAAATAAAAACATTTTCCTTTGATAATGTGTTCACATATTTTGGGTTTCTTATATAACTAAATTTAATCATGGATGATTGTATATACATAACAAAATGAGAAAAATTACAATTCAAATTAAAAATAAAAACGGATTTAGTAATAACAGTAAATATTGTCAACTAAAAAAAATTATTAAACATTGTATCAAAATAGAAACATATTAACATATATCAATCCAAGTAATAACAACTTTACATATTGAAGTTTGATACATAATATTATAATAATTTTTATATATACTTCAGTTTTTTTGGTTTTTCAGTTTGGTTTGATTTTTTTAACATGAAAACCAAAACCAAACCGAATGAAAAAAAAAAAAAAAAACCAACCAAACTAAACCACCTATTTTGATTCAATTCGAATTGGTTCTTGGTTTTAACCTAAACCATGAACATCCCTAGGTATTAGTGTGAAAGAAATATGATTACTAAAAAATTAAAATTAAAATAGAAAATCAGTTGTTGATAAAACTATATTAATTCTCACAAAAAAAGTATGCATGGCAGTAAGACATGTAAACTACATATGCTTATAAAGCAAGTGAACTTCAGTATTAATTTAAACATATCCCTTACAGATGATATTCCCTCTAGGAATGGCATGAGAGGTAGCATAGTTTTTTGAGTCACCCTAACTTAATAACCCGAAAGGTGATAGGGTGCTAACATTCCCACATCGACGCATATACGACTTTGACTCTAATACCAATGTTAAACATACAACTTTGTTCCCACCTCAAAGTATTGTTTGCTTTGGCCTAGCACAACAATCAACCTTATAGATGTATCCCTTTGGACCTAGATCCTAAAAGGTGCCACTAAGGAGTGTCCAACGTAGTCTTATAAGCTTAGGCTTTGATACAAATGTTAAATGTAAAGCCTAATACTTGTTGGGAAAAGTACTTCACACAAGTGTAAATCAGGGAAATAATATAAAAATGCAATAAGTATAAATTTCAAGAAAAATAATCAAGTAAGGAAATAAAATAGGGATACAAAAATTTACATGGTTTCCTCAAAATGAGGTACGTCCACAAGCAAGACCAAAGTCGATTTCTCCACTATAAATAATGTTGGCCTAAGTGAAAATATTTAGAGGGGGGTGAATAGGGTTTTAAGGCTAATTATGGGAATTAATGCAATCTCAAAAACAATTATTGCTAATAAATAGTAATTGCAATGTAATAAGCAAGATAAGCAATAAAGAAATAAAGGAAGAGAGATTGCAAACGATGTTTTAATAAGGTTCAGCCTTCCCGCCTACGTCCTCACCTCAAGAGTTCCACTTGAGGATTCCTCAATCTACTATACCAATCTACTTCACGGGTTTAGATTAAACCTTTACACAATCTCCTTCACGAGTGGAGATCAAACCTTTCACCAATCTACTTTACAGGTGTAGATTAAACCTTTACACACAAGTGTTTTTCACCAACACTTGCTCAAAAGCTAGGTTCACACAACCCTTTCAATACAACATATTTGAAGTTGTTTTTGTGCTAAAGAAAACTCTCTCAAAGAGATGATACACAAAAATTACAGCACATTCAACTATTGATTGAATTTCAATAAATGCTCACAAAAGAATTAGGGCTTTCTAATCAATGATTTTGTAGTGTAATCGATCAATGTTTTAATCAATATTTCAAATGAGTCTTAGAACTCATATATATAAGCTTTTAGCCTTAAAAGACTGTTGAGACAAGGTCCAGACAAAAGTAGGGCCATTGGAGTGATTTCCGAAACAAAGTTGACTTGTATGAAACTAGCCCTTAGAGTTTGTCTCGAGACTTTCAATAGGCTCAAAATGTCTTTTTGCCATCTGAAACTTCTCTTTCATCCGTCTGATAAGGCTGCTGAAAATTCTAAAGAGGGTACAAACTAGGGATAAAAGTTTAGGTCTTTCAGCCGTCTCAAAGTCCACTTTCAGTCGTCTCAAAGTTATTTTCAGCCAGCTCAAAGAGGTATCTGAAAATTCCAGAGAGCTGAATTTTCAGGTAAGTGATTTTCATCCTACTAAAACTGCATTTTTAGCCGTCTGAAACTTCTTTCAGCCTACTAAAACTGCATTTTCAGTCGTCTGAAATTTCTTTCAACTGTCTGAAAATACTCTGTTTCAGACACAAGCTAAGTTCTATTAGACAATGAGTCTTAGGATTAAAATCCCTTAACTTTAATAGTGAGATGGATCAATTTGGGTTTTTAAACAATATGATATTCATGATCCTAAGCCCTTATCCTTGTGCAAGCAATAATTGAAATTAATCTTACAATAAATCCTAACATTATCACAATCTTTACTTGTTACTTTGCGTTAAATGGATTCAATTGTTCTGTTTTCATTTGCTTTTGTGCTTTGGATGATGTATTTATCTTTGCAACTTGATTCTTGATTCTTAAAGCATGCAATGGCCTTGATACCTGTCTTAATTAAACACTTAAATGCTCATTAGTCCTTAAACATCTTAATATGTATTGTTATTATCAAAATCATGGGGTTAAAAACCATTTAAGCCAATAAACAAAATTTGAATACAAGAAACACAAGATCTCAAATTTAATCAAACAAACAACTAAAAGTGTATTTCAACAAATATAAGAATGGAAAGACCTCACCAAATTAGTAGAACAAAAGGCCTTCAAGTTTGCAACAATGAACACCCAAATCACCCAATTAGAATGGAGCTTTAGCCACACAATACCTGCTGGAAAACAACAAATTTTACCTAAGATCAATGAAAACAAAACCACGTACAATAGGAACAAGGAGTTGTATTTTACTCTAGTAAGATCAAAAGCTCTCTCGCAAAAAAGGACTAGGAAGCAATGTGAAGAGCAAACCTACGTTAGCACCTAACGAAAGTATACTTAAGAAGCCACTAGAACATGACCTTTCACCTCCCCAAAAAAAATGTGATTTTTATTTTTTGCTTTTCTTTTATTTGCCAAAGGCCCAAATGGTTAGAAACTATACAAACAAATTGGGTAAGCCTATAAAGAAGGAAGCCTAACAATTTCCTCCTCTCGACTTATTTGGAGGACTCAATTGAACCAGCTAAGGACTTGCACTTTTCATGTTTTTCTTTTGACAAAACTTTGGTCATCATATCCGAAATATTGTCATCAGTGTGAATATTTTCATGGTGCAGTAGCTTTATTTCCAACATATTCTGAATCCATTGGTATTTAAAATTAATATGTTTTTATCTAAAATGAAAAGTAGAGTTATTACCCAAGTGTATAGCACTTTGACTATCACAATAAAGGATATACCTTTCGTGTTTTATGCCTAACTCTTGTAAAAACTTCTTCAACCACAAACTCCTCATAAGTTTTAGTGACTGTAATGAATTCAGTCTTAGTAGTGGACGAAGCAACACATTTTTGTAGCCTTGATTGCAATGTCACAGCTCCCCTGCAAAAGTCATTAAATAACCCGAGGTAGACTTCCTAGAATCAACATCACCTGCTATATTAGTATTAGTAAACCCAATAAGCATAGGCTTGTCCTTGCTAGAGTATAAACACAACTTGGAAGTACCTCAAACGTATCTCAAAATCCATTTTTTGGTTGCCCAATGTTCTTTACCTGGATTAGAGAGGAACCGGGTAACAATGCTAACTGCGGAAGCGATTTCAAGCCTTGTACAAACCATCATACATCAAAGATCCAACTGTTGAAGCATATGGAATTTTTAGCATTTCTTCCTTGTCTTTCTCGCTTATAGGACACTGTTTTGAACTAAATTTGAAGTGGTTTGCAAGTGGACTTCTAATTGGCTTTGCATTACTCATATTGAACTTTTCCAACACCTTTTCAATGTATTTTTCTTATGACAACCAGATCTGCCCATACTTTCGATCAAGATCAATTTTCATCCCAAGAATTTGTTTAGCCTGTCCCAAGTATTTCATAGCAAAGGACTTGCTTAACTCCAACGTCAACTTGTTAATCTTTGACAAATCTTGGTCAACAATAAACATGTCATTGACATAAAGTAAGAGAATAATAAAATTATCATTCCAAAATTTCTTCATAAAAGCACAATAATCTGAGATGGTTCTTAAATACCTATGCTCAATCATAAAGGAATTGAATTTCTTGTACCATCGCCTCAGAACTTGCTTTAAGCAATACAAGCTTCTCTTCAATTTGCATACAATGTGCTCTTTTCCTTTCTTAATGAAGCTTTTGGGTTACTTCATGTAAATTTCCTTTTCTAAGTCACCATATAGAATAGCATTCTTTATATCAAGATGTTCAACTTCCAAATTCATACTTGTAGCCGTGCCAAGCACAACCCAAATGGATGACATCTTCACAGCATGAGAGAAAATCTCCTCAAAATTAACATTATTTTTGTGCCCAAAGCCTTTCATAACATGTCTTGCCTTGTACTTTGGTTGTGAACTTTGGCTATCATTCTTTAATGTATAAACCCATTTATTTTTCAGCACTTTCTTTCCTTTTGGTAGATTCACAAGTTTGTAAGTGTGATTATCGCGCAAAGACTTCATCTCTTCTTGCATAGCCTTGAACCACTTATCATTTTTCTCATGTTCCAATGCTTATTGATAGCATTTTGGCTCCCCCATATTAGATAACATGGCATGCTCATTTGTAGAGTATTTTATTAAAGATTGTTGCTTTCTAGTTGACTTCTTCAATTGTTGTTATGGTGATTGTGGTGGTGGCTCTTGAAGTGGCAGCTCCCCTTCATCTTCTACCTCATTGTCAATAGGAGTTTCATCATTAACCACATCATCATGGGCTGGTTGCATTTCTTTTTCATCATTCTCATGTATAACGGGTGGAGAAATTGGATACAAATCAATAAGATCATCAACTTGAGGCTTAGATTGCACAACATTTTCCAATTCTACAATTGTTTGGTCTTCTAGGAATACAACATCCTTACTTTTATTGCATCTAACAACTTTCTTGTCCATTGGTTCTCACAACCTGTAGCCAAAATTTTTATGCTCATAGCCAAGAATATACCTTGTTTTGCTTTGCTATCAAGCTTAGATCTCTCATCTTTTGGGATTTGAACAAAAACTCGACAATCAAATACCTTCAAATGATCATAAGAAGGTCCTTTTCCTATCCAAACCTTTTTCGGTACATCACCATGCAAAAGAACTAAGGAAGATAAGTTAATTATGTTCATGGTTGTCCTCATTGCCTCACCTCAAAAGGATCTTGGCAATCTGGCATGTGAGAGTATATATCTAACTGTCTCAATAATTGTGCGATTCATTTATTTAGTGACTCCATTTTGTTGAGGGGTCTTCTTCACAATTTTCTCTTGTTTGATGTCATGACTCCAACAATAATCATCAAAGGGCTAAAGATATTCATCACAATTGTCTGTGCGAATGCATTTCAACTTCATCCCTGTTTCCCTTTCAAATTGGCTTGAAAATACTTAAACACATCTAGCACTTGATCTTTAATTTTCAAGGCATAAGCCTACACTTTCTTGGAATGGTCATCAATAAATTGGCAAAACACAATGCACTACCAATATTTCTAACCTTTAAAGGACAATAAACATCAAAATGAATCAAGTCTAGAATATTAGAGTTTCTAGACGCAAAATTTCTACGAAAAGAAGTTCTATGTTGTTTACTAGCCAAGCAAAAAACATATGTTTTTAAAGGCATACCTTTCATGCCGATAAGTAGTTGCTTCTTGGATAAAATTTGTAGCCCCTTTTCACTAATGTGCCTAAACCTTTTATGTCATAATTTAGTGGAAGAATCACTTTCTAAGGCATTCACATCACCCTTACTGATTTTTGCTAGTGTTGTATAAAGATAGCAATTTTTCTTTCCTCTTGCTACCACCAAAGAGCCATTGGAGAGCTTCTATTTTCCATCACTAAATTAGTTGTTGTATCTCTCATCATCTAACTTTCCAGTGGAGATCAAATTAAGTCAAATATTCGATATAGGCCTCACTTCTTTAAACAACAACTTGCAACCAACATTTGTCTCTAAGTAAATATCATCTATGTCAATAATTTTTTATAAATTTTCATTTCCCATTTGAACACACCCAAAATCTCTTTGAGTATAGGAAGTGAAAAAATCAACCTATGAGGTAACATGAAATGAAGCACCGGAGTCTATCACCTAATTGGTTTCTTGGTAATCAAATTTACACAACTCCCATCATTTACAATAATGAGTTCTCCATTGGAAGTGATCGCATTCGTTTCTTCTTGCTTCTACTCACCATTTTTCTCTTTGTTTTGCTCTTTAAACTTGAGTTTTCTACACTTCATATGACCTTTCTTGTGATAATAATGAGACTCAATATCTTTCTTTGAGCTTAAGTTTGATCTTCCTCTAGACTTGTCACAGTAGTGGGGAGTTATACTCTTGTTTCTTCCCCGCTTTTCAACAAGAAGTGCTTTGGATTTAGAAAAGCCCATTGATTTCCTTCTTGTTTCTTCATTGAAGAAGTTACTAGTAAGTTGACTCATAGTGACAACTCCATCAGGTGCTGAATTGCTAACCATTATAACCAAGGTCTCCCAACTTTCCTATGATGAGCTAAGGAGGAACAAAGCTTTCATCTCATCATAAAAAATTTTCTTCGAGTTAGCAATCTAATTTAAAATGCTTTTAATCTCATTCAAGTGCTCCGTAATAGTGGTACCTTCTTTTTATTTCAAATTAACCAATTTTCAGACTAAGAAGACTTTGTTCACGGCTGTTTTTCTTTCATACAAACTTTTTAATTTGTTCCAAAGAGCATGTGCTGATTTTTCAATAGAAATATAGTGAAAAACACTGTCATTAATGCATTGTCAAATAAACCCAACAGCTTTCCTATCAAGCATTTTTCAATTAGCACTTTTCATTACTTCTGGTTTACCCTTGTTGCCTTCAATGGGTTCATTTAAATCTTTACAATACAAGCGTTTTCCAAGTCACCCAATTACTTTCATTAAAACTCGCCATACATCCAATATTACATTCCATGATTTACCCACAAAAAATAATAACCCCAAATAAACTTGGCTCTTATACAAGTGGTTAGGAAAAATACTTTTCACAAGTGTAAATGAGGGAGATAATATAAAAATACGGCAGTTATAAATTTCAAAAAAATAATCAAGCAAGGAAATTGTGCGCATCACACCCTAAACCATGCGACTTAGGAGTATGCCACTAGTCAAGAGGGCTAGCGTGGAGAAGAGTCACCACCTAATGTTTGGGAACTACTTGACCACTAGTAGAGTCTAACTTGTCATAACCAGAGAATCTTGGTTTAGAGGTAGGGTACATTATTGGGAAGGTATAAAGTACCTAGCAATTCCCGTTCGAAACCGGCCCCCACACGTAATTATTGGCTTTAATTAACTAAGTATTCAATTAAATTCCAACCTAAACATGTAAACAAATAATAGCAGACATAATGACCAAAATAATGAATAAAGAAAATAAAAAAAAGAAAACCAAAAATATATCAGAAGGTAGATATTAGAATATACAGAGAAATAAATGGTAACAGCTTTTTTTTGATGAAGTAAAATAAATGGTATTAGCTAACTAGAAACAAAAGACATAAACAAGCCAACAATCTGTCTGCCAAGGTAAGACGTGTACATACCTAATAGGCATTTTCACATACTCAATCACATGATAAGCAAAGCATAAAACAACACAAAACAAAGACAAATGGAATAAAAATAACACATAATTAATAGAATAAAATAAATACGATTAATATAGTAAACTAAACAATCTGTCTGCCCTAGATTGGTGCGTACGAAACTATCACTATTGCGTACGGACCCTTATGGCATATCACATAAAATTACAAAAATTTTACATTAATCTGTATCATGCAACTTAAATAAATAAAATATACAAAATGGATAAATATAAAACTAAACCTAAATCATGCTATGGGAATTAAGAAAACAATAAAATAAGTAAATAAGAAAATAAACTAAATAAATAAATTATATACAATACTAATCTAATATACAAAATATAAAATATTAACTACTAACATGAAATAAAATCCTAATACACATGAGAAACTATTAAAGAAGAACTAGAATAAAAAAGATAAGTAAAACCAAGTTTATCGGCTTGATGTTTATTTGCGGTCCTGTAAACCACGAGTTTTGATCGCCCTTTTAAAAAGTGTAGAGATTTAAATAAATAAAAATGTGGTTTTTTTTTTTTAAGTCCACAAAAACAAATAACAAAACAAGGGGTCGCCACTTCATTTTTTAAGGAAAAGAGGATGTAAGGATCACAGTCCACGTAGTTCAGTTGAAAAGGAGTTACTCCCTTTACAATGAACTAATAATCTTAAGTTTTCATTTAAAGAAAAAGAAGAGTTTTAAAAAATAAGGAGTTTCCCAAAAAGGAATGGGAGAAAATAGGAATTTGAGAAAAAAGTGAACTCTTAACAAATAAGAAATTTTATAGAAGTAAGAAACTTAAGAGTTATAGTTCAATGTAAAGAGAATAAACCAAGAGAGAGAAAATGACAATTCATAACAAAACTCACCATTATGAGGACCACGCCCTAAAGACCACGCGATTCCAGAATACATATCTAGCCTTGAAAAGCTAGCGCGGAGAAGAGTCGCCACACAATTACTATTTGGGAACAATAAACCCAAAATAGAGAACAGGACAATTCATAACAAAACTTACTATTATGAGTACCACGCCCTAAAGACCATACGATTCAAGAATACGCATCTAGCTTTAACAGGTTAGCGCGGAGAAGAGTCGCCACACAATTACTATTTAAGAACAATGAACCCTGGTAGGGTTCAACTCGTCATAACTAGAGATTCGGGTTCAGAGTTAGGGTACATCATCGGGAAGGTGTTAGGCACCCAATAATGCTCTATCGAAACCAGCCCCCACATGTGACTATTAGCCATAATTAAATTGATATTTAAATAAAATCAACACTAAATCATGCGACAAATTATATCATGCATTAATGACAAAATGATGAATGAAATAACAAAAATAAACTATTTACAACGGTTATACACAATCTATCCATCAGGATCAATCCAAAACAGCATAATCAATCATAGAAGATAGATTTTTTGTTTGCAATCAATATGGTGCGTACGCATCTATGCTAGTTGTGTATGTATCTCCTTTGTGTACTTGCATTTTGCTAGCCCTGTTCTCATGACTCAAACACATATTAGACAGTAATAATCGAGAAATAAAATCCTTAAATACTATCACGCACAAAGTCCTAAAAAGAAGGACTGTCTGCCCTAATAGGGTGTGTACGCAACCAAGAATGATGAGTACGCAACCTCTAAGCATGTTCAATTTCTAGAAAACAGTAAGTAGTTGTCACACCCTATTTTTGTCACCTTAGTTAGAGGTTATCATTTTATGTAAGTTTTTATTTTATTTTTGAGTCTAGGCATTTGCGTTAGGATTTTATGTCATTAAATATCATGTGCATGAATTTTGAAGTGATTTGGAGTTCATTTCAATAGTTAATAAGAACTTTTGCGACTTTGAGGGCATAATTATCTTTTAAGTCGTATACTTTCCGTTTGACTTTGAAATGAGTCCCGAGTTGTTCCTTAGAGTTCATATGGATATATAAAGTCTATATATAGGGTCAATTTGATGAATTAATGGTTTAAAATCAATTTGGCTCATAATGGTGTAGGTTGACTAAAAGACCCTTTCTTGGTTCGCTCAAATTGACTCATGTGACCCACTCAATTTACTCTCATTTAAATTCAATTGGGCTTTATTTACATCCTAAACATGTTTAAAAAGATTGAATTTTGAATTGGAAAGCATTTGGCTAAACCTTGTGTGTAAATCCTAGCTTTGCGACGGGGGTGCACCATGGTTAGCTGCCTTTGTAAAACCTAACCATGCACCCATGGTTAAGGAATTTTGTCCTAAAATGTCTAAAAATGTGTTCCTCTTCAAACCACGATCGTTTTAGCTTTTATTTCGTCAAAATCGGACTTAATTTGACCTCCGAAAGACTTCCGGAAGGCGAAGGAGTCTAACCGAGGTAAGCTGATGGGAGCCCTTCGGGTGACCGTCTGGGGCTGGATTGTCAGCCGTCCAAGCCCTGACAGCTAACCATCTGGGGCCAGATAGTCACCCAAGGGACTCTGTCTTTAAGTGGGATTCTGCCTCTCCTTCCCTCTTTTGATGGATTCTTCCGCCCTTACAAGTTGTTTCCTTCTAAAAGTGAGTAACTTTGAGTTGTTTGAGCACTATGAGAGTCTCTAATAGCCCTAGGATCATTATTTAATGAATTAATCTTAGCTATTGGTTTATGAGGTTAGTCCCCTATATAAAGAACATGATATTCAGCACATAGGAGGGCCACAATACACTTTATACTTAGAGAGAGGGGGAGTTACGAGTTGGGAGAGCTAAAGAACATTAAAAGGAGGATCTTCAACCTTAGGCAAGCAAGAGAACAAGGATTTTGAAGGCAAGAGAAGCTTTACATAAGGTAAACGTACTGTCAATTGCTGAATTTAGGCTTTGCTCCTTCTTCTTCTCCTTTTTTCTTCAAGATAGTTCTAGTGCATGTACTAGCTCTGCAAATTGATTAAATTCAATGCTTTTGTGATATTGTATGTATGATTTTAAGGTTATTCATGGTTTAATACGCTTGAAAAGCCTTAGTTTATTAAGGTTTTGAAAGCGTTATCCTTTTTATCCTTTCAAGTCATGCATGTTTCATATAGCCTATTTGCTGTGATTATTTGGTTTTTTCTTCATCATGGTTGGTTTATATACGTGATTTGGAGTTGAACCATATTAGGTTTTGCATTCATATAGTTTATTTTCTAGGGTTTTGGAGAAATTATCCTTTTTAAGGATAATTATCATTTTTAGAGAGTAGGGTTTTGTATGAGGGTATTTGGGAATGTGTTTAAGCATGAAATCTTTTCTACTATGTTCTTAAGTATATATTTTATGTAATATATGTTGATAGATCCTTTATAAGAGGTGATTTCCATGCAAAATTATCTTAGGATAATTTTGTTTAAGAAAACTCGTCGAAAAAAAGGCCTTTTTTCATGTTTTGCATAAAATATCATATTTTTATCTTGAGTTAGCTTTGTTTACATGTTTAATGATATTCTCATGATTATTATAGAGTCTTTTGCATATTTTTCTTAGTTTTATGCATGTAGGATAGGTCATTGCATGTAGGGTTGTATTAGGGTTTTTACTTATTATTATTCTTGTTGTTTGCATGATTAATCGATGATTTTAGGCTTTAATATGATTCTGTCCAGATTAGTGTTTTGTTCTTTTTGCATGGTTTTGAGCACGTGTAAGGGTGCAAACAGGTGCAATAATTGCCTTATTGCAAATAAGGTTGTTATCGCTTAAACTTGTTATTGCTTGGAGAAAATTGAATAAGGTAAGTAGGGCATGAAGTGCCCTAATTCACTTTTCCTAACCTCTCTTTATCTTCTCCCTTTCTAGGATTATTTCTTAATACAGATACATGGTCATTACTATAGGTTTCCTTGTTAAATAAAATACCTATCTTATCAAAGTTTCCATCTTGTGGAAGTTGTTTCAAACTTGGTTTATTCATCAAATTCTCTTTAAAATAAGGAAACTTAGAGTTTTTACCATGAGTCTATATTAGGATCTAACCCTATTCTCTTCGAACTACGTGGACTTTGATCCATGTATTTCCATGCATGGTACGTAGGTGCTCACTTTGAGGTTCAAGTCTGCCCTAGGATACTAAGTATCCTAAGTTTTCTTTTTCTTTTATCCATTTATCCATCACATATGATTGCTAGAGGAGTAGGATGGATCATTGATTGATTAGCATGCTATATTTTATTGATTGATATTGATTTGCATGTGATTAAGTTATTAAGTTAGCCCAATCAAATTAAGAGACCAACTCGGGCGATGTGGGTGCCTATGGGCTTAGCCCAGAACCTTCCCACATCGTAACTTAGCCCCTGAATCCAATTTTCTGGTTTTAAAGACTTTGCATTTCCTTTTAAAATGGAGTCATGAGGTTTTTGGAAATAGAACATTTTTATGGTTTCTCTCTTTTCCTTAAAAAATGAGGTGGCGACTCCTTTTCGTTTGTTGTCTTTCATATATTTTGCCAATCTCCCGTGTGCCACTTTCTGGGGTTCACAACAGCACAAATTAACCTTGAGATTAAATATTCATAATATTATCATAGATATTAACACTACGAAATATATATAAAAAAAGAAGAAGGTATATTTGCCTAACATATCCATATTAACATCATTAATTGATGACAACAATGATAAACGGGCAGATAGGTCTATTTAGATTTAACCTACTCCACTATCATAGCATGACACACAATACTTATACGACTTATTATCCTAAACATGCATCCTAACAATATATTAATCTTAAATCATGCTAATCATAGTTCTATAAAACTGAATTGAAATTGTTCGGAGGATTACCCTTAGATTTATGCGCCTTCGAATCCGTTTAGCTTTCCCTTGTAAGCCTCTGAAATTACAGCTTTTTTTTCTTAGTTTAGGGTTCTTTTAAGTGTACAGTCTCTTTCCTTTTTATTCGGTCCCCTCTTTTAGAACTATAATGGTGTGTGTATAGGAATCATTAGGGTTTTTGGGAGTCCTTCCCGGATTACTCGTTGCAATTGTATCCAATTAGGATTTATTCACACCAGTAGATAATCCTAGAAAGCAAAGAGACAAAAAATCAAGAGTTCTGGAAAAATGGGATAAGGTGCGTATGCAATCCAAATGACTTGCATACGCATGTTGCGTCCACACCCACTACAGGTGCGTATGCAATAAGGGCTATTCTGGCAGTAATCAATGCTCTCACTGTGACTTCGTTAGCTTATTTGGGATTGCTTTGCATTTATCGAGACGAATAATAAACGTCATCATTGGTATCAAAAAGAGATTTAGAATTATTAGGTGGTACAAAATGGGGTGTCTACAACCATATACCAACTTACCATATGTAAATAATCCCAAAATATTGAAAAAATATCAATTAATCACCCTATGTATACTATAGGGCAATTATTATGCTTAAACTAACCAATATCATGCTTAAATCATTATTAGAAAGCCTAAATAAAATTTGGACAGAATACTAAAACATCTTAAAATATCCTAAAAATCATGCAAAGAGCAAAAAATCGAAAGAAAGACAAAACCATAATATGCTCCTATATGTCCTAAACTCACTATCATGCATAAAAATATCAAAAGCATGCCAAATATGAATTATTATGATAAAAATATCATATAATAACTCAAAACATGAAAATAAAATAAAACATGAATCAATAGATAAGAATTTTATGTAGAAATATGAAATAAGCATCCCTATAGCGAGCTTTTTTAAGAAAAAAACTATCCTAAGATAATTTTACGTAGAAAGTATTCCGTACTAATGTTTTCTTCACATATTCTATGTAAAATATATACCTAAGAATGTAAAAAAATAAAATAAAATAAAAATAGCACACTTAAACACACTCCGGAAAGCACCCATGCAAAAACTCACCTTCTAAAAAGGATAATTATCCTCCAAAAGAATAATCATTCATAGACATATGAAGATAAACCCTATGCAAAATGAGTTCTATATAAAAAGTATTCAAAATCATGCATATAAATGAACCATGAAGAGAAAATAATCCTAAAACATCTACTAATATGATATGCAAAAGAACCCTAATTTTGGAGAGAGAAAATCATAATTTCGGCACACAATACACAAAACCCTATTGCACTAGCATGCTTGCACTTAATAACACATATGAACTCAATAATATCAAATAGGCATAGACTTCATATTAATATTAAACCCTAAGCATGCAAAGAATTAAGTATGAGAAGATAAAGAGAATAGAGAAGGAAGGGTGATGCTTACAACAACAAAATTTTTCGCTGCTGTAGACACCCCATTTTCATCCCCATGAGTTCATGATAGCATTTGGTTAGGTTTAGAAGCATTTAGGAGTCCCTAAGCCTTAAAGGACAATTTTGCCATTTTAAGCCTTAGGAGAATAGGTCATTATTGCATGCATATTTTTGTCTCTTTGTTGAGTCCCATCACTTGCATTTAGTTTCTAGGGTCATTTTAGATATGTGTGTCAAATTTGGTTCAATTCCAGATAGGTTTGGATAGCTAATTAGAACTTTTGCGACTTTGAGGGCAATTTCGCCTTTTACTTCGTATATTTTCCAATTGACTTCCAAATGTGTTCCGAAGTATTCCATTGACCTTAGAATGATGAAATGAGTCTAATTGAAGTGCCAATTTAATTTATTGATAGGTTTGGGATTGGTTCACCACATCACCCTATGCTTAATTGACATTTTCTCGGGTAATCGTCTCATGAAAACCCAGCCACTTAACCGTGATCAGGGATTTTTGGTTCAAGAATATTCTAGGCTTATTCTACATTGAATCCTTGAAATTTTGGCTTTTGAATCACTCAAATCGGAGTTAAAATGAAGAATTTGTGTCTGTTTGAAGTTCGGAGTCCAAACCGAGCTAGAATTCCAAAATTTTTGGATTCTTCTCGGGTGACCGGTTGGGCTCAACCAGTTGGACCGGTTCACCCCAACCGGTCACCCGAGCCCTTCGTCCTGATTTTTCTCTTTTTGAGTTTTTGACGAAATGGGACTCTACCACTCCGAATTTCAGCCTTCTAAAGGACTTCTAAGCCTATTGGGAGGTGGTTTTGAGTTGTTTAACATTCATGGGATTTAATTACAGCCCTAGATTGATTTTATGGTGAATTAATCCCAACCATTGGTTCATATGGTTGGTTGGTTATAAATAGAGACTCATTCATCAGTATAAAGGACTTTTGGCTGGACTTTTGGTGACTTTTGACACTTCATATTCATAAGAGAGAAAGGGACCACGAATTTGCACACACCCATATCACTTGGAGGAGGCTTTCTACTGCAATTTTTGAAGAGGAACTAGAAGAGAACCAAGCCAAAGAGAAGGAAGAACGCAGCGAGGATCTTTGCTTTATTGTAAGTCTCCTTTGCTTTCTTTTACGATTCCTTCTTCTTCTACTCCATTCTCTGCATAACTATGACTTAGAATTGATTTAGGAATCATATATACTCTATATTTTAGAGTGTATATGATTCAAGTATGATGAGAATGCATGTTAGTGGATTAGGATTGTGAATTGCTTGCTGTTAGGATAGTTTCTCTCTTAAGGATAGAGGTACGTTTTGCATAAAAAATCAATTGAGGTGTTTAGGCTGTTTTCTCTTCATGGTTCAATTATATGCATGATTTTAAGCATCTTTTGTATAGGACATTTGCTGTGTAAGCCTCGTCTTCATAGGTGTATGGATGATTATCCTTTTCGAGGAAAATTATCGTCCTTAGAGGGTGAGGTTGTGCATAGGTGCTTTTTGGAGTGTGTTTAAGTGCACCGTGAGTTTCTTTGCATTCTTAGGTATATATTTTACGTAGGATATGTGAAGAAATCACTCATACGGAGTGGTTTCTACGTAAAATTATCTCCGAATAGTTTTACTTAAGAAAGCTCGCCGTAAGGATGATTATTTCACATTCTTACATAAAGTACTTACCTAAGGCATCATGTTAGATTTTCTTTTCATGTTTAGGATTGTCATATGATATTTTCATCATGGTAATGCCTATTTAACATGTTTTTGATAGTTTTGTGCATGTTAGGGTGTTTAGAGTATATAGGAGCATATAGGATTGAGTTTTTTCTTTTGATTTTTGTTATTTGCATGAGTATTAGGTCATTACATGCATGCTTAGCATTCTGTCCAGATTTGATTTAGGTCTTCTAATGATGATTTGAGCATGAGTATGGTTGATTTGAGCTTAATAATTGCCTTATAGAATACATAGGGTAATTAATTAGCGATTTCTCGATGTTTCAGGATGATTAGAGCATATAGGAGCATATAGGATTGAGTTTTTCTTTTGATTTTTGTTATTTGCATGAGTGTTAGGTCATTATATGTGTATTTAATATTCTGTCCAGATTTGAATTAGGTCTTCTAATGATGATTTGAGCATGAATATGGTTGGTTTGAGCTTAATAATTGCCCTATAGAATACATGGGGTGATTAATTGATGTTTTCTCGATGTTTTGGGATAATTTGCATATGGTAAGTGGTTCATGGTAAGTTTGTTTTGGTTTGTTCTCTTCTCCCTCCTTTGGGTTATTCTCTTTACTTTGGACTATAATTCTTGAGTTTCCATGTTTTCTAAAACTCCTTTCTGAATAAAAGTTTTATCTCTTTTAGAACTCTACTTTCATTAAAATTCTGTTTTATCTAGAGTTCTATCTCTTTTAAAATTCTACTTTTTCTCAAACTTCTTTTTGAACAAGAGTTCTATCTCTTTTAGAACTTTACTTTCATTAAAATTCTGTTTTAATTAAAATTCTATCTCCTTTAGAATTCTACTTTTCTAAAACTTCTTTTTAGATAAGAGTTCTATCTCTTTTCAAATTCTATCTTTTCTTAAATTCCTTTTTTGGAAACTCTTCTTCTTTTAAAACTCTTCTTTTCTTTTTATGGAAACTTAGGATTTATAGTTCATTGTAAAGGGAGTAACCCCTTCTCAATCGAACTACGTGAACTTTGATCCTTATATCTTTGTATGTACGGTACGTAGGCGCTCATTTGATGTTCAAGTCCACCCTAAGATACTAAGTATCCTAGGTTTTCTTTTTCTTTCTTTTCTTTCTTTCCCCTTCTTTCTATCCATTTGTCCATCACATATATGCTAGAGGAGTAGGATGGACCCATGCTTATACATTTATCCATCACATATTTGTTAGTGGATATGATGGATTTGTTTGCTTGCTCATTTATCCATCACATATTTGCTAGTGGATAGGATGGATTTGTTTGTTCCTTCTCTCTATCTCTTACTTGCTTTCCATATCTCTCATACTTGTTCATGGATGTTTACATGCTTTATGGATGTTTATATATTTTATGGATGTTCATGGATGAATGTGGATTATTTATGGATGATTCTTTGCATATGCATGGTGACTAATTAGGAAGTGATTGAAATAGCCTATATAAATTTAGAGACCCATTTTGGGGCGATGTGAGTGCCTATAGGATGTTTCCTAGAACCTTCCCACATCGTAACTTAGTCTCCGAATCCTCTCTTGTTTTGATAGACCTGTTTTTCCTTGATCGGAGTCATGAGGTTTGCTTTCAAAGGTTTTCTTTAAAAACTGTTTTTATGGTTTTCCTCTTTTCCTAAAAATGAGGTGGCGACTCCTTATTTGTTATGTTTTTGTGAACCTTTTAAAAACCAGATTTTTATTAATTTAAATCTCTACAAGTCTTTTTAAAAGAAGGGTTCTCCTTCCCCCTGGATCGAAACCCGTGGTTCATAGCTGCGGTTCTCCTTCTTCTTAAGCTTAAACTCCTTTTTATTCTTCTTCAAAAGTGTAGTAGAATACTTTCTCAAAAGTGTATAAGTATGTGCAAATTTGTGCTCCCTCTCTCTCTAGTGAATATGGGGTGTAAAAAATCCTCTAATGCTGATAGAAGGGTCTATATTTATAGCTAACAAACCCTAGGATCCAATGGTTGAGATTAATTCACCATAAAACTAATCTAAGACTATTATTAACTCCCTTGGGCCTTAAGTAACTCAAATTTATCTTTCCATAAACTTAGGAATACTTTTAGAATAAGGAAAACAGAATAGAAGAGTCCAAAATCGAAGAAACTGGAAAATAGGCAACTTGAGCATAGAGTCTCAGGAGACTGGTTGGGCCAACCGATCACTCGAGGCCTGGCTCAGGTTCTTCTTTTTTTTGACTTATTTCAGGTCCTTATCTTAAATCAATCATAACTTGATCAAATTAACTCCGAATTGAGTGATTCAAAAGCCAAAATTTTCATATTTAAATTAAAAACAAGTTTAGAATATTCTCGAACCAAAAATCTCCAACCATGGTCAAGTGGCTAGGTTTAACAAGGTGGTTAACTAAAAAGAGTTAATTAACTGTAGGTGAAAATTATGGTAAATCAATCTCAAACCTATTTAATCCTTAAATTGAGTCTACAAATATACTCTTTTTATCAATATAAACACAATGGAACAATTCAGAATGAGTTTCAAAGTCAATTGGAAAAGATACGAGTTAAAAGATGAAATTACCCTTCAAGTCGCAAAAGCTCTAATTAACTATCCAAACCTATTTGGAATTGAACCAAATTACATTAATATATCCTAAATGCACCTAAAAACTAAATGCAAATGATAGAATGCAAAAAATGAAACAAAAACATGCATGCAATAATGAACTATACATATAAGTTTAAAATGGCAAAAATGTCCTTTAAGACTTAGAGACTTCTAAATGCTTCAAAACTCATGAAATGAGTTCATGAACTCTTAGGGATGAAAATGGGGTGTTTATAAATGCCCCTTAAGTTTGAATTGATTTTGATTCAAAAAAGCTCCTTTGAATTCCTTTTTCCCAGTCTCTACAACAGCTCTAGGTCTTAGTTTCTCTCTCTAGAGTTTGTTTAAGGTTATTTCTATGAAAAAGTGGCTCGAAAGCTATAATGGTGTTTATATAGGTGTAACTAGGGTTAGGAGAGAGTCCCCCAAAGTTATTTGGTCAACCTATTACCAAAAATCCGTGTTACCATATGCGGGAGTAGCCTTGGAGAGAAAGAAATTCCATTCTGAAAATTTTTGTTTTTTAACATTTGTTGTGTAAGTAGTGAAATTAATGCGTACGCACCAATGGGTGATGCGTAAGCAATAACCTGACAAAAATATATATTTTTTATAACAACGTTGTCAAATTCCCATGTTTTCAACCTAAGGCCTAGGCTGTGATCATATCAACTTATTAAAGGTCATCCAATAAATTTTTTAATAGTGCCAAACCTCATCCTCGGAACCTCAGGACTTAAGATGATGACGGATACAAAATGGGGTGTCTACAGGGAATAAAATAAGGACTCAAAGATTTACGTGGTTCCTTCAAAATAAGGTACATCTACGGGCAAGGTCGAAGTCAATTTCTCTACTATAAACAAAGTTCGAATACAAGAGACACAAGGTTTCAAATACAATCAAACAAACACCTAAAGGTGTATTTCAACAAATTTCAACAAATACAAGAATGAATAGAGCTCACCAAATTAGTAGAACAAAAAGCCTCCAACCTTGCAACAATTGAATACCCAAACCACCCAATTAGAATGGACCTTTAGCTACACAATACCAGTTAAACAGTAGGAAATTTTACCCAAGAGCAATGAAGACAAAACCACATACAACAGGAACAAGGAGCTGTATTTTTACTCCAATAAGACTAAGAGCTCTCCAGTAAAAAGGAAGAGGAAGCAATGTGAAGAGCAAACCCACTTCAGCACCCAATGAAAAAGCAAACAAAGTGAATTTAGGAAGCCATTAGAACATAACCTTTCACCTCCTAAAAAAAAAAAAAAATTCTGATTTTTGTTCGCTTTTCTTTTATTTTCTCAAGGCCCAAATGGTTAGAAACCATACAAACAAATTGGCTCATCCCATAAGGAGGGAAGCCTAACAATACCCACCTTAAAGTATTGTCTACTTTAGCCTAGCACAACAGTGGACCTCACGGATTTGTCCCTCTGGACCTAAAACCTAAAAAAGTACCTCTAAAAAAGAGTGTCCAACATCTTCTTATAAGTCCATCTTAAACGTCATCTATGTTTGATGTGGGATACCAATAGGAACACTTCCCTCTAGGATGGGATACAAAACCCACTCAGTATGCTTCTTTTTTGTTGGTGCTTATGATTAAAATCATTATGATGAAAAAAAAAATCTCGCAGTTTTGTTTTATTTTAATTTTTTATTTATTTTACTTTGGATTATGGGTTCCTTTTCTTCTTTAAAAAACATTCTCTTCCCTTATTTTCTTTTCTATTAAATTAAACCATAAAAAAATATATATTATTAGAACCTCCATCCTATCCCTAAGAATAGGGCATCTTCTAAATTATTTACAAGAAACAAGGCCCCCAGCCTTTTACAAGAAGGTAAAAGATGTCGTTGGTTACAAGCCCATTCTAATGTTTGGTAAAGGGTGAGAATGGAATGAAAAGAATAAGCTAGACCCATTTTTAATGATTTTTCACTTCTTAAAAGGTGGGAATAGCCATTTCTCTTGATTTGGGAAGGAATGACTATTCCATCCAAGGAAGGAATAGATCCCCAAAAAGGAATGACCATTCCATTACTTTGTGCTACCAAATACTCATTTTTTTTTTAGGAATGAAATCACCATTGCATTTCCTCCGTTATTCCTTCACAACAAACATAGCCTAAGTGTTACGACCCGAAAATAGGCTATGACGTGTCAATAGAAAGAAGAATAAATAAAATGAAGTTTAAGGATGGTTTATAATAAAAATTATAGTTTTATAAAATATTTTTAGAAAATCCGATATGGTCCTGTCTGAAAATAGGGTATACCAAGTTCTCAACAGTTTAAACTTGTTCAATTTAAAATCCAAATCATTCAACCATCCACAATATGTAGATAAAATAAGCTAGCATACTAGTTCTCATAGAGTTCTATTGTCAATACAAGCAGTATATAATACAATAAGTCTGTTTAAATAATATACAGGCCATAAAAATTGTAAAATACATTCGCACAACATCTATAATGCAATGCTTATGCTAAGCCCGATGTGATGCCTCCTCATAAGAATCATCCTTACTTTGCTTAAAGTTTGCAAAACGTTTTAAAAATATAGGTGTGAGTATAAACTTAGTAGGATACATTTTTCAAAGTTGTATATCAAGGTTTTAAATCCATTATAAACAATCAAATAAAATGAGATTACAAGGGATTGCATATCAAAAATTTTAAAATAAGTACGGGAGAACATGAAAATCATCTATAATATAAATTCACCATATCTGGAGATCCATATTATCAGTCTTTTAAACTGAATAATCTTCCCCAGGTCATGTAGGGCTCTCGTATGCAGAAATAAAAGGAAACACTATGGATCTCTACATGGGTCCAGAAAGTAACCCCATCTTGAGGAAACATTATAAATCCTACATGGATCCAAAAAGTAACCTTATTTCGGGAACACTACTGTCATTAAGACCGGAAAGTATCCTTTATTATTATATCCATTTACATATTAATCTCCCAAAACCATTTTATTTATAATGGTAGAAAAACGGGTTTTCAACACTTATATAAAAGTGACCTCCAAATAGTCAATTGAAAGAATTTAACAAATAGGTTTTCAAAATTAATCCTTCGTACCCCAAATCATGTGAGGGTATGCAAAACAATACAAATATAGTTAAATAAGGTATAAAACAAAACCCTAATTTCCTAAAGATATAAATTTTTAAGAAATTTAGACTCCAATCCCATGTAAACATGTATTATATCATGTAAACATGCAAAAACCTATGATAATGTACCAAATCATGCATACAATGGTTTACAACCATGAAAAATGCACCACCTCTCAAATGGTAGCTAAGACCGTGAATCTAAGGGTGTACACAGCTTAGATTGGGATGGAAATCGCAATATCCAAATGTTGCAGGGTCGGATCCAAGCTCCCGTGATCACGCTCCTCACTGTCGAGCTCCTCTTTCTCTCTTCTGTGTTTCTCTTTCTCTTTCTCCTCTCTTATCTTTTCTACTAAAAATGGGTAATAAAACCTATTAGGAATGTGTTTAATAAGGGAAAGAGGAGGTAAAATCATCAAATAACCCTTTTTTAAAAACTATCCACCGACACTTTCAAACGTCTAAAAGTGAGTTTCAGACATCTGAAACTAAACCTCAAAATTATCATTCTCTGGAATTTTCAAACGTCTGAATTGCAACTTTCAGACGTCTGAAATATCACTTTCAGACGTCTGAAAGTGAGTTTCAAACGTCTGAAGCATTCAGATAGTTAAAACTGGCCATTAGTCAGGCACTTCCCCATCAGCACAGACCTCAACCTTCTTTTCATTAAAAACATTTAAGTAAATGTTTTCATTTGAATCCAAAGAAGCAAATAAGCAAAATAAGCAAACATGGGAAAATTTTTCCATTTACTTTAAGTTATTTAATGAAAATAAGCAAATAACTCCCTATATGAATCCAAATAAAATATCAGAAAAATCAAATTCCAAGTATATCAAAATCTCATTTCCAAGTTTAGTAAAAAATCCGTTTTCCAACAGATTTTTCAAAAACAAACATAGGAGGAGCCCAATTTAAACATATTAATAAAATCTCATAAAATCACAGAAGTCTTATAATATTATAAACTTCCATTATTGCAAAAAATTATCTTTAAAAACAAAAATTTATGAAAATTCACTTTTTTCCAATACTTAACCAAATTTCAGCGGTTTAAACCCTTAATACCTTAATTTAAAATTACGGGTATTACACTAAAGGTCTATTTGTTTTGAGGAAAAATATTTGTAGTCGGAGATTGTGAGAATAAGACTTCCTCAATCGGTGCAAGGAAATCCTTATCCTTGACTTGAATATAACTAATAAGCAGCCAAACAGAATCCAAGTGTCCTACCGTGCTCCGCATTTACCCTTTTTCCCGTCTCCTCTCAGTATTTTACAATATTTCGTTACAGAAAGAAGAAGAAGAAGAAGAAGAGGAAACAATGGAAACGATGTCTTCGCAAAACGGCACTGAAAATCCCTCTACAAGCCCGCACCAACAGGATACTGGTGAGTGCAGCAGATCTTTCATGTCGTTACATAATATTTTTGCTATTTTGTTACATTGAATTTAATTAGAGAGAGAGAGAGAGAGAGAGAGAGAGAGAGAGAGAGCGCAAGAGAGAGCAAAATGGAAAAAAATAAATTGGAAATTCAATTTGTTTCGGCTACTAGCATCGTATTTGTGAGTGGAAAGGAAGGTAAGGTAGTTTTCAAACAAGGTTTCCCCTAATTTTTGTATTCTTGTAATAAAAATAAAATTATTGTCTGCATTTTAACCATTTTTTTCAATTATTTAATGATCATTGATTACTTGGTTAGTTAATTTTCATAGAGTTTAGTTTAGAGATTGGGGGAGCAGTTTTTGTTTAATATCTGTACCTTTTTTTTTCTTTTATCGTGGTCATGCTGTTATTCTGCGGTCTCTTGTTACTTAAAGGGCATGTCTGTGTGTGTGTGTGTATATATATATGTGCATGCTTGTGTTTGGTCTCTCATTTTTCACATCATCCCAATCTCAGAGAAAGAATTTGTAGAATTAAAAACCAATGTAGAACTTATGGTCAACCCCGTGAACGTGCCTCTTGAAAATCTGCAATCTCATGCTAGGGCATTCCCAATAAGCGATACGGAAGTTCCCTATATTTGCCCCTGGGTGATGGGTGTGGCATATGTTATAAAGGAGGGTCTGGCCCATTGGCCCTAGATAGAGTTGAATGGTGAAGTAAGGATTCATGCAGCTGACCCCAAGTACTTGGGATTTTGAGGCATTGCTGGGCGATGCAAAAATGAATATTGTAGTCTACTTATGGTTCCTCTCCGTTACCAATTAGTAATCTTGAATAACGTCCTTCGCTTAATATGTGGCATTCGTGCCTCTTCCAGTTCAACAATTAATATTCCATCCATTTTGTAAAACCCCGTTCTACTATTATAAAGGATGAAACTGCACAGTAAAAATCCTCTTCCTCTTCTTGTAGTGTTCCGGATAAGCTACAAGCACACTTTCACATGTACAACTACATATCAATAAATATATATATTTTTATTTATTTAAAAAAGGGAAAAAAAAAATGGCATGTTGGCCCTTATGCATTTTCTTAGATGTTCTCCTTGATTTTGTAGGTGCAGAAAACAGCTTTGATGGGAGTTCAGAAACAGTTTCTGAAGTTGGATGGTATATTCTTGGTGAAAATCAACAGCATGTTGGCCCTTATGCATTTTCTGAGCTGCGTGGTGAGTTTTGCATCTTGTAATAATGGTTGAATACGTTATCCTCAATATGCAGAGATGACTCCTTTACCTGTAACTATTCTGAATTGTTGCATAGCTTTTAGAATATGGCTTAATTGACAGGATTTTAGTGCCTATTTAAATGGATGAATTAATAAAAAAACTAGAGGAAGGTTCTCTACCTCTTATCTTCATAACAATATCCAATATTTCACTATGTCGATCCTCAAATTGACTAGTATTTTCCCCCCTCCTTTCTTGAATTTCAGTTCTATCAGTAACCAATAGCACGGTTCAGGACAATTGATCCACCTGTATAATGTTCAATTGGTTAATGAGCTATTGAAACATCTACTTAGCTTATTTACTTCGCCTGGACAGAGCATTTCTTAAATGGGTACCTCTCTGCAAATGCACTCTTATGGTCTGAGGGAAGAAGCGATTGGCAGCCATTGACCTCAATTCCTGAGTTGATGACAGGAATTTCTCAACAGGCAGCTGATCATTCTACTGCAGGTGAGGACATTGTTCTATACCATTTTGATCTCCTAAATTATAAAGCTTACTATGTGATTTATTTGTGCAGTGCCCTCCAACAATGATGATGAGTTTGAGAAGTGGCAAAAGGAGGTCAGACGAGCGGAGGTGGAGGCAGAGGCAGAGGCAGAAACAGAAGCAGATGTGTTGAAATATGGTTCTACGTCTGGTGATGTTGGTGGCAACTTGGGGTTAGATGATCGTGACAGGCCTCTGACGCCACCAGATGGTGAGGATGAATTCGTTGATGATGATGGAACTACATACAAGTGGGACCGGGGTCTTAGAGCATGGGTGCCACAGGTAACTCTTTGACATCTGCACCAGCTTAATAATCTTATATCCTCCTCTGAATTTTGGAATTTGATATTAGCTTGAGTTAGAGGAGCATCTTATGTTTTCTTACAATTGGAACATTAGATACGCTTAATTAGATCCATTTGACCCTATGAAATGTGGATACTTCAAACTCCCCAATGTATATGGTGTAGTCTCTGTATACTCCTGAAATACTTAGAGATTCATATCATATACAACCTTTACATGTTCAAAATAAAAAATAAATTTTATTCATGGATACTTGGGGGATACTTGGAGGATGTGTGGATGCATAGTGGATAGAGTAGAGGTTGAACTGTAATTTTTTAAATAAAGGGTTAAAATGTTATTTTAATTATTCTTCATAAAAAATGTTATTTTAATTATTCTTCATAAAAAATGTTATTTTAATTATTCTTCTTAAAAATTGTTATTTTAATTATTCTTCGTAAAAAATGTTATTTCAATTATTCTTAGAGTCAATTTATAAATACCAAGAAAAACATATGAAAGGGAGTCTGTGCAGCATTTCTCACCCTTCCTCCCTCTTTTAAGATTTGATTTCCCCTCTCTCCCTCTCTCATTATCTCTCTTCTCCGTTTCAATCTATTCCTTTTTTCTCACTCTTCCTCTCTTCTTTGGGTTAAACTTAAGGGGCTTGTTCTCTCTCTTTTTCTCTTTTTATATTATATTATATATATATGTATTTTTTTATTTGATAAAAAACTGATTGTATTAGTGTAACGACCCAAAATGGGGGCCGTTAGTTATATAGTAATAAAATCAAATTAAAATACAATTTTGGTGGATGTTGAATAAAATTAATTATTTTGAAAACATTTTTAGAAAATGGGGCATGGTCCCGTCTATAAATAGGACATACCAAGTTATCGACTATCCATAAAACCTGTAGAAAAACTCATTTATAATCATTTTCACCCCATCCGCACGATATTTTTTTAAAAATAAATAAACTAAAGGTTGTGTCATAGCCACATGGGTCTCATTTAGTCCACATCATTACCAATTTAATTATTATAGGCTATGAATTAAAATTAATATTTAATACATGCCTAGGCTTCCAGCTGAAATAAAATTCAATGATTTTTCTTAAATATTTTACACATTCTCTACATGAATGTAAACATGCTGACGTGCTCCCAAAACCCCAGGTTTTATTTATGTGAAAGGACTTGCAAGAAAATTAGGGGGTGTGAGCTATACGCTTGGTAAGAAAACATTTTCCCAAAATAACCTAAAGTTTTAAAACCATAGTTTTATATACTTTTCAAAGAACCCTACAAAACTATTGTTAATTTGCAATATAACTTGTCAGGAAATATATAAAACTGTACAAGTATGAAGGATAAACTGCGGAAATTAAATCATTTGATTTACTACTAACATACCCCGCCACCAACACCCCTTTTTCTTATTTTTATAAAAAGGTAAGAAATAACTCAAGTTGTTTATAATTGAAATCAACATAATACTAATGAATAATAATAATTTTTTTGATACCATATCATGGCATTTCAAGCCAATAATCCTCATCAGGCTATGTGGGCGTCCGTAGAATAAGAGGAAACATGGCAAGACATCCCTACCTGGGACCGTAGTAACCTCATCCTCGGGAAACATGGCACGACATCCTTATTTGGGACTGCAGTAATTTGGGACAATACTAAGTCGCCCAGGACTAAAGGATAGGAAGGGCTAAAGGATAGGAGAACACGAAACGATGTTTTAATCTGGGACCGCAGTAATCCTGACTCCAATAGCCTTCAACCATCACCATTTTTCTTTTTATTTATTAATTCCATAATTCTCACATAAACCGGAAAGTTATATATAAATTTTCCAAAAATTATATAACAGCTTTGTATTGTTAAAATCACCTGAAATAACTCCCATAAACCTTATAATTCATTTCTCAACCATTTTCAAAATAATGGTTTTAAAAACATATATAAAAAAGTGACCCCCAATATTTCGACTGAACAAATATAGCCCAATAGGTTTCAAAACTAACCCATTTCAACTCATAAACATATAAGAGTTTCAAAAACAACATTAATATAACAAAAGGGTATACAAATCAAACCCTAGGTTTTCCAAAATTTATTAAAACCCATAAAATATACCCCCATGTATGATATTTATGCAAGGTTTACCAAATACATGTTAATCTACATAGTTTATACCCAAAACCCCAATGCATCCATGGTTTATAATGAGAAAAATGTCCCTACCTAAAAAATGGAGTGAAGAAATGCAAATCCAGAACCATACGTGTGTAGATTGGGTCAAAGTACACTAAATCCGAGCTTGTCGGCGTCAGATTGGGCCTGCCGTGCTTCGGCAAGCAGCCATCGGTCCTCTGTCTCTCTCTCAGCCCTATCCTTCTCTTTCTCTCTTTCTCCCCTTCTCTTTCCCTCTTTTCTTCTTTTGTTTCTCCCCCACCAAGAATGGGGTCAAAAACCCTTTAAAAAAAAAGGTCAAGTTCCCTTTCTTTTCTTTTTATTTATAAAAAGTGGGTCATCACAATTAGCAAAAAAATAAAGAGAACAATGTAGACCAAGTGTCCAACAAGGCCAAGACATCCAAAAAAGAAAAAAAGGAAAAAAAAAGCCTTAGGCTATAGAAAAGAACCCCAAAAAAGAAAACCTATACCCTTAATGTCACACCTTGGATTTTGAAGCATGAATAAGCGTGATTATCGTATAATCTACAGAAATAATACTATCCGGTAATGACGTGTCTGAATTAAAAGCAATGTTAACTTAAAAATTTTCTATCCCACCCATTATCTTGCATATCATATTTTCTTTTGATCTCAGAATACCTTAAAGAACTTTGTTCAATAGGGAATCTCTATAACCATTTACCAGTTACAGCCACATTCTTTGGGATCACGATATCTACAACGAGACCTCTTTTACTCTTGGGGTATGTAACCACCCCCCATCTCACCTAATGATCTTTCTTCCCTTCGTCTTTCCCTTTCCATAAAAAGTCTCTTTGCATCTTCTCAATCCTATTGGCTATCTCTTATGAAATCTTAACCAGAGAAAGGTAATAAGTAGGGATACTAGCAAGGATACAATTCACTAGCGTAAGCTACACCCCCTAGAAATGTTTGCTTTTTTCCAACCATTTCATCTTTTTCTCAGATTTACCACAACCAGATCCCAAAAACTACAAGACATTGGATTGCCTCCTAATAGCATACCAAGATATGTCACAGGAAACTCGCAAATGGAACACCCTACTAAAGCAACCTACCTATTGATTTTGCTCACCTCCGCGTTAACCCTCGTAATGCTACTCTTGACCGTATTCATTCTCATCCCTGAAAGCAACTCTATCTCTTAATCTTTCTTGTTCTTCTTCCTTTTTCTTGGGCGCAATGCTTGAGGCTTGATTTTGAACAAAAGTGATTTTTATTTTTCATTTTTTCTTAATTTTGTATTCTTGAACTTTGAACTGGTGAATTGAAAACTGGCTTGAGACTTATTTTGTGCATTTGTGAATGTATTAGCGAGATAATTCTTGAAACTTAATTGGTTTTATGAATGTTTTGAACCTTTTAATGTTTGTTTTTCATTTTTAAAATAAAAAATAATACAATAAATCTATTTATTTATTTCAAAGTTTAACCCTGCCATATCGTATCCTATTTTTTCATGAATGCTGTATCGGTGTAGTTGTGTTTTTTTCTTATGAAGTTAATATTGTGTTAAAGAAAATCAAAAGGGCTTAGCCCATGTACATGAGATATATATGCAAGTACCAAGCAAAACAAAACAAACCTGAAGTTTAATATTTGTTTTGTGTCCATATCTTGTACCTATATCCATGCTTCATAAATTATTGACCCCAACTCTGGATTTGTTAGTTAAATCTACTGGTGCCGATTGCATTACATGATAGGATTATTATTTATATCTTTTCTATCATTCTCTTGTTTCTTTCTTATAATGGAGTTCATTCTGTTAAATGAAAGCTTTTGTGACAAAACCTACTTGTTCACATGAGGTTTTGTTTCTCTTACAGTTAGGTTTTTCTATTTCAACCCCCTCCCACCCACAAATAAAAGTAAAAAAAGAGGAAAAAAAATCCTTTCTCATTCTAGAACTTAAAGCAACCTTGACAGTTGACAATCACATTTCATGGGTGTCATCTCTTTTAAGTGTTCAAGTTGAATTGAGTTGAAGGCATACATCACCTTTAGTCTAAGCTGACCAAAATGCCCTTCGAGTCTCAAATGACTCAAAAGTGGCCAGATTCAAACCTTCTAGTCTTTAAAGACCATGGTTCGAAGTCACGGACGAAACCGTGACGTCTCACCCGACATGTAACGGTCTCGAAGCCTATCGAGACGAGACGTTACAGCGGTACAAGTATATCTCGCCAATTTCTTATCACGTCCGTGACGCCAACATCTCGTTGAGATCTCGCCGTGATCTCGCAGCGATCACGCCGTTGCATTTCGAGACAAAAAAACCCCAAATTGAACACTGAGTTTTGAGTAGGAAAAAAAACCCCACCAAACCCTAGATTTGGTACGTACCCATAGATGACCTCACCGATCAAGTCCCGGCATTGCTGATCTAGTCCTGGCGTCGTCGATCGAGTCTGCCGTTGCTTGGTGAGGCCATCTCACCTCTCCCTATCCTCAATAGTCGACAGTCGACCCTTGGAGTGAGTCTCAAACTCTCAACCAGCCCCCACCGTCGCCGATCGAAGCTCGCCGTCACCGATCGAAGCTCGCCATCACTCGTCTAGCCTTCGTGCCTCCCTCAAGCAGTCGAACCTTGTCTAATTGACTGTCGGGTTATAAGTTAACTATTAAGTCAACATTTTTTTTCTTTTTCTTTCTCTCTCTCTCTTTTTAAAAAATAAAAAAAATTTTAAAAAATAACTGGACTATGTGTAATATGATAAAGCATTTTTTAAAGCTAGAATTTTTATTTTTTTTTGGTTCTAATTAGAAAAATAGAATAAAATATTCAATATATTGCATTGTCTATCAAAAATTAATTAAATTGATATATGTTAAAGATTGAAAATAAAGGAGTATATTATATTTTTAATTTTGATTGAAAATAACCATTTTTTCTAATTTTTTTTTCCTAATAATAAATTTTCTGTTTTTTGAGGGAAAATAAATAAATAAATAAATATTGTTGAAATTGATAGTCTCATCTTTTACATTCTTAGGTTATTTTACTAAATCTTTGGGATGATTTTGATTTATATAACTTATATTCTATACTTAAGACCTAAATATTGCAATTTCTTATTACTTACATAGCACGCTGCTACCTGTTTTGATACATTTAACCATTTTACATGTCTAGATTATTTATTTTACTTGTTTTATATTTCCAATGTGATTGCTCTATTTTTTTTAGATTTTTTTCATGATTTTTTTGGATTTTTTTTAGCCTTCTTTCATATGTAATGTTGTGTCTCACCCGAGATGTGACAAGACAGCCGCGACCGTGATAACCGTGACCGTTACGTGACGATGTCCAAGATCGTGACTTTGAACCATGTTAAAGACTCAAAAGTGGCTAGATTTGACCCAACAAAAATGACCAAAATGCCCTTCACGTGGGAATGATTCGGAAGATCCAAAACAAAAAAGTGGTATTTGCTAGCAAAAACATAATGGAGGCAGTCAATCAATATCGATTGTTCCGAAATCTGATTCAAATCCAATATAGTACACCTATGGGTAGACTCAAAAGTGGCCACATTCGACCCAAACTTTCCATAAATGACCAAAACGCCCTTCTTTCAGGAATGATTTGGAAGATCCAAAGCAAAAAAGTGGTATTTGCTAGCAACAACATAATGGAGGCAGTCAATCAATATCAATTGATTCATATTTTGGTCCATATCCAATTAGTAATCGAGTACACGCGATGTGTGTGCAACACATGTTTTAAAATTTCCACTCTATCAGTGTAACTGTTGTGTCAGTTTCAAAGTTTTTAAACCGCATGTGTGTGTGGGAGAGATTTAAGGGGAAATAGGTTGTGGTGGGTTTTTCAAAGTTAATAAAATTACTAAATCATCTTTTAACTTTATTAACTTATAAGGGTATTTTAGTATTTTCATGTGCAATCCAACCACAAAGGGCAATTGGCTTAATATAGTAGTATAGATATAGTACCTATGGGTACATAAAAGATGTATTGAACCAATTGGATATGGTAGATTAAAATGGGACACCAAAAGAATTGATTGTTGACCCATATGAGGTAGGAATATGATCCAAAATTTGGGTTTGTTAGTTAAATCTATCAGTGCCATTTGCATTACATGATATGATTATTATTTATATCTTTTCTATCATTGTCCTGTTTCTTTCTTATAATGGAGTTCTCTTTCTGTTAAACCAAAGCTTTTGCGACAAAATCTACTTGTTCTGTTGTTAAAATGAATTTTTTTTTCTCCTTTACATTTAGGTTTTTTTCTATTCCCCCAAACCCCCCCCCCCCTGCGGAGTCCGGGTGAAAACACCCCTTTTCATATTCTAGAGCTAAAAGGTACCTGTAAAAGTTTGTTTGAGTGCATTTCAGGGGTGTCAAGATCTTTCATGTGTTAAAGTTGAATTGAGCTGAAGGCATACATCACCTTTAGTCTAAGCTGACAGTGAAAAGAGTAGAAGGCGGCAAAATTTATGAACAGTCTTTGCTATATGTATTTTAATATTATTTTTATTTATCATTAAGTGTAAATACCCTATCTGTAGCAGCTAGGTGAATCCATCTTGGCATCTTGGTATATAAAAGGGGTGGGAAGGCTCATATAAGTTTCCCTAAAAACAACGTCGATTTACTAACTCACGTGAAGCTTTGCTTTCCAAGATGACCTTGGAAAAGGTGTGTTTGTGGCTTGCCATTTAGACATCTTTTACAATCTTGATCTTCCTCTTTTAGTCTTTTAAGGCCAATCACTTCACATTTGCTGCCCAAAACAAGGAAACAATGTTGTTTCCTGGTTTATCTGTTGAATGGTCACACCTGCCTCTGGCCTCTAGGCATGATTTTCTTTTCATCATTGAAAATGCATTGTATGTACTAATTCTGTTTCATTGTTTGCTCTAATCTGTTGCCTTGTTATGATTTGAATATAGCATTGACCAATTTGATTTGTTATAGGATGATGATACATTTACGAAAAGTGAGCAATATGGGTTAGAAGACATGATGTTCTTGCAAGAAGAGGAAGTTTTCCCAACTCTAGAGGTTGCTGATATCTCTGTAAAAGAAGAAGTCAATGGTACCAGTGAGGTAGTGGATGCAAAACATGATGCCAAGAGAAAAGAGCCGGACAAGCCAGAAGAGAAGAAGGTTTTCCTGTTTGCCTTTTTTAACTGTGTTCTATAATTTAACTATTTTAGTACCTGCAGAATGATTATCCCATTTTCATGTACTTGGTAATCTGTTTTAAATTATTATAATCATCAGCATCATCATCATTCTGATTGTACGCTAAAAGTATTATTTTTGTTCTTGCCATTGTTTGTATTATTGTTATGATTGTTAAGCCTAATTATGGTATTATGCAGTTGGATTTTCTTTCGGAGATCCATACTGTGTTTTGGGAGTCTGTTGTGAAGATATACACTCCTAGTTATACATACGATTCTGAGGCTTTTGGTGTTTTCTCTCCCTCTTTTGATACACTTACAGGAAGCTAACAAACCTCCTGACAGTTGGTTCGAATTAAAAGTCAATACTCATGTTTATGTGACTGGGTTGCCAGATGACGTTACTTTTGACGAGGTAGGTCATGGTCATTGTTTCTTTTATCTTAATATTTTCTGTAATATTTGTACAAGCTTTCCCTTCGGCTGCCTAATTTTGTAACTATTTTTTTAGTAATATTATGGGAATATTTTGCAGGTTGTAGAAGTATTTTCCAAGTGTGGAATTATAAAGGAGGTGAGAATTTTAGTCTCTATTACTGTGGTTATTTTTTTAGCATGCCAAAATTTTCTTGTCACTAAAGTCATCGTTCAAGTGCCTAGACTTACAATTCTAGTGAACTTATAATGTAATGAGCTTGCACTCATAACACGTTCCCCTGCAAATTAAGCTAAGAAGCATGAGCACTTCCTTGGAGGTGCTGTGATAGTATGACACATCTCTCTTGACCTCCTTCTTGTCGTTATTCTTCCTTTTCTCTTTTGTGCTATCTTTAACAACTCAACTAGGATTTCCAAAAACGATACAAAGGAATGCATTTTGAATGACGTATGTGATGCTACATGATATAACTGTGTATTACATCATTATATGTTTAAAAATATTTATTTTATTAATGATGTATTCCTACTATGTCATATCCTAGATTTTGAGGATTTGCTGCGTTGGCGTATTCATGTCGCATGTTTGTGTCCAACTGTCCATGCTTCTTAGAAATGAAGCAATCAATTGCTGCACTATATATGTATCAGCATAGATGTGCTGAATATGGCATGCATGGAATGTTGTGCCTGTTGTGTTATTTGCTCCGAATGTAACATTCTTGAATTTTCCCCCCAATCTAATATATATGTTATGTACAAGTTTTTACGTTTGAAGTATTAAAATATGTACCCAAAAAATTACTACATATTAGGAAGAGTTCAAAATGTGTTACTATGTTCTAGGGACCAGTTTAAAATGAGGAGTTTGACTTAACTGTTTTGGAATTTTGCAGATTAGTTCAGTGAAACTTATGCACCTATTTTTTTTATGTCAGAAATCAATGGCATCATGGAAGTTTCCTGCTAATCTGGATAGTTTCAAGCCTTCACCATAAATTTTAGGTCTTTTCTGATTACAAAAATTGGTGATACCTCATAGTGTTGCACTATGATTTTAATATTGAATATTGGAGCATCAATGTTCCTTGTTCAAAAGCACATAATAATGTACTGGTATTCAGTGGCGCGTGTGTGTTGTGTGTTTCGGTGAGTGATAAACATTTATGGGGTGATGGTGGTGTGTGTATATACAAGCATGGTCATGCTTGCATATATTATTTTGCAGGTTTATTATATAAATGTGCTGGGTGATGTTAGAATACCTTAGCATCACTTAAGTTGTAGGTTGGAGATTTAGTTCAGCCCGGCCCCCAGCTCTAGCCCTTCCAATGCTAATTTGGGCGTGGCTTGAGTCCTTCCATATATATGTAGTTTAGTGTAGGATGTCACTCTGTTTTCTTTTTTAGTGTCTAATTTAATTTACTGTCGGTGACTCGGTTCCATGTATAATTGATGTTTGACCATCATTTTCCGGATTATAAATGAGTTCTATATCCAGTAATCTTGTACCAATGCACATCGCACATCTAACATACACTTGCATTGAAACATTTAGGACCCTGAAACAAAAAAGCCTCGTGTGAAGATCTATGTTGACAAAGAGACGGGAAGGAAAAAGGGTGATGCACTTGTTTCATATTTGAAGGTAATATTTCTGTTCTCAAATCCGAAATCCTAATTGCAACTTTTAGCTGTTTCAGATCTAAATTCTTGTGTATTTATTACTTTTTCTTGTACTTTAGGAACCTTCAGTTGCTTTGGCTATCCAAATTCTGGATGGGACACCTCTACGTCCTGGTGGCAAGATTCCTATGTCAGTAACCCAAGCTAAGTTTGAACAGAAAGGTAATATACTTGAGCCTCTTTTCTTCCTGGCTTTGGCCGCAGTCCTGAGGGATATTTTTATGTGTTCATTTATTATTCGGAATGTTGGTATTATTAAGGCCTGTCACATTGTGCTGATGAGCTTCCAATGGACTTCACAGGGGAGAGATTTATAGCTAAGCAAGTAGACAAGAGAAAGAAAAAGAAACTTAAGAGGGTTGAAGAGAAGATTCTTGGCTGGGGTAGGTTCTTTTCTTACAATTTAAATTTCAGAAGTTGGTATCATTATATAGCATTCTAGCCTTGTGAACTACATGCCGCTTCAATTTTAGTGATTGCATTTTTTTTCTACTTAACGCTGTTGGAACTTTTTGGGAACCAAGTGCAATGATTTGTCTTAAACTGTCAATCCATCAATTTTATTTCTGAAACATTTTAGGTAGTCTGCGAACAATGTTATCTCTGCCTCCAGTTTGTATTTATGTGGAAACTCAACTTTATAAAGTTCTCCTTGCGTTAAATTTTCGTTTTGTTCAGGTTGTTGTACCCTTATGTTGTAATTATCTGGTATTTGCAATGTTGACTGCAAGCATAACAAAATAATTTCATCGATATGGAGGGAGGGAACATCGACCGACCAGATTTGGATTTGGTGCAGTTACTGCATGGTGCAGTAAACATAGGATCGATGACACGTGGCAAAGAGGAGAAATGGAGGGCTGAAATTCAAGAGATGCATTTGACGCCCAATGCCTAACAACCTTCCATTTCTCCTCCTTGCCCACGTGTCATTGATCCTACGTTTACTGTGCACCATGCAATAAAAGTAGCCAACTTCACCAAATCCGAATCCCGACCACAAACATCATATTATACCTTTAGGGTGTTGGGTGGTAGGGGGGAACTAATTTTTATATACATATACTAGATATGGGCACACGTGCATTGCACGTGAATAATATTAAAATAATAAAAGATATATGAAAATTCATAAATTCTCATATAAATATGTATATGGTTATGTTTCCATCAGCACGTGTTGATATAAGTTATATCAGCACCATGCATTGGGGGTTGTATCCCTTGCATTGGTCCAATGTACCTCATATCCCACTAATGCACAAGGTACAACTCCCAATGCAGGTGTTGATATAAGTTATATTAGCATGTGTTTGAGAGACATGTACATATATAATGTTCTTAATATGTATCCTATTTAGGTTATTAGAATGGACGTTCAACACGATAGGTCAAACTTCCTTCCATGGTTAGGAGTCATGATAGAAATAGGAAGTTGGTTAGGAGACATGCATAGTAGTGGAAGCTGTGTAGAATTCATGAAGTGGATCTTTCTCTCTCTTTTTTTCCCCTTCTTTTTTGCTAGAAAATAAACATCCTTAATTGATTAAATATGGGGGCAAATAAGTATTTAAAATTTAAAATAAGGGTGTAATGGTCAATCAAAAGTTTTTATGAGATACAAACTTTTATAGGTAGTATATATATATATATATATATATAGAGAGAGAGAGAGAGAGAGAGAGAGAGAGAGAGAGAGAGTACCTAAAATAAGTTATGACTTCGCAACTTGCGGGTGTTTGGCTTCATTTTGGATCGGGTTCACCTTGGGGCCAAACCAATTATCCAATTTTTTCTTTAATTTTGTTCTCTCTTGGGCCTCTATTGTTTGCATTAGTATGACAACTCTCTGTGCTACAAAGATTAGGATTAGGCAATGTTTTTTTTGGTTTTTTTTTTTTTACTGATGAAGTAATCAAGATTAGGCAATGTTGATCCTCTGTTGTTGATGGTGAAATAAGAAGCAATACTAACTTAGCATTAAGAAAGATGGTCCAGAAATTATTTGATAATATTGGTTTTGGTTTAGACTTTTTTAAGTAGAGAGCTCCTCTTTTCTTCTTCAAAAGTAGAGAGCTCCCCTTTTCATGTGCTGCTTGCCCAGTTTTTTACTTTTAAAACCTATTTTGAGGTATTGGTTCGTACTTCAAGGCTTTCACTTAGTGTTTGATAGGGTAAATCTTGAATTTGAAGACTTACACTTGTAGTATCATTGAGTGCTTCTTTAGACCTTTTTTTTTTTTTTTTTTTTGGGATAAGGTGCTTCTTATAGACCTTTGGGAGCCATTGAGCCAATAATCAATGTGTCCAACTAAATGATCTAGATTGTTAAAAATTAGGTAGTGCAATTTTTTTCTAGAAGTGCTAGAGGAAGTTTATCAAATTGAATACTTGAACTTGCCAGTTCTGAACATTGATTTCTTAGGCAAGGACCAACTAGTGGTGGATCTTGCATATTGTAATAATCAAATAGGTATTTCCTATTTAGTTACAAGATATCTGTATGTCTTTTTCTGTTATAATTTTTTTGTGACATGTTCATCCCTGACATATTTTTTCCTAATGGTTTAGGTGGCCGTGATGATGCAAAGTTGTCAATTCCAGTTACTATTGTGCTTCGCCATATGTTCACTCCTGCTGAAATGAGGGTAATGTTTCTACCTCACATCACCGTGACCTTGGGCCAAAAGGAGAGGAAAAAAGTGAAGGCAATATTTAAACTAATAGAAAGCTTTACTGAGCTTACTTTAGCTAGGCGCCTAATGCTGTTGTCACGGCATTAGAACATTTATTATATTAGGAAATAATTTAATACGTTATCTTGGAAGGCAACAGTTAGAAATATTGCAGCCGTTATTTTAGTTATATTGGTTGTTGTACTATTATTATTCAATATTCATTTATTTGTTTTTTCTTTATCATAAACGTACTAGTGTAGTAATGATAAAATATTCAAGACAAGTTTTTTTTTTTCTTACTTTGTCAGTTGTTTTTCATTAAAATGGTTAGATATGCTCAAATTCTTTAACTATTATTACTAATATTAGCATTATTTTGAATTTTTCTAATTATTGTATGTTATTTTGGGTTGAATCTCTTTTGATGTTTACAGTCCGACGAAAATCTACGCTCAGAACTAGAGGCAGACATTGAAGAGGAATGTCTAAAGCTTGGTCCGCTGGAGTCAGTGAAGGTATTCTAACTTTCTATTGGAATGCGTTCTCAATATTTTGTCTCCTTAGTATAATTGATAAGCTTACCATCTAATGGAGAATGTCATATTCTTAATTAGGATATGCCGACAATTTTACCATATGTGGCCATTGCTACAATTCTAGACATTTAGGTTAAAATGTCCTAAAGGTTCTTGCTGATAATTATTTTTTTATTTTTTTTTTTATTATTATTTTTTTTTAAAATTTTAAAAAAAGGGCTAAAGAGTTCTCATAATATAAGATTAGCTTGACCCATTCTTTGGCAACTTGCATTAACATCTGGATAGCTTTTAGGTGGGAACTTCAGGTGACCTTTTGTTAGGTGCTTTCTTGGACCGCTAATATAAGTTTTTGTGTTGTTTCACTTATAAGAATGACAAAGCAGCTAGGACAGGTTGATTTTTACTCAAATCCGGTACTGTTGTGTCAGAACAGGAAGCGCAGGTTACTGCTCCTACTTGATCAATTAGGATATTTGCGTGTGTTTCTGATCAGTGATCAGCCTGTTGCCAAACACTGGCTTGGTTCACTGGGTGCCCATGTGCCCATGTGCTATATTCTCACCCCTCCCGAACCCCAGTAAAAAAAAAAAAAACTAATGGTATTTCTTGACCTAAGCCAAAGGCCAGTGGCCCACCAAGCTCCTAAACTGCGCCAACCCTGGACAGCTAGATTTTTCCTGGGCCACAAGGTCGGTGGCATTGCCATTTTAGGTATAAGCTACATATTCGTGCTAAATCACCGAAAGGCAGATCTATGCCCTAGTGTGGTATGGAAACTAGTTGTGTTTAAATATAATTTTGTGGATCTTTCAAGTATGGAATTTCTTTTACTTGTGATGCTTCTAAAACTATTTTATCAATGTACTAGAGATTCTACTTTAATGTAGCAGTAGTTTAATTGGCATTTTTATTACTTATTTTCTTGAACGAATTGATTTATAATGCTTTAGTGCAATTTAAGTTTTCATCTGCATTCTGCAATTTGTTTGGTTAAAACATTTTGTGTCATTTTTGGCCTTCCTCTCTGACTTCTTACAGCTCATTATCTATTTGGGCTACTTAGATGATTTTCTCAATGTGCGTATCTAATATTATTTTAGCTGTTTCTATTCATGTTACATTGATTTGAGTAAAATGTCTTTTGGAAGGAGAGAAGAGAGAGGGGCCGGGGGGGGGGGGGGGGGGGTGTTGCATCTTGATGTCGGATTCATCTAATACTCAAATTTTAGAATATGAGGGTGGTGGACATGGCTGAATTATCTGATTGTCCATTTTTTTCTCCTCACATACTATAGGTCAAAATGAAATATATCTCTGACATAGCAACATGGGTACTTCGCCCATATTAAAATATCCATGCAGCAAAGAAATAAATAATGAGATTATATTGAATAATGAATTTGTTCCACCTTTCGTTTGTTGGACACACCTATTGGGTACATATCCAATTAGAAGGGATGCGGTGACACACCCCATACCAAATCATTGTCATGTCATGTATTTTGAAGTGTCCATGTAACATTGCCATTAATCATGTTTTCATGTTTGGTCCTATTTTGCTTAGTTTGGTCCATTCATCCAGTATGACATTCTGATCTTGATTAAAGTTATTACACAAACATATTTTTTGATTGCCCAAAATTCTCCTCCACAGAGCTAGTCTTGTTGCTATATATATATATATATAGTCTTGTTGCTATATATATATATATATATATATATATATATATTCTGAATTGCAAGAGTCAGATGACACATTAAGGGTATATGTTCACTAAGGCTCCACTTGTTTCGTCATAAAATATTTTGCAGCGTAAGATCATTTGCATTGTAAATCATCTTCAATGGAAAATTGTTGCCCATTTTTTGAATTCCTTCTGATCTATAAGATTAGTATTTTTGTCTGTACTAAATTTATATTTTACATTAATCCATTTCTTATTTTTGGTTTGGTTCTGCTTGCAGGTTTGCGAGAATCACCCACAGGGTGTGGTGTTGGTAAAATTTAAGGATAAGAAGGATGCCCAAAAGTGCATAGATTTGATGAATGGACGATGGTAATTTTTCTGACCCATTGGAAGTTTGTGTTCTTTATATTAGAACGAGCAATGATAGCATGATGAAGATTAAATAAGAGTTTGGTGGTAATTTTAAAAAATAAAATAAAATCGATTCAATAGGAGTTTGGCAGCTAATGACATCATACTATGTTTGAATAAACAGGCTAGCATACTTGATACTTGATTGTATTGATTTTATTCTCAATGTAGTGATCAATAGATATATATATATATATATATATATATATATAGAGGATGATCAAGTAAGCACGTGCCGATATAACTTATATCAACACTCGCATTGGGTGTTGTACCTTATGCATTAGTGAGATATGAGGTACATTGGACTAATGCAAGAGGTACAACCCCCAATGCATAGTGCTAATATAACTTATATCAACACATGCTGATGAGAACATAACCGATATATATATGGGGAGAGATCTGTTTACACTTGGTGTAAGAGTTGAACTTTTACACCTTTTTCCAACAATTGATTTTCTCTGCATCTAACAGTTCCTATTTTTTTAAAATTTTTATTCTATTTACACATAGGTTCGGGTTACGAGAAATAACCCAAAACCCATTTGATCTCTCTCTGGTTCTCAAATCTCTCTCTCCCTCTGGTTCCTGTAAAGAAGCTTCTTCCTAGAAGCTCTATCCATCCATGGCGCTGAAAATATGAACCCTTATGACAAGATCAAACCCACCAATGATGTCAAGAACCTGTTGATCAATACGCATAAGCCTAAACCCACCAAAATAAGGGCTGGTATCACTACTGGCTGGGAGGTTTAAGCAGAAAATAGTTGTATTTCTGAAGTAGCTCCCATTGGGTTGCTCCTCGTCATTGTAGTACGATTGATTATTGATATATTATACACATACATACCTAACAGATTAAGAAGGAGAAGAAGAAGAAGAAAAATCAAGAGTAATCTCTCAGTTTTTTTTTTTTTTTTTTTTGGGGGGGGGGGGGGGGGGGGGAATAGAGCTCAGATCTAATATCTAACTTTCGATTATATGGGTCCATGACCCCAAATAAATAAATAAATAAAGACCCCAAATAAATAAATAGAGACAAGTGTTGATTCTTTTTAGTTTTTTTTTTTCTTTTTCATTAAATTAGAGACAAGTTTTTAAAATTTTAATTAATCTACCATGCCGACAATCTCATCCACCACCCCAATAGAGAATTAGAAAAAAGAAAAAAAATCTGTGGAGAACTCATTTTTTCGGCGGCTGCAAAAATCTCCTTTTTTTCCGGCATGTGAACTCCAATTTTTTTCCCGGAAAGCCATCCCCAACTCAATATGTTCTAGTTTCCTTCTTGTTTACCTTTCATGATTGTGGGAATAAAAGCTTCTGGTTCAAAGTGGTTAGAACATCTTTACTAGCACCAAAAGGCCTGTTGTAGGGGGTGTTTTTTATTTCTCAGGTTTGTTTTCTTCATATTCATTACCCTCAGGAAGAGATTGTGGTCTTATTCTTCTGTGATGCAACATAGAGGAAGTTGGGTCCAAGAATGGAAGACGGGAAGGAAGGAGAGATGGGGAAGCTTAATGGGTTTACTGCACGAAGTTTTTGCCTTGTATTGGGTTCTAAGTAAGAGAGAGACCAAGAATGGGTAGGAGATGAGATAGGATTTAGATTGAATGGGAGAGCATTAATTGTTATCCATTTTACCCAAGAAAGAAAAAAAAGAAAAAGAAAAAGAGAGAGCATTAATTAGGGGAATGGGTTTCGGGTTTAATTATAAACTGACCCAAATTTGTTAATGAATGACACACTTATAGCTGTTGGATCAAAAGCCATCAAAAGCTACAAAAAGGTGTAAGAGGTTAACACTTACACCAGGTGTAAGTGGATCCCTCCCCTATATATCTTTGATATTAGATTTTTTTTTTTTTTATTCCTGAGAATTCACATATTATGGACATGCAGTACACTTTTGGCCATTTACTTATATTTTCTGTTTAGTAGCATTGTAACCCCATCTTTTTTATGTCTCAAGGAGGAAAATTCACACACACACACACACACACACACATATATAATTATTATTTTTTTCATTTTTGTGTTTTATTGGCGAGAGAGGGTAGAGAGTGGGGGATTTTTCTTTTTCTTTTTCCTTTTTTTTTTGGGAAAGGGGGGTGGGTGTGTTTGTTTACTGTGCATTAGCTTGGTTTTCAGGCCATTGCTGCGAGGAGTTGGGGGTGGGTGTTGGACCCCAAATATTAACTGACAGCTGTTGCAAATCTATCTACTCTCTTTGTCTCAGTGTTGTTCTTCTTCCCTTTTCACCTCGTTTTATAATTAATAAAGACATCAATTCTGGTTGTTGCCATATAGGTTTGGTGGTAGGCAAATACATGCCAGTGAGGATGACGGTTCTGTCAACCATGCTTTGGTCCGGGATCTGGAAGCTGATGCTGCACGATTAGAACAATTTGGCGCCGAACTTGAAGCTGATTGAGTTGGATTTTACATCATATTTATATTAAGAGTACATGTTACTGATCTCAAATCCCGTTGTAAGATTTCAGATAGCATGGGGAGCGCTTTTGTGACTATTAGCTAAATTTACAATTACCCTTGATTTCATTTTATATTTAAAATTTTGAAATTCGTTATTAAATGTACATGTAATAGTATCTGATCTACTGAAAAGGACAACTATGAATAAATTTAGGAGGAAATTTTGCGCATATTTTTATGGAACTTGGTCTTTTGTTTGATTTGCCTGCCTCAGTCGATTAGGAAGGTGAGAAACTAATCTTATAATCCAAGAGATTTCTTTTGACATTTGAAAACCCAAGCTTGCTCCTTGGTTTATTAATTGCCATGGTCTCCTTGTTTGGTTTCCATGGGAGGCTGAGAGGAATTAATCTACGTAGATTCAATATTGTTTGTATACTTGTTATTGCTCTTCTTTTCTTAGGGTAACAATCAGAAGTTTTCATGAGCTGCAGTGTTCTTCAGCGATGGATGCTTGATTTTTCAGTGAGTTGTGTTTTTCCCATGGGACATCTTTAAATTTTGCACAATTTGCTTTGATATTGTCTACCTCTTCTGTGTCAGGACTTTAGCAATGAAATCCTCTTAAATTAAGTGCTGCTCCCTTTATATCCAATCCCATGGTATTGAAAGCTAGTCCTTCAATGTTCATTTTCATCTAGCTGGATGACTTTTGCCCCAAGATAATTTTCAAATTCAATACACACAGCAACTGGTTACCACATTTTAAACCATGGTTGGGCCTCAATTTTTTGACAAGTACCCAATGCCCCCATGCAATAAATCAAGCAACCATCATCGCAGTTGTCTCTCTCTACTTTTTTGCACGAACCATTGTATCCATATACTGATTAATTGGTGTACAACTGATATTGGAGCAAGTCAATACAAATTCGAGTTGGCTGAAACGTTTTCTATTAACAACTTGTGAGACCTTGTTTCTATACGGACAATGCAAATAGTGATTGAAAGCCAGCTGTATTGAACCAAATGGGGGAGCTTTCTGAATTTTTTTCATGGGTCGAACTGCTGAGACAAAATTTAGTAATAAAAAGTAGCAACTAAACATTCTCAAGTGTCATGGTCCAAAAGATTTTGATTAGAACCATGAAATCAAACCAGCTTTTAGTACACTTGATGAGCTAGTGGGATTTTTTAGATGATGGTTACAAATCCTTGGGTTGGAAGTCACTAGTTTGCTAGCACCCGACATTGCTATGCGAACCCAGCACCCCCAACATGGGTGCTACCTAACCACCGAAGAGACAAACACCTCACTAGGGATGTAAATGAAATGAATCGATTCGAGCACTAGCTTAGGCTTTGTTTAATGAATTAACGAGCTTGAAAAAAATATGCTTGAGCTTTAGTTTCTTTACCTTACGAGCAAGCTCACACTTCCTTCTTTTCAAGTTGAATTCGAGTTGGGTTCAAAAGTACTAAAATGAATGAGTTAAGGTCAAAAGTATAATCAGAACTTGGCTCATTTATTTTGCTAATAAGAGTCCCTTATTGAGATGATGTCAACCAAGTTTGAGTAGAGAAAAACTTATATGTAATTGTAATACGGCTGATATGGTGTTACAAGCCAATGAGAGTGGAGTAAAGTGAGATTGTCAGAATACTTTTTGGTCTCACAATCCCACTTTATTTTGTTTCCATTGACTCATGATACCATGTGATTGTCACAGTTACAATGTAAACTCACTGGTTTGAATAGCTTGCTTCATTTCACAATCTTACAACCCACATCACAAGAATGCTATCATAATGTTGCCGTTGTTTTAGTTGCATTGGCCACTTTTCTTATGACCAAAAGAAAAAGAAAAAAAAACACATACACACACCCAAAAACTTAAAACAAAAAAGGCAAAACGAAAAAAAGGATTACTAACTTCGTAATAGATGAAAAGCTTGAAGCAGGTTCAAAAGATCAAAATAGCCAAGCATCAAGTCACCGAACCGGCTCATTCTTGGTGTTGACCGCCATGCCCTTTTCAACATCCCATCTGAAGCTAACTATGATGAAAGGCTCTCCAATACCTCTAACAGACACATCTGCCTTACTGCAGTAATTCTTTCTATTCTCTTCTGAAATAGTGGGAGCAATGCAAAACTCTAGTCAGAAATCAAAATAGGGTTTCAGCTCAGAGTAGGGGTGAAAAAAAAAACTGACAAACTGAACGACCAAACCAAACCGGCCGGTTTTGGTCGGTTTTTTACTGATTCGGTTGGGATCGGTTTGGAGAATTTAAATTTTCGGTTCTCGGTTCGGGACTGGTTTAGAATTTGGAAAACTGATAACTGACCGAACCGAACCCATTTAATTGCATTAAGGGTTCATTTCTTCATTCCAATACTGCGTTGTTTAGGAAACTTACCCCTTAATATCCCTGACCCTAACCCCTCTTCCATCTCGCTCATTCTCATTTCTCTCGATCAGCTGATCCCCGCCACGGCTCTCACTCTCACTCTCTGGTAGAATTCCAATATGAAAATAAAGAGAACTACAATAAACTAAGCAAATATTATCATAAACTTCTTGTTATCCCATCCCTCACGGTACAATCTTAAATGGGCTAGAATAATGACAAAACTTCCCAACAATCAGGAAAACTAGTAACTGAAAGGATAAGAACAATAATTCAAACTAAGAGCTAAGAACAATAGATAAGGATAAGCCTAAAGAAGATCTATGAGATAATCCATCAAGATATGAGAAAGGTTCGTATCATTTGCTGCCCTGTCGAAATTAGACTTGTCCACAAGTCGCAAAGTCAGGGAAACGAATAATGAAGTCCACATAATTCTCCCATGTAGAATCTTCTACTGACTTGCCTTCCCATTGGACCTTCCCATTGGACCAATACTTTTGTAATAGCTTGATTGCGGTATTTGAAAATTCCATGATCCAAAATCTAAACGGATGTACACTATGATGTTGTGAGATCTATGATGGGTGGTAGAGTGGCCGGCACCTGGGAGGTATCTCCAAGTTTCTTTTTTAGCAGAGACACATGGAATACTGGGTGGATTAGTGGGTAAGTCCAACTTGTAAGCTACAGGACCAATACGAGCTTGAACCTGGAATGGGCCATAGAATTTGGGGTTGAGTTTATGGGGGCCGCGATTTCCCAAGGATTGCTGGCGATATGGCTACAATTTTAAGAACACCCAATCACCCACAGCAAATGAGCGCTCTGCGATGTTGGTCAGCTTGTACCTTCATGCGATGCTGGGCTTGACGGAGGTTCTCAGTGAGTTGTTTCATGAGTTGATCCTTATTTTGCAAGGCTTTGTCAACAACATGTACACTTGTGAAACCAGGAATGTAAGTATCAATGCGTGGTGGCAGCTTACCGTAGACCACTTGAAATGGAGACATCTTAAGGGAGCTATGATAAGATGTATTATACCAAAACTCTGCCCATGGAAGCCATTTCGTCTAGTGAGTTGGATGTTGTCCAGCAAAGCACCTCAAGTAATGCTCAATGGAACGATTGACCACTTCGGTTTGCCCATCAGATTGAGGATGATAGCAGTGCTCTTAGAAAGCTGTATGGCTCGGAGCACAAAGTAAGCGTCCCAAAAAGCACTAATAAAGATGGGATTTCTATCACAAACTATAGAGTGAGGCATGCCATGTAGCTTATCAAGAGTTTGATAAAAAATTTCGGCTACCTTGGAGGCTGTATAAGGATGGGCCAATGGAGCAAAATGAGCAGATTTGCTGAATCGATCCACAACCACCAAAATTGAAGTCTTGCTGTTCGAGACCAGAAGTCCTTCTATGAAATCCATGGACACATCAGTCTAAACTTCAGCAGGTATAGGCAATGGTTGCAAGAGGCCTGGTGGGGCAATTATTTCAGCTTTGTTTCTTTGGCACACATCAGACTCTGCTACAAATTTTTTTTATAGCTTGCTTTATCCCACACCAATAAAAATTTGTCGAGACTCTCTTGTAAGTAGACAAGAACCCCGAATGGCCACCAAGAGGGGATGAATGAAATTCGTCCAAGATCTTAGAGCACTATGAGGATTTTGATAGTAGAACTATGCAACCCTTATAACGGAGGTTGTTGTTGTGGAATGAATAATGTGGAGCTAAGGAAGGATCTTGCTGTAGTTTTTCGACAATCACCTTAAGTTCCGAGTCTGTAGAACATGCCCTACAAATGTCGGCCAAGGCTGCAAAGATAGGAATGGATAAGGCATATAACTCAGCCTCATCATGAACACGGGACGGAGCATTAGCTGCAACATTTTCTTTCCTTGGCGATAGGCAATCGTATAGTTGTACCCCAATAACTTCGTGAGCCATTTTTGTTGCTCTAAGGTGGTGACTCTCTGTTCCAAAAAATACTTGAGAGCACGATGTTCAGTTAAGACTCGAAAATGTCGTCCTAACAAATAGGGCCGCCATTTAGAAATAGCAAAAATAATAGCTAACATTTCTTTATCATAAATTGAAAGGGTGCGATGTTTTTGAGCCAATACCTTACTAAGACAGGCTAGTGGGCGACCTTCTTGAGTTAAAACTGCACCTATTCCACAGCCAGACGCATCGCACTCAAGGATAAAGTCTTTAGAGAAATCTGTAAGTGCCAAAACTGGGGTGGTAATGAGAGCCTTCTTCAAACTCTCAAAAGAGAATTCAGGCCCCGAAGACCACACAAATGAATCTTTGCGAAGCATGTTTATGAGGGGAATAGCTATTTTCCCATAATTCTTAGCAAATTTGCAGTAATACCCTGTGAAACCAAGGAATCCCCGCAAGTTTTTTAAAGAAGCAGGTTTCTACCAATGTTCAATTGCTTCTATTTTGGAAGGGTCAACTTGAACCCCTTCAGTTGAGACAATATGCTCAAGGTACTCTACTGTAGGTTGGCAAAATTTGCACTTAGATTTCTTGACGTATAGATTATGCCCTCGCAAAAGTTGTAAAACAATTTTGAGATGTGCCAAATGTTCCTGCAAGGATGAGCTATATACAAGGATATCGTCAAAAAATACTAATACAAATCGCCGCAAGTAAGGCCGAAATACCTCATTTATTAGGCTTTGAAAAGTGGCTGGAGCGCTAGACAAGCCAAAAGGCATAACCAGAAATTCATAATGCCCCTCACGTGTGCGAAAAGCAGTTTTTGAAATGTCGTCTTCAGCAACTCGGATTTGGTCATAGCCGAAGCGAAGGTCCAAGTTAGAAAAAACCTTAGCCCCATGAAGTTCATCCAATAGCTTATCGATGACAGGAATGGGATATTTATCCTTCACGGTGATGTTGTTGAGTGCACGATAATCAACACACATATGCCACGTACCATCTTTTTTTTTTTCTTTTACTAGAAGAACTAGAGCAAAAAAAGGACTGGTACTAGGCCAAATAACACCAGAATCCCTTATTTCCTTGACTATTTTTTCAATTTCATTTTTTTGGAAATAAGGATACCTGTAAGGTCGGACATTAGTAGGGGTGCTTCCTTGTAGCAATAGGATATGGTGATCTTGGCTTCTTTTTGGAGGAAGGCCTTGAGGCTCAGCAAAGACATCTTCAAAATGATTCAACAACTCAAGCGCCATGGGATGAATGATTGGATCTGATATGGAATGTGACTGGATAAGATATAAAAATAACCCCTGTCTTTGTTGAGAAAATAAATTATGGAATTCCCCTTCTTTTTGGATCGAATCAAAGGTTGAGCTGAGTCCTCTCAATGTAATGTTGACATGGTGATGTGTAAATTGCATTAACTTGCCGAAATCCCATGTTATGGCTCCCAAAGATCTTAGCCAATCCGCTCCTAATACCGCCTCATAGCCACATACGGGAAGCAAGAAAAAATCACAAATAAACTGATGTCCTTGTAAAGAAAGTGGTACATTAAGGCAATGCCTTGGATTCTGCACATACACCCATTAGCAACTGTCACATTAATTGGGTTCATGGAACCTACAGCAAAGCCACATTGTTTGGCAATCCGTGGATGAAGGAAATTATGGGTTGAGTCGGTGTCGACCAGGACAGTGACTTATCAGTTCTTAAGATGGCCCAAAAGTCTCATCGCCGTATGCCAGGGGGTAGTGAGCTTGCATTAGATAACATGGGTGTAATCCATTTTGTGGGTGGGGCCAGTAAGGATACTGCCATGGGTGTGGAGCGAGGTGGAATAGTTCTAGGGGTTGTTCGCCTTGTAATAGTGGCTAAAATGGCATTTATAGACTCCTCATGTTGCTTTGCTATAGCATATGCTCTACTTAAAGATGTGGGATTGAGAAGCTTTACTCCTAGTCTAACTTCATCATTAAGTCCCGAAATTAAACAACGTATCAAGAATGCTTTGGGTAAAACCAAACTTCGATTAGCCAAACGTTCAAATCTGGTTTGGTAATCCTGAACCGTGCTGGTCTATCGAAGCTTAGACAATAATCCTTCTGGATCTTCATCTTCCGCATTGCCAAAACGGGTGCACAAGGTGTCACACTCCATTTTTGCACCTCCCTACTAGGGCTCATCATTTCATACATGCTTTTGTTTTGTTTTTGAGTCCAGTCACTTGCATTAGTTTTTTAGGATCATAAGAATTATGGATATGAATTTTGGTTCAATTCGGAGTTGATCTTGAGGGATGATGAGAGCTTTTGTGACTTGAGGGGCATAATTGTCTTTTAAGTCACAAACTTTTCATTTGACCTTAAAATGATCTCCAAATTGCCAATTGGAGTTCATATTGATGCATATGAGGTATTCCTAAGTTCAATTTGATGAATCAATGGCTTAGGGTTAAAATGGCTCAATATGGTTCAAGTTGGTTAATTGACCCCTTCGGGTTGGCTCAATTCAACTCCTAATTACTCATCAATTTTTTTCAAATTGACTTTAATTAGTCTTTACTTTGTCCCTAAAAGTGTTTTGGAAAATTTAATTTTGGTTTGGAAAGCATTTGGTTTGATCCTATGTACATACCTATGCTTTGCAATGGTAGTGCATAGCGATTAACCGCCTTTGTCAAACCTAACCATGCACCTATGGTTAGTGGCTTTTGTCCTAAAATGTTTAAAAATATATTCCTCATCGAAAAACGGTCGTTTTGGCTTTTATTTCATCAAAATTGGAGTTAATTTGACCCCTAAAACACTCCTAAAAGGAAAAGAAGTCAAAAAAGGGTGAAAAACTGAAGCGGGCTCGGGTGACGACCCAAGCCCAGGAGGCTAGCCGCCCAGCTTTGGTTGCTAGCAACCTAAGGCCTGGTGGTTACCTGAGACCACTTCCCTATTTTTGTGCTGAAACGAGATTTTTTTTTTATTTTGACGTACTAGGACTCTTTTGGACGACTTTCCTCCTAGTTTTTTGTAACTCTTGAGTTTCTCAAGCACCAAGGAAGTCTCTAATAACCCTTGGATTAATTTTTAGGGTTTTAATCCTAGCCATTAATTTATCCTAATTGAACTCTATAAATACCCCCTATGCTTCAGCACTAGGAGAGGCAATTGGATGCCATTTTATGCATTAAACCTGAGTGTTTGAGAGAAAATAAAAGAGAGAGAGCTAAAGGAGAGTTGGAGTTCTTGCTGTAGCCTTAAAGAAACTTGATTCAAGTCATCCACAAGTCAAGAAGAGAGTCTCTACAGCAGCAAGGAAGCTTTCCTAAGGTCTTTTTCTGTTTTATTCAAGCTTAAATTAAGGTTTCTTATAGAATAGGTCTATTGCATGCTAAAGTTGAGTTTTTTTTATCATGTATTATAGCTTTAGTTAGTTAATAAACATGGTTTAAATATTGTTCATCATGAGTTATGCATGCTTTAGGGTTGTTTTATAGTTTTTAATGCAAGTGTGTGAATTTAGGGTTTCTATTGTCCTTATTTCATGTTGGTTGCATATAGCATGTTAAAGTAGGGTTTTCTATTGGTTTTTCTTCATGTTTGTTATATATATGATGTATATAGAACAACTATGATATTTTCTGCATGCGTGTAGTGGATTTTAGGGTTTTTATGCATATCTTAGTATTAGGATTGCATTAAGGTTTAGTTTTATTCACTGTTTATGTTATTTGCATGATTAGTGGATGAATTTAGGCCTTACTACTATTCTGTCCAGATTTCTTTATTCTTCTTTTTGATTTGTTTTGAGCACGTGTAAGGGTGCAAATAGGGGTGATAGTCGCCTTATTGCTCATAAAGTCATTATTGCTTGCTAAAGCTTGGAGTTATTGTATAAGGTAAGTGGGTTTAAAAGTGCCCTAATTCACCTTTTTCTATCCCTAATTCTTTCCCTTCTCCCTCTTTTAGGGTTATTTCTTAATATGAACATATGGTCCTAATCAAAGGTTTCCTTGATTAATAAAATACTTGTTTTTTGTCAAAGTTTTCATCTTGTGGAAGTTTTCCTAAATTCAAGCTTAATTTATTTATCAAATTCTCTTTCGAATAAGGAAACCTAGGGTTTTTTTACCATAGGTTTATATTAGGTTGTAACCCTATTTAAATCGAACTAAGTGGACTTTGATCCATGTATTCTGTTGCATGGTATGTAGGCGCTTTGAGGTTCAAGTCCATTCTAGGATCCAAGTATCCTAGGTTGTTTTTTTTTTTTTTTTTTTTTTTTTTTTTTTTTTCTCTTTTCTTCCTTTTTCTATTTTATTTTCTTTATGTGATTATGCATGGATGAATGGGTGGAATTTATGATATGCATGCTGTCTTGTGATGATATATGTTGATTTTTGTATGGTAAGATCTTAATTTAGCCCAAATAAGCTAAGAGACCGTAAGGGTGACATGGGTGCCTATAAGCTTTGCCTAGAACCTTCCCATGTCATAACTTAGCCTCCGAATCCCCGATTTCCTTAGTTTCCGAAAGACTGTTTTTGCCTTTCATTTTCAAAATATGGGGTCATTCAAATTGTTTTCTTAAAACAAAGTGTTGTTAGGGTTTTTCTTGTTTCCTTTAAAAAATAAGGTGGCGACTCCTTTTTTCTTTTTTCAAAACTAATTCTTTCTTTTTTGTTAATCCTTGTGGGCCACTTTTTTGGGGTTCATAGTTTGGCAACTCCACTGGGGATTGGTGGGTTAGACTCTATATAGTTTAATTGGGCTAAATTAATTTCTTATACTTAATTAAAATCAATCACATACATCCGTTTGATTGTGTGCTTTCATTTATTGTATTGTGTGCGCAACTTTTGCATGATAGGCTCGATTGTCCCTCGATGTATCCTTGCCAATGATGGGCCTAGTTTCAACCTTGGTTTTCCTGATTCCAAGTGTTAGGACGAAAGCTATCAACCTCTTTTGCCTAGTACCCTTGGGTATATTAAATGAATCAATTATATACTGCTGGACCCACGCGACATTCTTGATGCCACATATGGTTAGGTATAAAGATTGGTTCAAGCAAGTGATGGACCTTAGCCTACCCTCTTGTAGTACATGTAGTGGGCCTTATGAGACACTATTGGTTCACCATTATGGACTCACACTTGATTGTAATGATATCATGCCGTGCTTGTGTTGTGTTGCTATGCTTATAAGTTGTGTTGTGCACTTAGGTTTATTTTAACCTTGGGTAATGATCGACACTTGATATATGATCTCACCTACATACCCTTAATAAGTACCTCCATCCTTCACTCAAAGGGCTCCCTAAAGGAAGGATGGACTAATTAAAGGTATGTAAGCTAAGACCATTTAATCATGGGCTTTTAAATAAACCGATAGGGGCTTGTTTGGAGTAAAGTATTTGACTAAGAGTTAAGAAGTAGGGGCTCATTCATGTTTATGTCTTTAGTATGTCACCTCACCCTTTGTCTTAAGGGACACTTTTAAGGATGAGGTGTCTAACTAAAGAGATATCCTGTTTAGACCTAGCTTATAGTTTGCTTACACTTGGGGGAAAGTAACTCTTGATAGTTTTTTGATGGTTAATGGTTTGAACCTAAGACTAAGTGACTCACTTACATGTCCTTAGTACATCACCTCACACTCTAAGGTACCCTTGGAGATGAGATGTCTAACTAAGGGAGTGCTTTATAAGATCACACTTATTAATTTAGTGCAGTCATGGACATTTTATTAAAATATTGTTGGCCATAGCCTAAAAAGGGGGACTTTATTCTTTAAGGAGGACTGGATTAAACCCATGGTATCTTTTAGAGACTAAGGATTAGAGTGGAACACCTCATCACTTTCATGGTTGAAGTTGGCAATGCAACATGGGAAGAAATTAAGGGAATGCTTTGTGAGATCATACAAAAGTTGAATAATATCTTGGCAATTATTCAAGTTGTTCCTCAAGACCAATCCGAACCTATGAATCAGCATTAGTCTAATTCAAGGGCTACCATATCCAAGGGATATAATGGAGCAGAGTCAAAGGCCCAAGGGATATAATGGAGCAGAGTCAAATGCCCAAACCGTCAAGAAAGAACCTCGCCAATTCACCAAACTTTACATGCCAATGAGTGTCGTTTTTGAGAAATTGAAAGTGAAAGGTTTACTTCAACCCCTTGAATTAGCACCTTTACCCAATCCATTGTCCCGTAGTTTTAAAAAGAACGAGTATTGTGATTTCCACCAAGGTAAGGGACATAGCACTGATTGATGCCAAAGGTTGAAACATAAAATCCAAAACCTTATTGACCAAGGGGTGATCACTTTTCCTAAACCAACCAATACTCCAAATGTTCTCAAAGCTCTTCCATGAACCCATTTTTGGCCACTGTAAGCCCAATCACTTCACCTTAGCCATATGCCAATCCACAAAGATCTCTTGCTAAAATTAAGCAAGAATTTCCAATTCATGGCCCGTATCATTTAAGGGATACCCAAACTCTTGCTAGCATGGGGGTTTTTGATTTTGAGGCTCAAGAAACCTTCAACATTCACTGGGATACTGTTGGCAACAAAATGAAGAACAAGAAGGCTTAATTCACAAGAAGAAGGTATTTGATGCCTTGAGGTTGTTGGGAAAGATAATGCGTTTTTTTGGTGCTTGTTGCTACGCCAATTCTATCATGGTTGTCTGTGGTAAAGAGTTTAGGTTTTCTTTTGCTTTCTAATTAGTTGATTGTTTTCAATCTCCAAGTCAAATGTCTTTTGAAGTTCTGAGTCTTTTGAGTCCTAGTCATTGTCAAGTCAAGATTTTCAATGTGTTCTTCTTCATTCCTTTAATAAAATGTTTGACTTCAAAAATCTCATTGTCTCTCTATTTCTCTTCTTATCAATCAATTAACAATCAAAGTGGCATAAACACAAGAGGTTCAAAAGCTCCTCCCGCTAAAGGAGCAAACATAATGACTAATGAATGAACTGTAATTAATTAACTAGGAAACAATGAAATGTCTAAAATGGTAAACATAGGGATCACCCGCCCACCATACTACATGAAGACATAGGCCAAACAACTTAATAAAGTTGTTGAGCTCTTACAAGAAGCAATTCAAAGATCTAAAGAAAGAATCAACTAGCATGGTGTAAGCTTTTGGAGATGTTTATTTCCCTCTCCCTTAAAAGGAAAAGAAAAAAGTTAAAAGCAAAAAATTGAGAAAAAAAAGGAAAAAAAAAAAAACAAGAAAACAAAAAAAGTACAAAAAGAAAGGGAACGGATTAACATCCAAAAGCCTCGAGAAGGAGAATCAACAACAATCAAGAAAAAGTTTTATGATCAAAGAAGACTATAACCCATGTTCGTGACTCGCGGGAGAAGTTCAAGCCAAGTAAGGGTGGTCCCTATGTGGTTATGTGTAGAGCCTAAGCCCACTAGATTGAAAAACTAAAAAGTTGACCTAGGCAAAAGTTAGGGCTTTTGAAAAAAAATAAAAAAATAAAAAGAAAAGAAAAAATGATGAAAAAAGAAAAGTGAATCTCTTGAACCACGAGGACCTGATTCTCCACTAAAAAAAGAAATGTTTGTTTTGTAAATGTCTTATGAATATCAAAGGGGAGATACGTAGGCAGTTCATAAAGTTACTTTGGGTGCGGTCCAATCCATTGAAAAAAGAAAAAAGAAAGAAAGAAATGGGCTTTGCATATAACCAACCATTGAAGGCAATTCTTTGTGATAAGTTAAGAGGAAACAGTCTCATTCATCAAATTAGTGAGCTAAAATATTACATGCCATCGAGAAAGTTAATATGATTATTCTTCTTGTTCTTGTTTGGTTCTAGTCCTTCTGATGTCCCTCCACTTTCCTTCTTTGCCTCTTGTGTGTTTCTAATGGTCATAGACCTCGTCCTTTAAAAAGTATTCAGTCATGATGATTCATTTGTGGGGTCCATCAAATTCTATATCTTCTTACCTTTTGACTTAAACTCTTACCATAAATTTAATGATGGAAAAGGATAGCGGTAACCACTAAGGAATGATTTGCCTTACCTATAGGCATGAGACTTTGTGAACTTGGGGCTGTAATTGATTTGCTTTAATGGGTGATTAAACATGTGCTGGGGCTGGTTTGTTTTGTTCCGAGAACTCAAATGAATTTATGAAGATAATGGGATGGGTCTTCATGAGTTGAATTTCTTTGCGCTAATGAGAAAGGAAAGAATGGAGAAAAGAAAAGAAGAAGAACCCACTATGTTGAAAACCCGAAAGGGTGGCCTAGGCAAAAATTAGGGCAACCCGCTAGGTTGAAAACCCATAAGAGCAATCTAGGCAAAAGTTAGGGTTTTGAAAAAAGAGAAGTGAAGAAAAAAGAAGAGAAAAAGAGGTGATTTCACTCTATTCCTATATCTTGAAAAAGAATTCATGGGTTTGACCTAATCCTCCTAAAATGCATTATTTCCTATGAAGGCTTGACCACAACTTTTAAAAGAAAAATGCTTTTAGATAAATCGTATGACTGTGCTAAGAACCAAAAAGCTTTACAAGAAAAATTTGATGAAAATGAAAATTGTTTCAATACATGTCTTCTTATGTGAGTCTCATGTCTTTTGGCTAAGCCATAGATATTTACGAAATAATCAATAGGAACTTTCCCCCAATCGCTTCAAATACTCAATGAAGAGATGGGATTTCAATAGTATACTGAGTTCTGCGGGACTCATAAGGATTACCTTTATGTGTGAGAGTTCAGTGGAACTCATGTGGATCACCTTTCTCAATTGAGGAGTTCTTCGGAATTCCTATGGAGTACCTTTATGTGTGGAGAGTTCAGTGGAACTCATGTGGATCACCTTTCTCAGTTGAGGAATTCTTCGGAATTCCTGTGGAGTACCTTTATGTGTGGAGAGTTCATTAGAACTCATGTGGATCACCTTTCTCAATTGAGGAGTTCTTTAGAATTCCTATGGAATACCTTTATGTATGGAGAGTTTAGTGGAACTCATGTGAATCACCTTTTTCAGTTAAGGAATTCTTTGGAATTCCTATGGAGTATATTTATGTGTGGAGTACCTTTATGTGTGGAGAGTTCAGTGGAACTCATGTGGATCACCTTTCTCAGTTGAGGAGTTCTTTGGAATTCCTGTGGAGTACCTTTATGTGTGGAGAGTTCATTAGAACTCATGTGGATCACCTTTCTCAGTTGAGGAATTCTTCGGAATTCCTGTGGAGTACCTTTATGTGTGAGAGTTCATTAGAACTCATGTGGATCACCTTTCTCAATTGAGGAGTTCTTTAGAATTCCTGTGGAGTACCTTTATGTGTGGAGAGTTTAGTGGAACTCATGTGAATTACCTTTTTCAGTTAAGGAATTCTTTGGAATTCCTATGGAGTATATTTATGTGTGGAGTACCTTTATGTGTGGAGAGTTCAGTGGAACTCATGTGGATCACCTTTCTCAGTTGAGGAGTTCTTTGGAATTCCTGTGGAGTACCTTTATGTGTGGAGAGTTCATTAGAACTCATGTGGATCACCTTTCTCAATTGAGGAGTTCTTTAGAATTCCTGTGGAGTACCTTTATGTGTGGAGAGTTCAGTGGAACTCATGTGGATTACCTTTTTCAGTTAAGGAATTCTTTGGAATTCCTATGGAGTACATTTATGTGTGGAGTACCTTTATGTGTGGAGAGTTCAGTGGAACTTATGTGGATCACCTTTCTCAGTTGAGGAGTTCTTTGGAATTCCTGTGGAGTACCTCTATGTGTGGAGAGTTCAGTGAAACTCATGTGGATCAACTTTTTCAGTTGAGGAGTTTTTCGGAATTCCTAGAGAGTACCTTTATTTCAATTTCAATTTTCAATCTCACTTGGTTAAATATATTCATGACTTGAATATATTTCTCCATTTCAAAAGTATATTCGTGCCTAATGGTTTGAATATGCTTCTCTTTTTGCAATCTTACATAGTTAAATATATTCATGACTTGAATATATTTCTCCATTTCAAAAGTATATTCATTCCTAATGGTTTGAATATACTTCTCTTTTCCAATCATTTTTCTATCTCACTTGGTTAAATATATTCATGGCTTGAATATATTTTTCCATTTCAAAAGCATATTCACTCGTGATATGCTTCTCTATTTCACTCTCTATTTGCAATCTTACTTGGTTAAATATATTCATGACTTGAATATATTTCTCCATTTCAAAAGTATATTCACTCTTAATGGTTTGAATATGCTTCTCTATTATCATTCTCTGTCTTACTTAGTTAAATATATTCATAGCTTGAATATATTTCTCCATTTTAAAAGTATATTCACTCTTAATTGTTTGGATATGCTTCTCTATCATCATTCTCTATCTCACTTAGTTAAATATATTCATGACTTGAATATATTTCTCCATTTCAAAAGTATATTCACTCTTAGTGGTTTGGATATGCTTCTCTATCATCATTCTCTATCTTACTTGGTTAAATATATTTATGACTTGAATATATTTCCCCATTTCAAAAGTATGTTCATTCATAATGGTTTGAATATGCTTCTCTATCTCAAGTTTTAATCCCTAGTGGTTTGAGTATATTCATTCATAATGGCTTGAATATGCTTTTCTGTTATCAATTGTCAATCCCATATCATTGTTAGTATTTCTCTAGGCTTTCTAGCAAAAATGGGTTGTTCTTTTATCATTGGCTCATTAGTGAAACTTGTTTGCCAATGAGGGGCTTCTGTCACACCCCATTTTTGCACCTCCCTACTAGGACTCATCATTTCATACATGTTTTTGTTTTGTTTTTTAGTCTAGTCACTTGCATTAGTTTTTTAGGGTCATAAAAATAGTGGATATGAATTTTGATTCAATTCAGAGTTGATCTTGAGGGATAATGAGAGCTTTTATGACTTGAGGGGCATAATTGTCTTTTAAATCACAAACTTTTCATTTGACCTTGAAATGATCTCCAAATTGTCAATTGGAGTTCATATTGATGCATATGTGGTATTGCTAGGTTCAATTTGATAAATCAATGGCTTAGGGTTAAAATGGCTCCAGGGCCAGTCCTGAGTTTTTTGATGCCCTAGGCGAACTCTTAAAATGGGGCCCTTTATACATATTCATACACGCATAACAAAATTTACACCTAACAATTTTTTTTCCCTAATACACACAAAATTTGCCTAAATATATGAGTACTAAAATTTTCTTATATAAATTAAGATAAAAAATAAATCTTTATAAGAACTATAAATAAATAAAATTGGACCTTCTTACTTTGTAATTTAGAAATAATCACATATACAAGAAGAAGAAAAAAAAAAGCAAAATTTAAAGCTATAATGCCAAAAAGAAATGAACCAACTATAGCAAAGTATCACTTAAATATTACTCTTCTAGCATTTTTAGCTATAAAATCACTTATTAAGTTAGTATAATCAAGCCTTTTTACCATATCATGTTTAATAGATAATATAGCTAATCTGGTCAATCTTTCCTATGATATAGTGGAACATAGGTAAGATTTGATCAACTTCAACTTTGAAAAAATTATTTTTGCAAATGCAACTATAACTGGTATAATCAACAATATTCTATAAGCAATTCAAGTATTTGGGAAACAACTGTCCATTTCTTTCAAATAATTAAGTACTTCAATTAGCCTTTTTAAATATGTTGTTAAAACTTCTTTCAAGACCTTTAATTCTAAAAATAAATCTCCCCCAATAATATCAGAGTGCCCCTTATGTGTATAGAGACTAATATTATATATATATATATATAAGAAAAAGTAAAGAAATTAATTAATTAAAGAGAAAATGGTTTAGACGTTTGGTCTACTCAACTTATTTGTCTAAGAGGTAATCAAATACTTTTAATATTTCAAATAGAATTCTGATATGATCTGATTAGGATGGAAGCTTTGAGAGGTTGAGAGTACTAAGAGAGGAAGAAAGGAGGAGGTTGGAATTTGAAGGCTCGAGGTAAACTGACAGAGGCGTTAGATCTGATTTGATTTTGGGTTAAATGCTTTTTTTTTTTTTTTTTTTTTGGGCTTGGGTTGAGTAGATTATTTGGCCATTTGAGTTATTGTCTATGGACTTGGCTTAAAAACTTAGGAATTATTTCGGGTCCTTAAACTTGGATTAAGGTATTTTCTCATCTAGTTATTAAAAAAAAATGTTTTTTTTTTAGACTTATTATAAAGGTAATAACTAAGTTGGGGCCCTTATTTTTTGTCAAAATTTTGGAGCCTTAGGCGACTGCCTGAGTAGCCTGACCTCAGGACCGACCCTGTTAGCAATGTACGGATATCATCAACCTCCCTATTGAGGTTTCTCTCAAAACCCGATGGAATTTCTAGTTTGGCCATGATCGAGTGGTCTGATACCAAATGGTAGAATTCCAATATGAAAATAAAGAGAACTACAATAAACTATGCAAGTATTATCATAAACTTTTTGTTATTCCATCCCCACGGTCCAATCTTAAATAAGCTAGAATAATAACAAACTTCCTAACAATCAGGAAAACTAGTAACTGAAAGAATGGGAACGATAATTCAAACTAAGAGCTAAGAACAATTGATAAGGATAAGCCTAGAGAAGATCTTTGAGATAATCCAGCAAGGTATGATAAAGGTTCGTATCACTCTCGCTCAGTCGAGAAAGAGACGATGTGGAGATCTGTAGCAGCGAGAGCTTCACTCTCCAGACACGCAGCACGGAGCTTCCGCACAACTCAAAACCCAAAGGTACCCTCCTGTGAAACCCGAACCTTGATTCCACATTTCTCAACATGGGTCTCCCCTGAAACTTCCCTTTACCAAAACCCTAGATTTTTCTCTCAGTACTCAACAAACCCTAGTAGTGAAATCACGGATGCTCCTTGTACTGATAGTAATGGTGAGTTTGATGAAAACCCTGACCTTCTCACATTGGAATCTGAACAATCTCCAGTGATGTTCGATGAGGATTCGGGTTCGGTTTCGCAAGAACCTGATTCGTTTTTCGAAAATGGTGATACCCAGATTGATTTGTATAGTGTTGAATCCAGTAGCATTGATGAAGAAGCGTATGAGATTGATTTGGAGAAATTGGAGAGTGTGTTGTCTCTGCTTCAGAGTAGTTTAGACGGATCTTTGGAGTCAAGTCTTGATAGCTTAGATTTGGCTTTACATGAAGAGTTTGTAGTGAGAGTAATTGAAACCCCGCTTGTTCCGGGTGAGAATTTAATTAGGTTTTTCAAGTGGGCATGGACGAAGCAGGGGGGTTTGGTAACTACCCATGTTGTGGATACCCTTGTTCGAGCTATTAGTGGTGGTCTTAGGAAGAAAGAAGCGTATTTTTTGTGGAATTTAGTGAAGGAGATTGGCGAGAAGGAGAATGGTGTGTTGAATGGGGAGATTCTTAATGAGTTGATAGCTTTGTTTTCAAATCTGGGTAAGGGCAAGGCTGGATTTGAGGTGTATAACAAGTTTGCGGAATTTGGGTGTGTCCCCAATGAGGATACATACTATTTTACGATTGAAGCACTATGTAGGTGCTCCATTTTTGATTGGGCTGCATCTGTTTCTGAGAAGATGCTCAATGCTGGAAGCTTGCCAGATAGTGAGAAAATTGGGAAGATTATTTCTTGGCTTTGTAAGGGGAGTAAAGCTAAAGATGCCCATTTGGTTTATTTGTTGAGGAGTAAAGCTAAAGAAGTTTATGAGATTGATTTGGAGAAATTGGAGGGTGTGTTGTCTCTGCTTCAGAGTAGTGTAGACGGATCTTTGGAATCAAGTCTTGATAGCTTAGATTTGGCTTTACATGAAGAGTTTGTAGTGAGAGTACTTGAAACCCCACTCGTTCCAGGCGAGAATTTAATTAGGTTTTTCAAGTGGGCATCAACGAAGCAGGGGGGTTTGGTAACTACCCATGTTGTGGATACCCTTGTTCGAGCTATTAGCGGTGGTCTTAGGAAGAAAGAAGCATATTTTTTGTGGGATTTAGTGAAGGAGATTGGCGAGAAGGAGAATGGTGTGTTGAATGGGGAGATTCTTAATGAGTTGATAGCTTTGTTTTCAAAGCTGGGTAAGGGCAAGGCTGGATTTGAGGTGTTTAACAAGTTCGCGGAATTCGGGTGTGTCCCCAATGAGGATACATACTATTTTACGATTGAAGCACTATTTAGGCGCTCCATTTTTGATTGGGCTGCATCTGTTTCTGAGAAGATGCTCAATGCTGGAAGCTTGCCAGATAGTGAGAAAATTGGGAAGATTATTTCTTGGCTTTGTAAGGGGAGTAAAGCAAAAGATGCCCATTTGGTTTATTTGTTGGCGAAGCAGGAGAGCAAGTTCCCACCTCGATCTTCAGTTAATTTCTTGATTAGTTCACTATGTCGGGATGATGAGACCGTCCAATTAGCTTTGGAGATGTTGGAAGATTTCTCGGCAGAAGTGCGCAAACATGCTATTAATCCATTCTCTGCTGTAATTCGTGGTTTGTGTAGGATCAAAAATGTTGAGGAGGCGAAAAAGTTGCTGTTTAAGATGATTGATGCTGGTCCGCTTCCTGGAAATGCGGTCTTCAATTCATTGATTAACACTCTTTCTAAGGCTGGAGATATGGAAGAGGCAAAGGAGATGATGAAATTGATGGAGAGTAGGGGGCTGAAACCAGATGTATACACTTACAGTGTTATTATGAGTGGTTATGTGAAGGGCGGTCAGATGAAAGATGCTTGTAAAGTCTTGTCTGAAGCCAAAAAGAAACATACCAAGCTGACTCCCGTGACTTACCATATACTCATTCGTGGGTACTGCAAACTTGAAGAATTTGACAAGGCTTTGAAGTTGTTGAGTGAGATGAAAGATTTTGGAGTCCGACCTAATACTGATGAGTATAATAAGTTGATCCAATCTCTTTGCCTAAAGGCTTTAGATTGGGGAACGGCAGAGAAGCTGCTGGAAGAAATGAAAGAGAATGGCTTGCATCTCAATGGAATCACTCGGGGTCTCATAAGAGCAGTCAAGGAGATGGAAGAGGAAGGAGTAGAGACTAGAGAAGTAAGTGCTGATACTTAAATTACTTGCAGGTTGTTGGAAGTGAATATAACATGAAGATGTTGAATTCCCATCTCTGTAGCCTTTTTTTTTCCATCCATTTTGCAATGAGATATAAGAGTGAACCTTTGTGGTTTTCTTTTTCTTAATTTGAATTCATGCATTATACACCTTTGAGAAGGAAGAAAATAGAATAGTTTCATTCTTTAATTTATTTATTGGTTCCTTTTCGTTTGATAGCCAACCCCCCCCCCCCCCCCCCCCCCCCCCCCAAAAAAAAAAAAAAAAAAAAAAGAAGGAAGTTTCCCATCAATTGTGCTCAGAACAGTGTAAATTTTTTTTCTCTAGTTCAAAAGGGGCTGCTGTGTGCTTCTTCATAATCTTGTGAGTTTATTTTTGAATTTTTTTTTCTTCTTAGCTTTTATATTTCTTTTCTTTTTGTAGTCGTGGCTGCATTTTGCTTTGTAAAAACTGGAGACCTGGATGTCATACAGACCTATGGTTTGTGTGTGTGTGTGTGTGGAAGAGGATAAAAGGATATATCCTCAGTCAAGGTAATTGAAATTCCTCCAATTTTGTTCTCCAAATTTTTTTGAATGTTAATTTCAGTTGCTTAATGGTTCAGAAATTTCAATATTTGCTCTAATGTTTGAGAATTTCTTTCTTTTTGGGTGATTTTGCTGAATATTTCTATTTTATTATTTTCATCATTGTTGTTGTGGTTGCTGCCTCTTTGTTTTCTCTGGTTGAGATCAGACGTATTATGTTCTGTGAACTTCTTACAGTTGAAGGTATCCCCAAAATGTTGCGGATGCAGCATCATAGATTTTGCCTTTCTTGACTTGCACATTGTATTTATGGTTTATAACCAACTGAAATTGATACTATCTGGTTTATATCTATTAGTCCAGCCTGATACTTAAAGCCATGGAATCTTCATTACGAATGAAATGGACAGGATTACAAAGGCATTAATTTGGTCAAGATCTGTCTGAAGAGAGATGTATTTGTTTTGTTTATCACTGGTGGTGCTTAATCAGTGTGCTTCCAGGTTTGGCCACGAACATAACATATCTGGTTCATGTCTGTTCTTTGGTAACTTAGAAGACTATATTTTAATATGATATCGCATGCAAGTCTAGCACGAATTATTCTCCTGTTCTAAAATTATGCTCTGTATTTTTTAATATCCTCTCTAACCGTGTTCTTTAATAATTAAAAAAGAAATAATACACAATTCACCCTCTCTTATTGTGTTCTTTAATAAAAAAAAATACATTTCCTTTTTGTGAAATCTGTAACTGATGATTCTAACATCAAGATTATGCGCCTCCACATGCACTTGAGAGGGCATCACAATGTTTCTTATCAGGAGCAAAAAGAAAAAAGGGGAAAACAGAAGAAGAAGAAGAGAGGACAGAGAGGGCATCATAATCACCTATTCACCTGCCTACTTGGTGAGGCCTTCAGTAATTCCCAGGATCTCCCACAACAAGGCACCTTAGCATTAACACTGGCTCACAATGGTATTGGTGGTACTTTCCATACACATCGAAGGCTTTAGGGTAAGCATCAAAGGCAGTGGTGTCTGTTGCAAGACTCCTCATCTCTTTCTTCGCTGAGAGGCAGCACAATTCTTCCTCCCATTGTCTTCATCCTTCTGTGATCTGTTGTGATTTTCAGCATGCTGTTGGGCTTCAACAACGCTGCCAATGATGTTGTGTGATGAACTGGGTTCTCTCTCTCTCTCTCTCTCTCTCTCTCAAAATTCAACATTCTTTTCATTTGTTTTTCTTCCAGTCAATTCTCTAAGACTACCCCATAGAGAAAGATATGATCCTAGCCTAGGTTATGAAAGTTTTAACAATAGTTCATAAGTCATTTGCCCATGCAATCTTCCCATTTGATGATTTCTTGACAAAATACAAAGAAAATGAAATCAATACATATTTTTCCAAATACCCTCTACACATTTGATCCTACCATTCCTTTTTATCCATCGTTCCCATCCTAATATTTGGCAAAGTGTGGATTCATTTGTTATGGATGCCTCTTCTCTTTTACCTACACACTTATAGCCAATAAAACACTTAGTGGGATAGTACCCTCTTTGTATCCATCACCTTGTTTGCAAGATACAAGATCTTATCTTTCACCATAAGTTAAAATGGAATTAGAAAAATTAATATCATTTTGTTTGATTATAATTTTTCATGTGTAAAGCACATGTACCTCAGCCAGTAATAATAATAATGCAGGTCAAATAACTAGGTTGCTGTTGAATATTTCACTCAAGAAGAATGAAGCACGAAGAGTGGGTGGCACCAATACCATGTCTTCCATGCTTGATTAGCTTCAATAAAATTCTTAGAGATTACCATTAGAGATTCTTCACTATCCCTCTTTGAATCCCTCTTGGTTTCGAGACTCAGAAGTCCAACTGTCCAAGGGATCAAGTGCACAGCACAGGTACAGAGGTTGTAGATTGTGTCAGACGGTATGAAAATGTAAATAAAAGAAAGTCATAAGGGTATTTTTTGTCATAAAAAGATATTTTGTCTTTATAATGAAATAAGTGGGTGATGTTCAATGCACGTGACCATTCATTATCTATAACATAATATATCTATATCTATACTACCTATAAAAAGATGAATGCAAGAAAAACTTTTGATTGACTAATATACCCTTATTTTAATTTTTAAATACACAACTACCCACCCTTCTGCATATATAGGAAATATTGCAATATGAAAACTATAATTCTAAAACACATACCTTAATATATTCTAAAATACATACCTTAATATATAAAACACAAATATGAATTTAAAGGAAATGAAAATTATAATTCTTATATAATAAATAGAAATATATAGGAATATGGAAACTATAATTCTAAAACAACAACCGGAACACATACCTTAATATATTCTAAAACACACACCTTAACATATAAAACACAAATAGGAATTCAAAGGAAATGGAACTTATGATTCCTATATAATAAATAAACAGCCGGATTGTAAATTCCACTTTCTCCATCAAGAATAGTTTCAACCTTCTCTCCACCTTTTCCATTAACGGCGACTTCTCCCTTCTCTGGTAAGTTTTGCTCTACAAATCTATACTACATATAAAAGGTTGAATCTCAGAAAAACTTTTGAACGACCAATATACCCTTATTTAAATAAAAAAAATACATATCTACCCTTTCTTTAATTGAAACACATAATAAACATTTTTATCATTTGGTAACAAATGAAAGTTAGATTTTAATTCAAACTCTTAACAAATTAAAGTTAGATTTTTACACAAATTCTTCTTTTAGAGCAACTATCAAGTTGCATGATAATATATACGAATATAATCTCTTTAAATATTTCGTTTTATGAAGAAAAAAAATTTTGAATATATATCTAAAGAGCTTTTAATCTTTCGTTGTACTTTCGAATTATAAACTTTATCTTCTATGAAAAATATAAAATTTTTATGTATTTATTATTTTGTATAACTAATATTATTTAAAAATATTTATGTGCAACGCGACGTGTGTTATATCTAGTATCCTAAAAGGGTGTAAGACCTTGCACTGTTCATAACTTCGTCCGGTTACTGTTCATGGATAAAACGTGGCACCCCACTGAATGAAATGGCGCTGAATTCGCATTGGGGGAGGCTTGCTTCAGAAAACGCCGTTGTTTTGGGCACACATTCGGATGTGAAACTATGCTGGATTCGCATTGGGGGAGGCTTGCTTCAGAAAACGCCGTTGTTTTGGGCACATGTTCGGATGTGAAACTATGCTGGATTCGCGTTGGAGGGTTGTTTGCTTGGGAAAGCACCGTCGTTTTGGGGACTTTGTCTAACCCGTTGGAATGCCATGTGATTTCTCGATCGGAGTGTGTCCTCTGCAGCAGAGCAGGACATACGGAGAGAAGGATGGATGGTCATGATTCGATCAGCTCTCGGAGATTCGTGCACAGCCTGTGGGTTTTTCGGGTATATCCCGTCGTTGTACGTGACTTGGGGTTGGGTGGTTTTGATTCAAGTATTGGAGGCCAAAGTGGTTTGCTCTTTTCTTTTCCTCTGTTCTTTGTCTTGCTTAGTCCAGCGGTGAGGTATGGCATTCTCGGCCTGTTTATTGTTGTTTGCATCGTTATTTCCTCCGTTTTACTGGCTGTTATTTGTCTGTCTTCTGTTCTGGAGTTTTTGTTTTGGTTATGGATTCTTGGTTTAGATCTGGGTTGGTGTCTTCTTTGTTTTTCCATTTTTTCCTTGGCTTTTTCCTCTTTGCTATAACTTCATGGGTTACCTGTAGTTGGGTTGTTTTTTGTTATGGATTTAGGGTTTATGGTTCTAATGTTTTCTTCTGTGTGTTGGTTAGTTGTCTGAGGGTTCTGTGATATGGATTGCTTGAATAAAGGTCTTATTTTTAATAGATTTTGCTGCTGTGTGGCGGTGGGCTAGGTTTGGGGTTATTCAACACAGGATTTTACTTGAATAATAAAGGGCTTATTTTTTATAGATTTTCGCTGCTGTGAGACGGTGGCTTAGGGTTTGGGGTTATTGAACAGAATTTCATTTTTGAGAGGATTTTGAAAGTGATATGATATCTCAGATTTGTGTTTTTAACTTTTGGGTATTTTGGATTTTGACAGGAAAGAGGGTGAAAGGCAGATTCCAAGGGGCAAGATTCTGTTCCAGGTGTGTTTTAAATTCATGGGTTCTTGGTTGTGATTAATGGGCATTGCTTAATTTTATCATATAAGTAAATTTGATATGGGTTTTAGGTTTTGATGAATGTGTTTTGTTTAATTTTCTCATATAATTTTTAAACTTGATATGGGTTTGTTGAATTTTTTTGCATTTTTATTTTCTGACCAGGGACGCCATCAAATCCTCCTTTTGGGGTTCCATTGCCGGATAAGAAGTCATTGGAGTTGATTCTTGACAAATTTCAAAAGTAGGTGATGCATTGTCTTTATATTACTCTCTCTTGTGATAATGTGTTGCTTATTATAAGGCTAAGAGCGATTCTGATGTTGAATTGTGGCAGGAAAGACATGTATGGTGTTTACGCAGAACTGGTTGATCCTGAAGAGGTGTCTTGAGTTTTGTTGAATTTTTTTGTATTTTTATTTTCTGACCAGGGACGCCATCAGATCCTCCTTCTGGGGTTCCATTGCCAGATAAGAAGTCATTGGAGTTGATTCTTGACAAATTTCAAAAGTAGGTGATCAATTGTCTTTGTATTACTCTCTCTTGTGATAGTGTTTTGCTTATTATAAGGATAAGAGCTATTTGGATGTTGAATTGTGACAGGAAAGACACATACGGTGTTTACGCAGAACTGGTTGATCCTGAAGAGGTGTCTTAAGTTTTCCTTTTAAAACATTTTATGTTACTATAAAGCACCCTTGTAATTGAAATTGTATTTTTTTCTTTTGTAGCTTCCTGATTATCTTGATGTGATCACCCATCCAATGGATTTTGCCATGGTGAGAAAGAAGCTTGGAAATAGATCATACTCTACCTTGGAACAATTTGAGGTGGGTATAACCCAGTAATTACTTTTGATTGGTTTTTGTGCTACTGTTTCGTTGTCTGAGATACAGGACTTTCCTTAATAATGTAGCCGAAGTTTATTAATCTTAGCGCAAATGTAGGAACTCAAATGGGTGGTAGTTGCCAATGATGTGATTTTGTCTTTGATATTGTGAACAATGTCAATCGGTCTTCATTTTAATTATATGTCAAGCTTTATGTCAGAGCCTAAATTTTCTCATTTATTTTCTCAGCATTCAGAGCTTGGGTCATTAGTTATGATGTTTTAGAGAAGATCTTATACGTATTTATTATAATGGTGGTTGATTATATTTATTGCCGCACTTTATAGTCATAATTGCTGCACTTTATAGTTATTATAATGAGTCAGGAAATGTGGGCTGGGTGTCATTGTTGTTTGAAGGCCACAATGAGGTTTCATGTAATGTCTGGGCTTTCTGGAACATGCTGATTGAGTGCATTTTCAATTGTTGCTTGTGCTAAAGTAGTTGATGTCATCTCTTTTGTTCCTTTTTTTTTTCCCTGCAGAAATTTAGTAGTGGTTATCCAATGAGGATTTTTTTTTTTTTTTTTTTATACAAATAATTCTATAGACTTATTAACTTTTCTTTATTATTGGGAAATCCTATTATATTATTGATTTTAAGAATAGAAGTTTGTATAAAAGTATATAACATAAAAATATATTAGAAAAAATCAATCTCTTTTGAAAAAAAACAAAAAATAAAAAAGATATTCTCACCCTTGTTATATCCCTCACCAATATTACTTCTTATCATTAAAAATGTTATATCAAAATGGGGAGTCAATTGTCCTTTGGAATTATCAGCCGATTTGGTATATAGGGTGAGCTAGCTATCTCACCAAGTAAGTCAGGAGTGTTTTAATGTTAACTCTTAAGTTGATGTAGTATGCATTTTTTTTGTGAAAGGGTTGGAGATATAGGTGGTAAGATTTGCACAAGCTCCTCTTCTTGTGTGGGAAATTATTTACTTGAAAGGAAATTATTTCCTGTTAAGATTCAAAGAGAAACTGGTTATCACTGGTTCTATTAAATAATGTATTTTGTGTCTCCCGTGATTATTAGTTACAGGAGTGGACTGCAATTGAATATTCTCCTGCACATTTAAAGATTCTAAGTTTTGGTTTTTGTTTTTTTTCCTAGGTCCATTTTTTTTGGTGTTTCACTTCAATTTTGACAATTTTCAGGTGTAATCTGAGTTCTTAATTAATTCTTTCTTTCCAAGTCTGAAGTCAATTTGATATTTTCATCCTTATCTCAGACCATTGGTTTAGTAAGTGTTTGAAGGAATGCCCAAGTGATTGCTTTATTGTCACAAAAGTCTTAAAGAAAAACCAAGTCACTCGTCAAGCTCCTGTCTCTGTTGGTTTATGTCTCTCTCTCTCTCTCTCTCTCTCTCTCTCTCTCTCTATATATATATATATATATATATATATATCTTCCATCTGGATTTTGGCAAATAGTCTGATAGGGGTTTCAACTTAGGGTACAAATGAAGTTAGAATTTACTTATTACAAAGTACTATTATTATTTTGTTCTGCTGGGCTTGGTATGTTGCCTTAATAGAGGCTTGAATACTGGTTGAGTTCTTGTGTGAAGGATCTTTGGTAAGCCAACACTACCACCCCCCTCCGAGAAAAGAAAAGAACAAACTTGTACCTGCTTGACTTTATGTTAGTAGACTTGTAAAACCGAACCTACGATATGTGCTCACATTTGAGTGCCCTGTTACGATTAGTTTATCCATTTTATATTATTATTGTCGCCCAATTTCTGTATGTTTAGGAGTTTATTATTTGGCAAGGAAAAAAGAGAAGATTGTCTTGAAAAGATTGTCCTGTTTCAACTGTTAAAATGGATTTTAGCTGTTATCTTGTTATTGTTTTAGACAATTTCTCTATTGCTCAAAAGAAATTGAGGACATAGCATATGTATTTAACCCCATAGTTACCTTTTCTTCATGAACATGTGTATCGATAAATTTTGATCCGTGTTTATGTGACTTATGATTGGCTGATAATTGGTACCTTGGGAAAACTGAACCTATTTGTTGTACAGGTGGAAGAATTTACGAGCAAGGGGTTTGACTGTTTGAGCCCTATGCATATGAGTGGGATATTGCTAATCAGTTGCAAGAGATATATAGGCGTTTTGGGAATGGTGAAGAGTCAAAAATAGTGAGAATGATTATTCTTCATAGTAGGAAAATTTGTGGCTTGAAGAGCATTTGGAAAGCTTTCCATTTTGACTATTTAAGACATGATTCAGGGAAAATCACGGTTTTCTCATTTACATGTTTTTAGTTGTTCTAATTTTATTTTTCTTTGTTCTTATTTTATTTGTTCATATTTAAACTTCAGATAGAACAGGTCTTCCCCTACTTCTTTTCTAGTTGCATTGTGTAATTTGGTAGTAATTTGTTGCTATGATACTAGTGGATGGAAAAGAAGGCCCAGCCGATGTGTCATAGAATTGGATGGAAAAATAGGTACACTGTTCTTGTTGATGTGTGTTAAAACGACCTATTCTCTCCATTTGATTATCTGAAAAACAATTTGTCTTGGTGCAGGGACACTGAATCTATGCCATTGAGGGGCTTGGCCAATTCTCATACCATTTAGGTACGGTTATTCAGGATTAAACCATTCTTTATGTGCGTGGATAAATTTGTTAAAGCAATATATAATTGCTAAATCTATTCAGTGTGGTATAATATAAATCTGATGCTAGAGCTTTATTTATATATGCATGTTGTTATTTGATTGATAAATTTTGTTTCATACTTGTTGAACACATTGATATGTTCCATATTAACACGTATTGTTTCAGCTATTATTTCGTTTCTTTGAATGAGAATGCGGTTGGTCGAGCTATTAATTATAATATCTTATATCTTATATCCTAGGTTCTTATTTATAAGTTATTCTCTTCAAAGAGATGGTGTGATGTTGAACTGTCCAAAGGAACATGCAGCCATTTTTTGGAGACTTGACTCAAACAAACAATCTGCATAAACCAAGTCTTAGACATTGCACGTGAAGAATAATGCACTTGTGGGGCTAAGAGTTCTATCTCGCTTGCTCAGTTCTAAGAACATAAAGGTGAGCTTTTATTTCTTTCATTTGTTACTAATAATATGTGAACATGCTGAAGCATTTTGGATCTGTGAGTGGTAGTTTGATGCATTCATCGTTAATGGGGTGGCAAGGCTCTTACCCAGAAGACCCATATAATTGATATGGTTCACAATAATGAGCTTGTAAGGACACAAACCTTGGTGAAGAGCTGATCATTCAGGTGGATGTTGTTTGCTTTAGGCAGTGATCCTTTTAGCACTATGGTGTCGACATTGGTAGAAAAAAGGCAACAGCTAAGAAGAATAATCCAAAATTTATGTGATTTTGAAAAAATTGTTACTTCTTTTAATTTATATTTATATAAGTTTAGTTCATGAGTAGAGCAAGGATCTTCTCATCCTTATATGTGTTTTTTTACCTTCTTTTTTGTGTCTATTTTAGTATTCACATTGTATGTATTCTTGATACACAACACCTATATTGTCTCCATGACTCGTTAATCTTTTGAAATCTGCATTCAGAAGTCGAGTTTGTTTTTTTTTTTTTTTTTTTTCATGTAATTGGTTTATTATTTAAAAGAATGCTTTACAATAATATGATAGCATTGCTTTTCTTACCATATGTATTTCATTGTACAATAGAATGCTCATTTAGTTGCGGTACTCGGTGAAAAAGAATAGTTAGATAGAAGATCTATGATTGTAAAAATTATCGTCTTCCCATTATGTTTTTGCATTGTGCCATTTCGTTTAATATTAATGGGGCTGAGTTTGACAAAAATAAGATCTTTTGGTTTTTTAATGCTGAGAAGAATTGTGGGCAAGGTATAAATGCAATGGATTTGGAGTCTTTATTCAGATAGAAAAAACTTGTTAGATGGGTGCATTGGTGGATGAGTGATTGTAACTCACACCTATGATGGGTCTTGTATGTGGTTTCTTGACTCGACAAATTTGTTGGGTTCGTGGCTTTTGATAATGTTATTTTCACACCCCCAACCCCCCCTCCCCGGTGCGGGATTCTTTTTCCTTTATGTGTGTGTACCTCTTTCCATTATGTTGTTAAGTTGTCTTGTCTGTATGCAAGGGCAATATCCTGTTTTATTACACAAAACAGGTCCCTGGACCATGGTGTAAGTTTAAGAATGGGTTAACCTTGTGGAGCTTGAATTGTCTTTCGCTTTTGTTACCTATACTCTCTATTCTTTGGGCAAAGAAATTAGTTGTTTCGCTAAGTTTTGAGAATGAAGGTTAGTGAAAGTCAAAAGACGGAATGTGAAAACATGGGGCCGGACAACAATCCAAAACCCTTATGAGCCAACCACCACAACTTGCAGCAAACACATCATCAATTTATACGCCTACCTATTCCCCTTCAACCATAAAAGAAACCCTTTACCCTAGCACTATGCCCCACGACCAAAAAACACAGAAGTCTTTTGATTCCTACATGACATAAGCCACTTTACTCAAACCCTCGGCCACTAGTGATGAGAAATATAACCAAAGGCTAGCTGGCAAAGAGGTGCACTCAAACGAGAGGACGTGCTTGAAAATAAAATAGTATTTTTATTTTTATTTTATCTTTTAGTAAAAAAATAAAACATTAGAATCCAAAGTATGTTCACGTTAAAGTTGAAATGATGAAATTGTAATCTCTGTAAAAAAATTTTATTTAAAAAGCACATCATGTGTACTCCATAATATTTTTGGGATACAGGAATTCACCGACTCCGCTAATTTATCTGTCAAAACTTGTAATAATAAAATGTAAAATCAAATACAATAATAAAAAGGGATTTTAGGCCATAGGTTTTTTGCAACAATCGGATAAACAAAATTCAAAAACACTATAACCCTTTTTTATACCAAATTGACAAAATTATCCTTATCTGGATAATTTCGATTTGTGGCCATATAATCACTCTGAGTTATCCCATGTCCGACTTTCGTTAGCCACTCCCAAAGATTATAAAAAGGTCCCAACTGACACCATAGAATCGTAATATCTTATTTACTCCTATAAAGTCCCCCAAATTTTGGGCCATCCAGCGGAGGCAGAGAGAGCAAGCAAGCAAGCAAGCAAGCATCGAAAACGAATTCCTTGGAGAAATGTCAATGACAATAAAGAATAATGAGTTGAGGAGAGAACATGAATCATCGTTTGTCTCCAAAGAAGTTTCTCGAAGCGATTTCCCTCCAAACTTTGTCTTCGGCGTTGCCACTTCTGCCTTTCAGGTTTCCCCCTACTTATCGCTTTCTCTCATCATCTCCCTCCATATATATATAATATAATACGCACACAATTGTAATCGGCTTTGTCTTCACTCTTTCCGCATTTTGCTTACCACACACACACTCTCTCTCTTTCAACCGTTCGATTTTCATTAATAAAAAAGAACGGTGGGATGAGCCGAGCTGATATACAGTATATCAGCCTGGGCTGACCTAAACACTCCTGGTATATGTAATAGTCATATATCCACTGAGCACATCGTCATCCATTTATATAGTTTTCCCTTTATATATTTGCAATTATCTATGAGAGTGAGAGACTGTTTCACTTCCATTTTCCCAAGTTTTAATGTTTTAAAACACCAGTTTTAAAGGTTTGGTGGTATCTCTCTACTAATCTTATTAAGAAGGGAAGGTAAGGATTCGAGTATTCAATCCCGCAATCAAGTAAAAAAAGTGAGGTGGACTCATATAGGCAGGGTTGCTACGATAGTATAAAAAAAAAAAAAAAAAAAAAAAAAAAAAGGAAGAAGAGGTAATGATTGGGTCGTGTCAATGTCATAACAGTTATATCGAGACATATCAAATAATGGATCCTACTTAGTTTGCCACTTTGCTTTGTCCTTAAAAATAAGTTATTTAAATGTTTTTGACTACTGATATAAAACTTTTTATTTTTACAGTCTCTTAATATCTTTTTATAAAAATAATATTTCGTCAATCTAATAATTAGATTATGTATTTTATTTATGCACGTTATGCATGTCAAATTTTAAGTAAATCGGATATTGGAAAGCATTTAATCCGTAAACTTATATTTCTTTTTATAAATAAAATTATAAGTTGAGGCATTTTATGAATGATATAACTTCTAATATTTTATTTACTTGAAATGATGTGAAAGAATAGAAGACCTAATCCAACGATTAGATTGGTAGAAATATTATTCTCACAAAAAAATATTAATGGGTGTAAGAATAAAAATTTTTACACTGAGTGTAAATGGATCCCTCTCCATATATATATATATATATATATATATACAGTTATATTTCCATTAGCACGTGTTGATATAAGTTATATCAGTACTATGCATTGAGGGTTGCACCCTTTACGTCAGTCCAATGTACCTCATATCCTACTAATGCAGAAAGTGCAACTCCGAATGCGCGTGTTGATATAAGTTATATCAACACGTACTTACCTGATCATCATCCATATATATATTCATGAGACATTATTAAAGGTTTCACCACCGTTCAAATAACTTAATTAAAATCAAAGTGGAGTTCATTTTTTGAGGAGATAATGTATTTAGTAGAACATAGTATTTGGTCGGTTCCGATAATATTTGGATGATGATGGAACCCAATATGGAGGTGGCATGGAACAGGACATGATTAAGTACAGTATATGAAATACAGGGAGAGAACAAGCACTCTTGTGCTACGAAGTTTGCTCTGTATGAGGTTCACTCTTTGGCCTTTATGTACAAAGAATAAGGAGAAAATGACATTTCGTGTGTCCAAAATCTAATGGTAATATTTACTCTAACTTACATTATCTTTTTTTCGAGAACATCCTTTGAGAAAATTTGCTAGATGGAGATTTCTTCTGTTAGCGAATGTAAAATTTTTAGATTTTAGGGAATTTCAACTTTTGAATTTGGTCTCCTTGTACGTTGTCTAAATGTAGATTGAAGGAGCTTGGAAGGAGGGTGGTAAGGGTGAGAGTATTTGGGATGCTTTTTCACACACGGCAGGTATGCTTTCTTACAAGCTTATAATTACATTTTATTTTTATTTTTTATTTTTAATCTTGCAATTGGTTATGAAACTTATTTTATTCATCCTTCTTGTTTTGTTAGGCAAAATTCTTGATGGAAGCAATGCAGATGTTGCAGCGGATCACTATCATCGGTACAAGGTCAGTGTTAACAAATCTTTCTTTCTTCTTTGTGTAGCATTGCACTAATGTTTGCTTCAAAAAATGCCGCTAAGACTTTGTAGCAGTCCTTTTTTTTCCTCACGCGGTGGGGGAGGATGGCCAAGGGTTGTTTGGCATTTCTGTCAACAATAATAATTCTTTTTTGAAAAAAAAAAAAAAAAAAAAGAAAGTTTGTTTGTCAGCAGTGAAACGATGCGGGTTGATGATCGATCAAGGGAGAGAGAGATTGATTGTGTATTAAAACAGTGCATTTGGCTTAAAAATACTGATTAAATGACGTTCAAAAATAGAGGGGGTGTGAGTATAATTGTCAGAAAGGACAGGTGGTATAAGTATAATTTATCTTAAAAAAATATTCTTTATTTATAATTGGAAAATGGCATAATATTATGGAAAAAGATTTTGTGCACTTCTGCCTTTGTAGTGGCTTGTAAGCTTTCCAATATGCAGTTTGCATGCACTTACATGCTTCATACCTTCTAATGCATTCAGAACTTTGGAATCGGAAAAAAAGAGCCGTGTTCTTTGATCATACATGGTTATTTTTAATTGTTTTGGTATGCATGGTACTTTAGCTTTAACATGCATCATTAATTCTTTTGGGGCATGGCCTTTGCCCATCTTTTTTATTATTTTCTTTTTAATAATTATTAAAAATGTTATAATTTTTCTTTGTTGAATTTCAGTTTTCTTAATTCAAAATTTGGTATACAGGAAGATATTGACCTTATAGCCAAATTGGGATTTAGTTCTTATCGATTTTCCATATCATGGTCTCGTATTTTTCCTGGTAATGTCCTTTTCCTTTATATGTTTAATTCATTTTAGTACCGAAACTTCTACCATTTAATTATGATCTTTTGGTTCTCTATATGGATTGGGTTTGATTTATACTAGTTAACATAGTTGCTGCTCTTGTAAGGACAAATGACCTGTATTAATATTTGGCAATTTCATGACCTGGACTAGGCTTTTCCATTTGCATTTTATGATTCAGTTCTAGGTCGGTAAATGTTTCGTGTACATCACATCCTCTTCTTCATAAAGAAATCTCAAGACCTCAATTGCTCCAGAAGTTTGCAGAAGCTTGGTAATCAAGTGAATGCCTTGCCATTCAAAAGTCATCATCACAGCATCTGAAGAGCTCACTGGTTGAATTGTGAGAACATAATGCGACTCTTTAGAGAAGATCATGAATGGTAGCCTGCAATAATATGTGACATAGGACACTCTATTGTAAGAATCAAAATATTCTCTAACATTATTAGATCTAAAAATGCGAATGGGAAAATCAAATTGAGTCTTTATTTCTTTATGAAAAGCTTGAAAATAGAATACAATTCTAACCTTTTCATAAGATAAAGGGCGTGAGAAGGATGTCCCAGATGACAGCGATGCTCCATGGGTGAGATTGAAGACTGAAGGGCTGTAGAAGGATAGAAACCATAACTGTTAAAATAATACAGGCCTACTGTCTCACGCCCACCACCAATTAGCTTACCAATCGCAATCCTGAAACGTACAATAAGTGGGAAAGAATTTCAAAGAATACTTAAGAGACAAATAATTAAGAGATTTATTAATCATAGTAACAGACATGACGATAAAGGGAAATTTAGGCACATAGGAGAATCGAGGTCAAAGGAAAAACATAGTTAAGATTAGCAGTGCCCCAAATAGATATGTATGAGGTTGAGCCATATGCTAACATATTCAGTAACAAGGTGGATTGTTGCATATTAGATAACATACCTAAGGTGCCAGTCATATAGTCTATGGCCCTTGAGTCAATGACCTATGAGGTACGAGAGGTAAGAAAAGCTATAGGAGTACCTATCTAAGTTAGAGTATTTGTGGAGGCAAGGAGTTATAGAGTTCGGATGTGCAGACAAGAGACAGCAATACTTATCTACTAGAATGGAAATCACACAGTAAGCTGGGATGATTGGAGTGCTTGTCTGAGTGAGTGAAGCAGCTGGAATAGTAGGAATGCTAGACCGAAAGTTAACATTATCATGGAACATGGCTTGATTGGCTGAGGGTTTCCCATGAAGCTTCCAACAAAAATCTATAGTGTGGTTCTCCACTTCTCGCCACCACAATAAGTACTCTTGCAAGTGCCATGAACTCTACCTCAGCCTCCCTTTTGCTCATGCCTCTACAATCACGACCTCCACGGCCACCTTGAAAGTTTCGACCATCCTCCGCAGTGGTTGCTAAAGCCAATTTCTTAAGAGGGTTAACCTCTGTAAAAGTATTTGAGTTAAATAAGGAGGCCTGCTGAAGCCAACTAAAAACCTCACTTAGAGGGAAGCTATTTACTTCCTAGAAATTGGGCTTTGTAGCTTTGAGATGTAACTATTGTAATAATAATTTATTAGTGAGGGTAGTTTAATATTTTTGTGATATTAATGTTAGACTCTTTAAAAACTTTTAATCTCTCTTATGTTGGGTTAATGAGAACTATTATTTTCTTGCAAACGTACAGTAACTACATCTTAATTGAAAGAAAAAGTGTACTTTCAATCTCTCTCACTGCACATTTCATTATATTTTACAATGTATGCGATATAAAAACTGCACTAGTAAATTGATTGTTGTCAATGAGATTTGCATGTCATAGAGTTTGTTGAGTATCTAATGAAATCCAAAGCTTATATAAATACCCTAAAATTGTAGAAGTCGGAGTCAAGACTCCAATTCTCTCATTTATAGATGTTGACTATTGATTTCCTGCAAATGAACTGGTGTGTGCTTAATATTGATGGGAGCAGCCAATTTGCATAATGAAGCCTTATCAAGCCATGAATGTGGTCTAAGCAAAACAGGCCTTTACGAAACATTATATATCTCTACCTGACTTACAGTTTTTATAAAAACAGTTAAAAAGTCAAAGTCAAAGTTGCAGGTCCAACTCTCTCATGTATATTTGGTGACTATCGATTTCCTTAATATCAATTCAGAAGGCAATTTAATGATCAAGTCCTTTGTCTTCCTCATAGAAGGTGTCGATGTTGAATTTTCTTATGATGTTAGTTTATTTATAGCCCTCTCATTTTTGCTTACGACTTAATCTAAGTGGTTTGACAGCAACGTTCGTTTCGCCTGTACCATGATCTAAATTTAAGTTGTAATTCAACAACTGTTTCGGTTCTTTTCCATTTGTTGTTTCTTCTGTTACTTTAGCTTCATTCTGGTGACAGTAGATCTTCTGTACTGGTTTCTTCATAATTGCAGATGGTTTGGGAACGAAAATCAATGATGAAGGAATAACTTACTATAACAATGTCATTAATGCTCTTCTTGAAAAGGGTATGAAGTCATTTCTACATGATTTCCTTCTACTTTTAGCAATAATACATATATAACTCTTCAACTTTGCTTCTACAGGTATCCAGCCTTATGTTACTCTATACCACTGGGATCTTCCTTTGTATCTTCATGAGTCAATGGGAGGGTGGCCAAATAAGCAAATTGTGTATGTATTGTGTCTTCAAGTAATTGTTGCTTGTTTGCAAACATCTATTCAGAAGAGCATATATAAGGTTTACACAGACCTTTCCCCAATTTTGTACTCTTTTGTTTTACTACTGTATTTGTTTTGTTCTTTCTCTGGTTAGTGAGCCACTTTTATTAATACATATGAAAATCTGATAAATAAATAAAGTACGAAACTTAAGACTAAGACAGAGTTCAAGAGTCTCCTTTACTCTGACATCCACTTAACAAAATTGGGGAAAGGTCTGTGTAAACCTTTCAATAGAGTTAGCATCTCTGCTCAACCACCACCAATGAACAACAAAATATAATAGATCCTCCCAATCCCTGCATAACCCACCAATCCCTGTTTTTCTACGGCTCTCCAAAGAGCTACCATTGGCATGCAGTTATTTCAACCCATTTTTCATGGTTGTGCTTTTTATGTGAAAGAATATACTGTTAAACTATCTTCAACAGTATTAAAGTAATGCCTTTGAAGTCTGTGTAATCTGTTAGGATATATTTGTATATTTGTATAAATTGAGGGGTATTGTTGGTATTTCTCTAGTATAGGGTTTTAGTATTTTATATACCTTGTATTGTTCAGATTGAATATACACAATTCGTAGCTTTTCAGCAAATCTTTCATGGTATCAGAGCCCTAGATCCAATCGCAGCATCGTCTCACCTTTGCACCATCCAATCGCAGCAAGCTTCGACTCCTTCGTTCCCATCACAGCACCCATCGCACAGTCGCACCACTCAGTCAGCACCTATCGCACAATCGCACCTCTCTTCGACTCCTTCGTTCCCATCGCAGCACCCATCGCACAGTTGCATCACTCAAGGCAGTCGGACCTATCGCAGCAAGCTTCAAACCAGCAACTCTGTCGCACCAGTGAATCCTTCGCAGCTTTTCGTCTTCATAGTCGCACCACTTGTTGGACCAAATCCAAGGCAGCCGCACCATTTTCACCCTTCGCACATTAGTTGCAAGACCCATAGCAGCAATTGCAACCCTCCAAATCAGTCGATTTTCTTGTTTACAGCAGTCGCACATCCCTTGCACTACCCAGACCCTCGACTCCTCTCTGTCGCATCAACATCTTCTTCTTAGCAGCCAACAGTTGCACCTCCCTCTTTTGTGAAGCCTCTTTTCTCTGGTTGAGTCATGGCCCACACTAATTCAAATTCTCTTCAAGCTATAAGTGTGAAATTGACGGGTGATAACTATACTTATTGGGCCTATGTTATGAAGAATTTTTGGTTGGGAAAGAATATGTGCGGTTATGTAACAGGAACTATTCTAAACCTAGTGATGCCACAGCTGAAAAATATGCAGAATTTCTTGGAATTTGGGAGATGAATAATGCTAAAATTATTACTTGGATTAATAATTCAGTTGAACAATCCATTGGGATTCAGTTGGCTAAGTTCTCTACTGCCAAAGAAATTTGGGATTACTTGTCCAAGGTATATATGCAGTCTAATTTTGCAAAGAGGTATCAGTTGGAACATGACATTAGGGAAACCCCTCAGGGTGCCGTAGCATTCAGGAGTTTTACGCTATTATGACTGGTTGTTGGGATCAATTGGCTCTTACAGAACCAAAGGAACTGAGTGTAAACACTGTGTATTGTAACTATAGGGAGGAACAACGCCTTGTTCAGTTTCTTATGGCTTTGCGTGATGAGTTTGAGGGTATTCGGGGCACCATACTTCATCGTATTCCTCTTCCTTCGGTTGATTCAGTAGTTAATGAATTATTGGCAGAGGAAACTCGTTTCAAATCCAGAAAGGGCTTGCTTCCCTTGCCTACTCCGTCAGTATTTGCAGTACCTCCCAAACCTCATACTAACACTCAAAATAGTCAACGATTGAAGGTAGCTGTTGATGAATGTAGTTTTTGTCATCAGAAGGGTCATTGGAAGGTACAGTGTCCCAAACTTTTGAACAAGCAAGCACCTATTTCCCATCAGCAGTCTTCTAATTCTCATCAGCCTTGGAAGAAGAATGGCCCTATGCATACAGCAGCAATTGCACCATCCACTGATGCACCGCTTGATCCCTCTTTGGTTGCACTCGCAGAACAGTTACAAAAGTATCTTGCTTCATCTCAGCCTAATGCCTTGTCTGTCAACTCCTCTATAGGTTTGTCCTCCTCTCCTCTAGGTATATCTCGATCCACTTGGGTTTTTGATTCAGGTGCCACTCATCATATGACTCATGATATCTCGTTATTTCTTTCTACTATTTCTCCATCATTTTCGATTACTGTTATGACTGCCAATGGTACCTCCATGCCTTTGGCAGGTGTTGGGTCCATTTCCACTTCTTATCTCTCTCTATCTGATTTTTATTGCATCCCCCAATTGTCTTTGAATTTGATTTCTGTTAGTCAACTTTTTGATGCTGGATATATTATTCGTTTTTCCTTTATGGGCTGTACTGTGCAGGATCCTCATTCCAGACAGCTGATTGGGACTGGCCGTAAGATTGGCGGACTGTATGTGCTGGAGGAGTTGCATGTTCCTGCGTTAGCTGCTTCTACTATTGATTTGTCTTCTTTCCGTTTGAGTCCTAAGTCATCTAGTTTCTATTTATGGCATTCTCGCCTTGGGCATGTTTCTAGTTCCCGTTTAAAGTATTTAATTTCTGTTGGGCTTTTAGGCAATTTGCAAAGTCATGATATTTCTGACTGTAGTGGTTGTAAACTTGCAAAATTTACTGCATTGCCTTTTAATAAAAGTACTACTATTTCTTCTGCACCATTTGACCTTGTTCACTCTGATGTGTGGGGTCCTGCCCCTGTGACCACTAAAGGTGGATCTCGATATTATGTCTCTTTTATTGATGATTATAGTAGATACTGTTGGGTTTATCTTATGAAACATCGATCTGATTTTCTCTCTATCTTTACTGCCTTTCGTGCTATGATTCATACCCAATACTCTGCTGTTATTAAGTGTTTTCGATGTGATTTGGGAGGGGAATATAGAGACACTGATTTTCTACATCTATTAACCTCTGATGGCACCATTCAGCAATCCTCATGTACTGATACTCCTGAACAAAATGGGGTTGCTGAGCGTAAGCATCGACATATCATGAAGACTACCCGATCTTTATTACTTTCTGCATCTGTGCCTAGTTCCTTTTGAGGGGAGGCTCTTCTTACTGCTGTATATCTAGCATCTCTCCATTTGCAAGTTTGCATGGTCAGTCTCCTGATTATCATACCTTACGTGTTTTTGGATGCACTTGCTTTGTTCTTTTACCCAAGGTTGCACGCACTAAGTTAGCTGCTCGCTCAGCTATGTGTGTGTTTCTTGGTTATGGTGATGGGCAAAAGGGTTATCATTGTTATGATCCTATTGCTAAGAAACTGTATGTTTCTCGTCATGTAGTATTCCTTGAGCATATTCCTTTCTTTTCCATTCCCTCTGCTACCAATGTTGTTTCTAACTGTGATCTTATTTATCTTGATCCTTTTCCTGATACTGTTGCCTCTGATTCTTATATTGGTGAATTAGTTTCCTCTGATATTCCATCTTCGTCTTCTTTGTCTGGTTCTCGTCCTCCTATTATTCATGTGTATTCTCGCAGGGTTCAAAGCTCCTTCCCTTGCACATCCAGCTCCTTCCCATCCTTCGGCTGAGTCTTCTTCAACTCCTAGTGATGTGGATCTTCATACTCCTCGCTATCCTCAGCGCATTCGTAAGTGTCCTAATCGTTATTCTCCTGATTTCTCTCATACTTGTTATTCTTCTGATTTTTGTTCTTTCTTATCTTCCATTCATTCTCTTTCTGAGCCTCTTTCCTATAAGGAGGCTACTCTTGATCCTCTTTGGCAACAGGCTATGAATGAAGAACTTTCTGCTTTGCATAAGACCAACACTTGGGATCTCGTTGACTTACCTATCGGTAAATGTGCTGTTGGTTGTCGCTGGGTTTATAAAATCAAAACAAAGGTGGATGGTTCTGTTGAACGATACAAAGCGCGTTTGGTTGCTAAAGGATATGCACAGGAATATGGTATTGACTATGAAGAAACTTTCGCTCCTGTTGCTAAAATGACCACTGTTCGCTTTCTCATTGTTGTGGCTGCTGTTTGTCACTGATCTCTTTCTCAGATGGATGTTAAAAATGCTTTTCTGAATGGTGATTTGTCTGAGGAAGTCTATATGGTTCCCCCTCCTGGTCTTGCTCATCCTCCAGGTCAAGTTTGCCACCTTCGCAAAGCTTTGTATGGATTGAAACAGGCCCCTCGAGCTTGGTTTGCTAAATTCTCTACTGTGGTTTGTGATTTGGGTTTTACCTCCAGTGCTTATGATTCTGCTTTGTTCCTTCGTTCTACTTCTGCTGGGCAAATAGTTCTTTTATTATATGTTGATGATATGATTATTTCTGGTGATGACACAACTGGGATTTCTCTTCTTAAAACTCAATTGCAACATCATTTTGAGATGAAGGATCTTGGTTCGCTTCGTTACTTTCTTGGCATTGAGGTCGCTTCGTCTCCCCAAGGGTATCTTCTCTCCTAGTCCAAGTATGCTGCTGATGTTATTGCGCATGCTCCACTTTCTGATTCTCGGATTGTTGATACTCCTATTGAGCTTCATGTTCATTTTACATCTACTGATGGTGTTCCCCTGACAGATCCTAATCTGTATCGAGTGCTCGTTGGTAGTCTAGTTTATCTCACTGTGACTCGCCCCGACATTGCCTATACTGTGCATATTGTTAGTCAGTTTGTTTCTGCTCCGACTTCAGTTCATTGGGCTGCCCTTCTTCGTATCTTACGTTATCTTCGTGGCTCTCTTCACCAGAGTTTGTTGTTTTCCTCTACTTCCTCCTTAGAGCTTCGAGCCTTTTCTGATGCTGATTGGGCTGGTGATGCTATCGATCGTCGCTCTACTACTGGCTTTTGTGTCTTTCTGGGTGACTCTTTGGTTTCTTGGCGGAGTAAGAGACAAAGTGTTGTTGCTCGTTCCTCTGCTGAAGCCGAGTATCGAGCTATGGCTACTACTACTGCTGAAATTGTTTGGTTGCATTGGTTGCTTACTGATTTGGGTGTTCCCTCTTTATCTCCTACTCCAATGTATTGCAACAACAACAGTGCTATTCAGATTGCGCATAACTCTGTCTTTCATGAACGCACTAAGCATATTGAGATTGACTGTCATTTTGTGCACCATCATCTTCAGCTGGGCACTCTCTTTTTGCCTTTTATTACTTCCACCATGCAGTTGACTGACTTTTTTACCAAGTCGCACACCATCATGCGCTTCCGGTTTTTGCTTGGCAAACTCTCAATGCTTCCCACGGTCACATCATGAGTTTGAGGGAGGGTGTTAGGATATATTTGTATATTTGTATATATTGAGGGGTATTGTTGGTATTTCTCTAGTATAGGGTTTTAGTATTTTATATACCTTGTATTGTTCAGATTGAATATACACAATTCGTAGCTTTTCAGCAAATCTTTCATAATCAACGTCCAGAAGGAAGGCAAAGCTGAAAGCTCTCAATTATTGATCTTGCCCCAAGAAAGATTTCTTATTTTAAATTTCATTAGTCCCTTCTAAATAATTAATTGCATGCCCATACCTTGCCTCTTGAGCAGTTCCTGGGCAACCAAGTTTACCCCCATGAGAACAAAAAGGCCAATCTAGAAAGCGTATGAAATCTTTCATTAATTTTGTTGTGCAATCAAGTTTCTCCATTTATCAATTTTAGGCTAATGAACTTGAAAATTTGTGAAATATTTTTTCGTCCATATTTCTTTTATAAATATCAAGGAAACAGTTTTCGGTAAATTTATACTCCCTCCATCCCATTTTATTTGATCACTTTGATTACACACACATATTAAGGTAATGCATTTAATGCATTTCCAAGTAATCCAATTTTTTTTAACTTTCCAATTCTACCCTCCTATGATAGAATGCCACTTGATGTGATAGTTGATATAAAAATGGTAATTTCAAATATGGTAAAGGGTATTTTGGGAAAGTGAGATAATAAATTGGTTTGACTTTTGTCAGTGATCAAATATTTTGGGACATTCCAAAAAGGAAAGATGGGACGGAGGGAGTATATTTTTATTTGTTGTCCTTTTAAGAGTTACAAGTTGCACACATTGCCCAGAGGATCCTTTTCTTTTTCTGTTTTTTTTTTTTTGGTTGCATATTAATGATCAATATGCTTTCTATTTTGGAAAACATCCAGAAAATACTTTCAAATCTACGCAGAAACTTGCTTTGCGAATTTTGGTGATCGGGTAAAGAACTGGATTACAATTAATGAGCCTCTTCAAATTATGGTGCTGGGATATGTTAGAGGCATATTTGCTCCTGGGAGACGTGAACATTCACCGACAGAACCATATCTGGTTGCACATCACCAGATCTTGGCTCATGCTGCCGCTGTTTCCATATATAAAAACAAATATAAGGTATATTAGATGTTTTTGTATTATTGATTCAGTGCTTTATATTTCAATTTTAATGTTGTAAATTAAGTATCTAGTTCTCTTAGGTTTTTTTTCTGAGTTAGATGTTTTTCTTTTTCTCATCATGTTCCCTCTAGGAATTTGGGATTTATGATTTGGTGGATCTCGTATTTTCACGCCCCAAAATTCATGGCACAAATTTCTGGACATAACCTGATTCCTAAACCTAGAATTTAAACTCTCACACTATATGTAATAATAGTATGCATCCATAAATTCATTAATACTATACCAGCAGTTGGAAATCTCAATATGTAACTTAAATCATTTAATTGCAATCATCAAATAGGAGTGGAACATAATTCCGAACACTCCTTTACAATCCGTCAAAATAAATTCTTAATAATGACATACAACTGTCAACAATATGTCAATTAACGAAAAAACTAATGGAACTCTTGCATATGACTCGAATTCCTAATACAAACATCTCGTCCATTGTTTTTTTCACCTGAAAAATTGTTTCCATAAATGAAATGAGATCATAGTCCACTATATAAATATTCTACTACTCCTGAAATGGAAAAGGGGGAATTACAGATAGGTCCGGCTACGGGCAAACAATTCTAGTTCAATTATAGTAAATAGTCATTCTTAGTTAAGTTAGTAGTCATTTACTAGTAGGTTAGTAATCATTTGTATCGAACTGTAATTTTTTGCCTGTAACCGGACGTATCTGTAATTCCCCCAATGGAAAACATAGTAGAAAATATTATTATTATTAATAGAATTACAACTACCCATGATAAATCACAAGATTCATAATCATATATGATGCAGATATCATATAAAATCATACCAGAATCCTACAAGTGTAGATTTGATATTAACTACATGACACTAGTCTAAAGATTGCAGGTTGTGTACTTGTGTATAGCAATAATACCTTAATATCATGGATATCTACATTAGTATACCGTCATTGACAGATTGAAAATTCAACTATATGATATGCAATGTGTTGCATATTAATGGAGTATTTCTGTTAGCATGTCATGTCAACATGCAGCATATGAACTTGGAGGGCTATTCTTGAGCATTGAATAGAGACTACACTTGAGACTCAATAAGTCTTATATACACGTTATGACCATTAGTACCGACACATACTTCAATGTGATGAATGTGGCTACTAGATTAGTGATGTTACGACCCAGAAACCGGATCATGACTTTTGAAGGGTAAAGAGATTAATCAAACTTTATTTTCCAAATACAACGGTCATTTGGGTCCAAGTGTGGATGGTATTACATGCAAATCAAAACCTATTTTAGGTTTTGAACATAGTAAAATCTATTTCAAAATAAAAGAGATTTCTGCATAATATAATCTTGTTTTTTATTTCAAACCCATAATTGGAAATAAATAACCTGTGAAGCAATTCTATATCTTTAGCATCCATCCACATAATGATATCAAAGCTAGATATATCTGCCACACAAACATAAATAGATATATCTGCCATCATTGTCTCATAGTTCAAATTGCATTCATGATAACAATAATATTTCATGGCATACACCGATACACACCATTTAGTAGTACAACATTATCCAAATATTTAATACTGAAGATGAGGAAATGATTGTCATTCAAAATTCATATATCCGTCAAGAACATCATCTCAATGCATACATAATCTTCACTTAGAGGTAGCTCCATCTCTTGTAGAATCTGCAAAAATAAAAAGGTCAGCCAACGCCCAATAAGATACATTTTTCAACCATGGATATCAACGTTTTAAATCCACAATTTATATCAATATAATCAAATAGGAACAAGAAAGCATTTTCAATTCCATTACGTATCAAACCAACAAGGTTATAACGTAATTCATTCTCAACAAGGTGTCCAACTAATTCCCAATCCAGCATTAACTCACTTCCATTCATATCTCTCCAATTCCTCAATAGAATGCCAACTACGACAAGTGGGGTTGACTCTCACCTCAGCCTCACCTGATACAAGGACAACTCACAATAGTCTCAAGATCTAGGAGGGTGAAACACACAATAGCCCATTTTGTGACCCTCGTGCGTGGATATAGGGATGCTCACCCTATAGTCTGCAGATAGAAAAAAATGAAAAAAATTATGGTAGGGAGAAACACATAGTAGCCCCCTGCTCCATAACCTTCCACTTTCATTTTAGGCATTCTCATACCCTCAAGGTCCAAAATTCTTAGGTAGTGTTACTCTTGTCAACCCATTATCAAAAGGTATGGTCTGTAACCAAGGTCCCAAAAATTCTCTTAAGGTCCATGGTCAAAAATCCATGATGTAAATCCCATATTTTCCCAAAATCTATCATTATAATGTATAAAACTCAAAAGTTTGTGAATCTATATAATAATTTCCAAAATAACATTTATGACAATATTAAACTCAAAATTAGGAAAATATACTTCCATCAACATATTCAAACCTAAATAAAAATGTCTCCATCAAATAGAATCTCAAATAATTTCCAAAAATTCACACTATCCAATATATAATGGGAAAATCGCATTAGCCTGTCAAAACAAGAACATAAGCTTCAATCAAAACTTGTATTTTCACATATGATGGAAATATCTTGCTTGCATGAAAAATAATATGAATATTTCTACAAGAGGTCCTCATTTGACAAGGTAAAAGCATGAAAGTTCATAATGTGAGCCAAAGCACTTAATTATAGGTATAAACTATAAAATACATAAATCAACATAAAAGTTTCATGCATGTTAGAGTTTTATACTAGATTAAAATATCAATGATCTGCAAAGGTGAAAAATTCCCCTTTCTCAACCAAGATGTGAAGAAATGCTAGAAGATGAGTCTAGTATGCAAACCTAAGAATTCAACTGTGGAATCCAAGTAAATATATAAGTTTGAGGGGATCCAAGCAAAGATCCTCACTCTCTACCCTTCTCTATCTCTGTCTAGAATGTTCTAAGTCTAGGAAATTGAGAAAATATTTGCCCAAAGGTGTATTAAAAGTGCAGGGCAAAAATGGAAAGATGGAACCCAAAATATCAAAACTACTGCAGATGGACCAGTCCTTGGGTTGGGGTGGATTCGGCCGCGGCCGTTGGTGGACCAGTCTTTAGACCAGTGTTGTATTAGTCTTTGCATTATGTTTGGCTCTGAACCAGTCTTTCAAGGCATGGACTGATCCTTGAAGGTTTAATAATGGGAAAAAAAAAATAAAAAAAGGTGGGGGGAGGGGGGGTGGGTGGGTGGGTGGGTGGGAAGATGGTTTCCAAACGCCCACCCAAGCAACTTCAATGCATGATGTCCTAATGAATTCAAAATGAGATGCGTTATAATCTCTTCCTTGGTATAGTTTTGGGTCTAATTTGGATAGATTTTTATAGCTTTTTGGTCTTTTTTCATTCTAGGAGGATATGTCATCCTTCTCTAATGTAATCTTTTAATTCATAATACAATATATTATTATATTGTTTCTCATCCAAAAAAAAAAAAAGAGGAGAGGAAAGAAATGCATTATAATATATTGAAACTAAATCATGGTAAACTTTAGCAAATCAAAATTCAAGGCCATACATTTTACCATCTTTAAAGAAAATTTTGCCCTCAGGATTTAGACCTACCTTAATACTGGAAAAGATGCGAATAGTTCTCATGCATTGTTGACTCTAACTCTTAAGTTGCTTCCTATACCCCATGATGACGCTGAAGGATTTTGACTAGAAGAATGAATTTGTTGCATAGAATTTTCTCCTTATAGTCGAGAATCTGTATTGGCATTTCTTCATAAATTGCATTCTTCGAACATTTATATTATTCCAATCTATCATGTGCTATGAGTCCAAGATATATTTCTTCAACATTGAAACATGGAATACATCGTGCATAAACAAAATTGAGGTGGTAAAGCAACCCAATACACAACCTCTCCAACTTTGTCCACAATATTAAAAGGTCCAATGCGCAGCACTAATTTCCATTTCTTACCAAAATGAACTATTCCCTTTCGTGATATGACCTTCAAGAACACATAACCCCCAATTCGTAATTCCAAAGATCTCCCACGTTGATCTGCATAGCTTTTCTAACGAATTTGAGCAATTCGCAATCTCTCATAAATAAGTTACAGAAGAAGACTCATCTCTCCAAATTCCGCCTAGCACATCAGACATCTACAAGGACTTTCATAGAGCGCCTCATAAAGTGACATCTTAATGCTTGATTGATAAGAGATGTTGTAGGTGAATTACAACAATGAAAAGGGCTCATTCTTGCTACCTTAGAAATCCAACACACATTCCTGTAATATGTCCTCCAAAATCTATGTTACTTTGCCCATCAATCTGGGGATAAAGAGTCAAGTTGAAACTCAATTTTGTGCCATCGCGTTTTGTAACTTCTTCTAGAATTGGGAAACAAAACAGTGATTCCAATCTGAAACATTAGAAAGAAGTACACCATGTAGCTTCACAATTTCCACTATATACAACCAAGGACTTTAATATCGATATCGATGGATATATCGAGGGTCCAAAAATGTGGATATATCGGATATATCGTTGGATATATCGACAATATCGATATCGTTTTAAAGATATAGTGGATATTATGAGTTAAACATGGATATTTTTATTGAAACTTTGGGAAACAATGATTTAAACTCTAATACACAATCTAGCATCAAAACATTGCAATTTAAATATGTATAATATAAGTATGTGTTGCGTAGGGTATAAAAAATATACCGCGCTAAGTAAATAGATAATAGAAAATTTTGCAAATTCAACATTTAAATGTTATATAACATTGAAATAGATTTTTGTAACATTTAAATAAAGAGTGCTATTAGACCAAAGGCCATTGGTTTGAAATAATATTTTAAATTATGTGAAATACTAAGCATAGTAAAATGTACGTATATATGTGAATCCTAACCTATTCTAATGTGTAAAAATTTCACCAGCAATCGGCAAAAGGGCATTTAAACATGGCAGTGTCGATATATTGAACGATATCAGCGATATATCTTCGATATCAGCGATATATCTTCGATATTTTCGATATATCGCTGATATCGTTCGATATTTTTTTTTTTGAAAATTCTTCAATTTCGCAACAATATATCGTATCGTTACCCTCCGATATGGCGATATATCGTCGATATATCGCGATTTTTAAGTCTATGTATACAACCTGCTCAACTTGTCCAAATAATCTATAACACAAGTAAGCAAGAAATATGCTGACTTCGTCAATCTATCAATGATCATCTATATCACGACATATCTTAAGGAGTCTTTGGTAAAACAACAATAAAGTTTATACTCTATAGTAATGTGATCTCACTTCCATTCAACTGCTAGATACTAGTAGAATGTAATAGGCGTAGCGGTTTCTTATATTCAGCTTTGATTTGTTGGCATATGCAACATCCAATAATGAAACTCGCAACATCTTTCTTCATTTCCTTCTTCCAATACCTGCCTCTTTCAAATCTCTATACATTTTTTTTATTGTCAAGGTGAATCACAAATTTTGATTGATGCGCCACATGTAGAACTTCTTCCTTAACTTGAAGGTCTTTCAAAACTAAGTTGAGCTAGATATTGAATCCACCATCTATTTTCATTGACTACCCTTCTAGTCCTATGCCATTTAGCGTTTGCACGCGAATATTCTCCAAATCCTAATCATACTACTAAGCTTCCAACAAGTTCGGTTTCGCATTCACATTGAACATGAATGCTTGTCTTCTTCCTTCAAACATACAGATTATATTCCCAAAATGGTTCCAACAATGCAAAGGAAGTCCATAGACCATTCCTTGCAACTTCCTATTTAATGTGTCTGGAACCCTATTTATCTTCACTGGATGGCACTGCAAATCGAAATCGTAATCCTCCAAATACTCCACCCACCTTCTCTACCTCGGATTCAACTCGTTGTTTGTGAAGATGTATTTTAAGCTCTTATGATCTTAGTAAACTTTAAATTTCTCTCCATACAAGTAGCACCTCCAAATCTTCAATGCGAACAAGACAACTGCTAGCTCAAAATCATGGATAGATCAGTAAACCTAAATCCCATGAGAACTATAGGACCTTGTGTGGTGGCCCCAAAGGGTTGGCAAGAGTCAAACTCAGCACCTCAGCTTCCTTATTCGTGGTCCCTTGCAAACTGAGCTACCCCTTGGGGTCCCAATGGTCCCATCCAGTTTCTTTTGGAGCCTTTGGAAAGAGAGGAATTGGAAGTTTTTTTCCTGTGGTGCCTATTTTAAAGCTTAATTTTAATCTAGTTAGGATTTTTTAAAGTTTTTATTTTTATTTTTTTGTCTTGAAAGGGTTGATATGTTTTGGAAACCAAGATTCCTTATTTGGACTAGCTTTCTTAGTAATTTGCTGCTTTTCTTATATACCTCGCATGCACAGTGGCTCTGACCATCTTTTTACTTTTATATGATTTTCACTTTTTCAAGAAATAAAAAGTGATGAGTGATAGTATGATATCACTTAATATGGTCTCTCTTTTTTCTAGACCTGTGGTAATTTCTTAAAAATTTAAACATATCATTAAGGAAAGAGGGTTAAGTGAACCTAATTAACCTTTTTCCGTGGAGACAGTCATGCTTGGTCATACTAAATGTAGGAATGCCCTCCTCACATTGTCAAGTATACATGCTAATGGATATGTTGAGCTTGTTGCAGGGAAATTGAATTAAACTATCAAGAGGCTTTTGGATAATGCATCAACAACTTGATCTGTAGTGGAAATATATCACCCATAGAGTTTACTTGTAGCAACATTGTATAAACTTTTAAGTCATTATAGTACATGACTAAGGTTCTCCAAGCTCACATTTATAGTTACTATTTCTTCATTGGATCAAATCGGCCAAGGTCTAATTGATTCCCAGTGTTCCAAAGATCTAGATGTTCCATGGTTAGAAACATAAATTTTGCTGGTCTAAGTTAAACACTCCCTCTGTCCCATTTTGTTTGATTACTATGACTAAACACACATGTTAAGGTAATGCATTTAATGCATTTCCATGTCATCCAATTTTTTTTTTTTTAACTTTCCAATTCTACCCTCTTATGAATGTCACTAGATGTGACAGTTGATATAATAATGGTAATTTTAAATATAGTAAAGGGTATGGAAAAGTAAAATAATGATTTGTTTTGACTTTTGAAAGTGATCAAATATTTTGGGACATCCAAAATGGAAAGGTGATCAAACGAAGTGGCACAGAGGGAGTATACACACACACACACACAAATTATATAATGACGATAATATTCTTATAATCATTCATGCATGTTATTTGAATTAGTACTAAAATAATATTTTGTTTTCCTTCTTCTTGTTGCTTTCCTGCTGTTCCACCCTAGGACAAGCAAGGTGGACAAATAGGCATGGCAGTAGATTGTGAATGGGCAGAGGCTTGCTCAGATAAAATTGAAGATAAAATTGCTGCAGCAAGGCGCCTTGATTTTCAGCTTGGATGGTATTTCCCCTTACACTTGATCAAGGTTTTGATATTTCCCAAGTTTAGTTTTGAACTTATAATATACAATAATTATATAGGATAGCTTATTGTTTGCAATGACTGGACCTTTAGCATAAAAGGGTGTGGAAATAGGCCCATCCTATACTTAAAAATCAAGCACTTTGAAAGTGACTCTAGATTTGAGAAAACCAATAATTTATATGAACACCTCAAGAAGCAACAGATTTATGTATCCGGAGTTATCAACATGTATGGTAATTGTTATCAAGAAGCAATAATTTATAGGAACACCTCAAAATTTATCCGAGTTATCAACCTTTATGTTAATTGTTAAAGCATATCACTGGTTAGGAGAGAGCGAAGGTAGATTACAAGGACAAAGAGCCCTTGTAGGAGTGTTACATGTGTATCATATGCATTATACTATACCCTCTAATCACCTCAAAACTTTCCCTCAAGCCAAAATTTAAGTGTCATTGATGGTTGATACCTAACCAAAATAAATGAAAGCCCATTCGTTTAGCGTGAGCTACAGTAGTGAGAACAGCAAATGGAGTAGGTACTTCTTTGTTTATCACCTTCTCACAAGCAAAGACGAAATTTGCAGTAATATGTTTTTTGGCTAATAACATTTTAAGCAATTGGTGAGATTTTCAAATTATCACCATCAAGGTACTAAGTTTCATTTTGGTACATTGTTCCAATTAACCATGAAACGAAACATATCAGAAACACAATAGATAAGGCGCGAAAACACGAATATGCATAGAAACTCTTGAAAATATGAAATGAAACCAACTTATATGCAAAGATGAGCCTTATAAATAATAGATCAGTGTCTTGGAGACCTATAAATACACCCAATCACAGTAGAAGAAATTACTAGGGAACCATTGAAATGGTGTTTTCATATATTGATATTTGTTGAAGTAAACGACCAGCAATTCTTTGTAGTTAAATCAGATGTGCAATTTATTTTATTTTATTTTATTCTTTTGATGAAGTAAATGAATGTATTAAAAGAAGGCAAAGGGCATAGCTCAAGTACATAAGGAATATACAAAAGCCATCAAAGAAAGAGTCCCAAAACTAAATCTTAAGAATTAATGACCAAATGAAGGATTAATGGTGCTTCAATATTGCAATATGAAATGAAAGCATGTACAATCTGAGTCACTTCTGTGTGCAATTGCCTGGAGTACATGACACTGTATGCATAGTATAGTGTATAGCATATTAACACCGTTAAACACCCATTTGAGCAGTTTAGGTTACTACATTGAATCACATAATCACTTGATGTAAACAAGCAGGATTGAGGGATTTGATTTGAAGTTTATGCATGTCTTTATTTAAGCATAATAATTAAAGCAAGTGTATAAATTAAATGCAAACAAAATGCATACATTCAAGAAATTAGTTGTAATACTTGGAACCTATATTGATTCCCTTGATCATGTTTATGATTTGTAATGATCGTAAATGAATCAAGGATCTATTAACTTTAGAATATTTGAAAATAAATTAATAAAAATGGACTTTTTCGAAATACAGTGAATTGTTAACACCAAAACAGTGTGTTTTAGTCGAAAACTTGAAATACTTATACACTCGAGTTTTGGTATTCCTACGATGTTACACTTCGATTCTGAGTGAAAACAAAACTTTCTGTGTTTCAATGGAAATGAAATGAATTTCAATTTCTTGATCACTATAACAACTTTTTTGGTGTTATTTCATCTTTCAATCCCGGTTCTTCTATGCCACTTACCTTTATATACCTATGTATACATATATATACCTTCATATATTCACTTTCTGCACTACTTTTGGAACCCTATTAATCATAAATTCTGGTAGGATTATGCAAGATTAATCCTTGCTAATACTACCTTTCAGTTGACAAAAGCTATTTTCTAGACCTTATCAAAAGAAAAAAAAAAAAAAGAAATTTTCTAGCGCAACCCAATGTGGTACTGTTGGGCTCTTATTATTTTTGGAACAGGTTCTTGCATCCGATATATTATGGAGACTATCCCAAGGTTATGCTGTGAAAGACTTGGAGATCGGCTTCCTAAATTCTCTCAGGAAGAAAAGGAGTTGCTTTGGAACTCATTGGATTTTGTTGGTCTTAATCACTATACGTCAAGGTTTATTGCTCATGTGGTTACTAGTAAACCTGAAGAAAGTGATTTCTATAAAACACAACAGATGGAGAGAATCGGTGATTCTAAACACCTTCACAACTTGTATTCAAGTTATTGGTGCAAGTTTTATTTTCATCTAATTTTCTTGTTTTCCCGTCAGCTGAATGGGAAGGCGGAGAGGTGATTGGTAAGAAGGTATGTATCTTCTCTCTCTCTCTCTCTCTCTCTCTCTCAGACAGGTCTCACTTGGTGTGTGTGCACACAGATATCTTAGATTTTCTAATATTTTTTTCTGGCAGGCTGCATCAAATTTTCTTTATGTTGTTCCTTGGGGTATGCGGAAGGTTCTCAATTATATAAAACAGAGATACGAAAATCCCCCCGTATATGTTCTTGAGAATGGTATGCATGTAAAGATTTTAAGATTGTAGTTAGGATCTGAAAATTGCATACCCACATATTGTTTGTCATTCTGAAATGTCATATTGGTATGTAAACCTACTAAGAGATAACTTTCAAATTCAAAGAAACCCTAGAATTAATACCGTGCATCAATGTCAGCGGGGGTGGAACTAGGAATTTGGTCTAGATTTTGACTCTTATCTTGATTCAAAATAGCAAAGAATAACAAGACAAGAAAAATTTTAAGGTCAAGATCAAGGTAAACAATTTTTGCACCTAAATTTTTACACCATTCTTAAGCCGTTGGATCTTACAAGATCCGATGGTCTCATTATTATGTTATTTTTTTCACTTAAAACTTTTTTTGGATACCTTTGGATCTAGTTAGATTCAATAGCTTAAGAATCAAGTTAAAATTGAATGTGAAAATTGTGTTCCTTAATCTTAACCCATATATAAAATATGCTCCTATGGGCTAAACAAAAAAATTTTGAGAAGGGCCAAATATGTGAATAGTAGAAAAATATAGGTGTGAAATCAAAAACTAAATTTTTTTTAGGAGGGCCAATTGACCCCCCTCGGTCCCATGTGGCTTCGCCCATGAATGTCAGCTGTCCCTGAGATTATAAAAGATTAAAGGTAGTGAACCATACTATATAGCCTCCTCCATTTTTTTTTTTTTTTTTTTTTTTTTATTTATTTTTTTTTTAACCCTCATTCTTCATAATCTGCAGGTATGGATGATCAAGACGATGGCACTTCCCCACTCCATCAGATGCTAGATGACAAAATGAGAGTTGGTTACTTTAAAGAGTACCTTGCTGCAGTTTCTCTGGCAATCAAGTTAGTTACTTGTACTTCTTGTCATTGTTTTATATACAAGCTAGTTTCAAGTTCCCATACTTTAATAAATAAACAATTGATTCATTGATATGATTCATTTTCAACTACACGTATGTGTTAGAATATGTGTAGTTATGCCTGTGCAGGTGACATTCATATTAATTATATTGGTGTTGAGCTCCTCTAAAATGATTGCAAACAAGGACCATTATTATGAATCTCAGCAAGCCAACTCATTGTGCAGAGTGCTGCTAGCTGAACAGATTGTTTGTTAAAATGCCCCTTGTTATACCACTGAAATAATAGAATCACCCTCTGTATCTTGATGTGTTGCCCTATGATTGGTGACTGATTAGAGATTGGAAATGAAAGAACCAAAGCCTTATTCATGTGTCTATAAATTGAATATTTGCATGCATATGATCTCCTTACTCACCAGTTTGAGCAAAGTTTTTGTGTAAGAGCTTAAAGGTGGGACCAATTAGTGGGTTCCTCTTAGACATTATAGGTTAATGAATATGATTAAGGTATAATGTATAATACTATTGTTGGAAATTTGAGAGTTATTTTATTTTAAGGAAGTTACAAAACTTTATTTTTGGAGATGGTATTTACTCTTTTGATGGTTACCAATTTTGTAATAATGTTTATTACCGTTTATGGGTTATTGCCTAAACCGTTGAGGGTTAATGCATTATATTCTTGCATCTAAATCCTTTGACTAAAACGTTTGGTATAAGAATACCTAGGGCCTATAAAACTAAACGTTGCAGTCATATTGGAATAGACGGAACGTTATTCCCCTCCTTCTCTTTGTCTTTCTCTTTTCTTCTCCAACTCTCATACTCTCTTCTATTTGTATTTTATCTATTTTCTATGTGCAATATAGACGCGTTCTTGCCACCTGTCTGCTGTAGACGTGCACTATGAATCAAACCGCCTAAGAGGAATTGGGTTGTATCTTGGAGCCATATATGACCGCCAATACCCGCATGTGGGGAGACGTATGCGACTTTAGGACAGCGAATACGTGCCTTACTAATTCCCTCAGGCTATGTTTTCTATACTTTACTTCTTTTACTTTATGTGTTAATTTTGATAAATGTATATCCTGTTATATCATATTGTTAATTTGATATTCTATCTAATGGTGTAATCGTTTATAATATTGTGTAATTTATATTTGTATAATTCTTCATGGTGTAGTATTTAAATAAATTTTCCAACAACTATTAAGCCCTAGCTCATTTCAGCATTTTCTTTAAGTTACTTTACATCTGACCTCATTTGTGTGTGCACCCATGCAATTATTATTGTATTTTAATCTCATATCTATGTGTTTGAACAATTGAATAAACTTAAACAGAGATACCATCCACTAGTAAAATAAAATTATTGTCTTGCTGTTGTAATGCATGGACAGGGATGGAGCAGATGTAAGGGGATACTTTGCATGGTCATTATTGGACAACTTCGAGTGGGATGAAGGTTACAACAAGCGTTTTGGTTTAATTTACGTGGATTACAAGAATGGGCTCACTCGGCATCCAAAGTCTTCTGCTCTTTGGTTCTCGCAGTTCTTGAAAGGTCACAAAGGTATGAATGGCAACGAAGAGTAATTGGCTTCTACCATTACTACTACCGATCACTAAATGTTCTTCTCAAGCCCCTTCTTCGGTTAAGAATGTCTCCCAACCTATGTTGGCTTGGTTATTTTAAAAGCAATTGTCTGCAACTGGCAGTGTTTAATAGCCCAGAAAGAAACTCCTCAACTTACCTAATCCTTCTGTAACTATAATTGAGAGTCGTTTATGACCCGAACTGAATTTTATGTTTTCTATAATATTTATCATGTTTATAGTCATCTACACTCTCCGTAGTCTCTCTATAATGGAAGATGTTTATAATATGTTGCTAAACAAAGAGCATTGCTCTATAGTAGTGCAAATGAGAACCATGTTTTCAGAGGGACTCAATAATTATCTAAGCTCTTCTATATAGTTTAGAAACTAGGTCTAGTTTGGCACCGCAATATATCAAAAAAAAACCCCAATTGGTGGAAAAATCTAGCATTCTTTCAGTGATCCAGTACTTATTTTTCCTTTTTTAATTTAAAATACAATAAAATTTCCTCATCAAACTATATATATATATTAATTAACTCTTTAAACTATTCGAAATGCTTTTAGCTTTGAATATTGAGGCTAGCAAAACAAAAAGGAGTTTATTATAGAATAATAATGTAGCGTTGGTCCAGACTTGAGCTTGAGCTTGTGTATAGACAGGGAAAAGGTTGCATATACTTGACTCCATGCCTTTGCATGATATGAATGACTAGCAAGGAGCACTTGTGCACTTGGGAAGAGGAAATGTGGCACAAGCTTGTTGTAGGGTGATAAATAAACTGATTCTTCTTCCTCTTCTTCTTCCCTTTAACCCTTTTATTTATTTATTTTATAAACCTTTTTATGATTGTCGGGGGATTGATGCAATAGTTATCTGCAGCCCATCTCTTGTGCCAAGGTAATCATTAACATTCTCTAGGGTTTGTAGTGTTATTGCCATAAACATTTAAGATCTGCATGTAAGACGTTCTTAAGCAGCAAATACAGTTTTGACGATAACTGCCTGTAAAAATTGTGTTGCATGAATCAAATTGAATTTTATTGCGGTGGGAGATATTATGGATGCCTCAATAAGGTGTCACGCATTGAGATTGTCCCACATTAAAAAGAAGAAAAAAAAAAAAAAAAGGAAGATGAGAAACAAAAACCCCAAACCCAAACCTGAACCCAAAAATTAAAAAAAAAAAAAAAAAAAAAAAAAAAAAAAAAAAAACAACAACAACAACCATTGTGGGCCTCTCGGGCACATGCTAATGTAAGATGATAAATTTCAAATAATGGGCAATGATGAGGTCCTCTAGTGGGGTTTTGTTCCTTTGTCAAATATTGTGTTGCTAAGTAACTTAGCAAGTTGGGTAGAAGTAGGGGCTAAACCCCCGCCCAACTTTTTTAAAACATTTTACAAAAATTCTTTCTTTCCTCGACTTTTCCGAAATCCAATTAGAGGTTAGATATTTTGATAATGGAGTTAATTGTAATGATCTTAATGTCTTATATCGATTAAGTTTAAATTTAATCATATGTATATTAATTTTTTTGACATTCTTTATATATATTGATTATCAAAATTGAGTTTAACCTAGGATTCGTATAATTTGATATCAACAATTGAAAAAGACATAAATAGATGGTCCAAAACTTGGGTTGAGGCTCACAACCCGATCATATGCAAGTTCATTTTGTTTTGTGGGAATTGAGATTTTATGCGGTTTTTACGCGATCCAAAGCCGTAATTCGGAACCAGGCAAAGGGTATTTTGAGTAGTTCAGTAAAAGGGTTCGTAACACATCAAATCGCGTGGAATTGACTTCCAGAGTAAGTTTTAGAAAAAGGAGGTCAACGGTCACTTTCTTCGCCATTTTTCATGAGAGTTCCTCTGTTAGGACACGTGTAGCACCCATTTTACGGCACATCCAGAGTAAGTCATTGGATTCTTCCCTTTTTTTTTTTTTCTTTTTTCAACCAGAATACATCACATCATTTTTTATGTAAATCCCAAATCATCATCTTTCATGTCCCACCCTACGGGTAAGGTTTTATTTCTTTCACATTGGGTTTCACATTATTATTTTCACTTAATTCTCTTCTATCCATAGGATGGATGGTAAAAGATTGGTAAGTAAAATGGTATTTTCCAATTTTTAAATGATGCGGTACCAAATGCATCAACGAATGTTATTTTTGTATTTTTTAAATGCTCGACAAATCAATAACTACATTATCAAAAAAAGAAATGTGAAAAACAAAAATTTAAGAGATTAATAGCCTTTTTCCTTTTTTTCTTTTTTTTTTTTGGATTATCTTTTCAAATATAGGTTTCCAACCTAGGCAATTGTCGTAGTGGTTAGTACTTGCATCTTGTGGGAAAGAGATCACGTGGATATCTTAGGCTTACTCAATGACAAAATTAGGAATTTTGCTCAAGGAAGTTGACTTGGGTTGGTTGTTCGTATTTGATCCTAATTCAAAAAATCGAATAAGTTAGTTTAAAATTTTTCTTTCATCATCTGATTTTGAGGCACAAAAATCTACAAAAAAAAAAAGAATTAATAATAATAATAATAATAATTCATTAATAAACCACATTTCAATTCAATATATTTACGATTATCCTCAACAAAGCTACATTTTTTATTTTATGACAGCTTTTATTATCAACGCTATCAAATATCACTTTCCTAATAAACACAGTTAGTATTCATAAATTGGATCCCTTAGTGAAATGAGACTCTTTGGAGGGTGAGGGGATTAAAGCTTTTGTAAGAAGAGAAAATTTATAAATAAATAAATAAAGAGAAAAGTATGAAAGAAAAATGAAGGGCAGAAAAATTCAGGGGGGGGGGGGGATTTAAAATTCCAAAATAATTAAAGGAACAAATATTTAAAAAATAAAAAATTCAAGGGAGGTGGCTGAATTTAAATTATAAATGGCTTTGTTCATGGACCTACTCCCACTTAGGTTTGAGCCCAGCTAATCCCACATGACATACAATTCGTCACCTTCTTTGTTTAGTTTGTTAGAATGGGCGGCCAAGAATAAATGATTCCTTATTTATATATAATTAATTTAAGCATAGTAATTTTACCTTCACTTATAATAGAAACAAGCTCTTGTATCTCACAAGCAGTGGATTTTTTATTGGATTTGGAACATACGTACAACCTCATGCAACTATGAAAGGCCAACAAATCAAATGGAATGTTATGTGGTTGAAGTATCATTCCATCAAACAATAAATGAAAAAGAAGTCTTTAATGAGAGTATCAAAGAGTCTTTCGAGTATGGAAAATTCTTGGCACTAGTATGGATATGGATTACAATGACACACAAACAATCCTTCATATGTTATAGCAAATTTTGAAGTATATTCAACACACTTTATGATCCCACCAATCTAATTCAATTCAAATTATATAATTGCAACTAATGCGAACGTTGATATCTGAATCATTGTGAAACTTAGTTTTTACTAAGCCAAATCTATGATTTAATATCTTCATTGTTAGAAAATGGAATCATCTTATAGATCTCTAATAATTAATTAGAGATGGTTGCACATGCGATATATGTGCATGTACAACATTATAGTCACCATAGGTATCTCTCAGAGATAATTGTAGGGACAATGGGTGTTGCTACTTTAATAATGCTCCCAAGTGCAGAATGTCACGAAATAATAAATTCTTGATGAGTCCGAAGTCGAACCACAAGGAAGGGGCATAATTAACATAAATGATTAAGAAAAGATTTTAGAAATTTGGTTGCTTGATTGCAGAGAATTAATTTGATTAAAAACAATAATTTAAAAGCAATAAGGTTCAGAGGTCCACTCACAATAAGTATTAGATATTTGCTAATGACTCAATTTTATAACTCAACTGAAATTCATACGAAGGATGATCCCAGTCGGATAATTTAACAAATAATTTTATTCAAAAGAATTCTAAAAATATGAATTCATAAGGTTGATTGATTTATTATAAGAGAAAAGTAGTAATTTAATTCGCAGGGAATTCTAAGCATTCACCGTACCCGGAGTTAATGATAAATCAAAGAATTATACAGAATAAATACTTTGTAAAATAATCAAAATCAATCAAAATTATGATAGCTTGCATCAAATTCATGAAAGAGTTATTAAACAAATACCAAACAATTGTTGTGGTTTCACTCCTAGCCTTAACAAAATGTTTAGCTACTTATGATAATTGAAAACTAGAAAACTCAAGAGAGGTAGGAGAAGAAGAATAAGAGAAGAAGGAACAGAGGAGGAATAAATATAGGTGCAATCGCCTTTTTCTTTCTATGTACTCTTAGGGTTTGCAAGGGAAAAAGGAGAAAAAGAAGGAAACATCGAAATCACGAAATATTCGTGAAATACAATATTGTCGGGTTTCAAATTATCTTTCCAGGGACACCAATTTCGCATCAATTAGATTTTGGAGTAAAAAAATATGGCCAAAATACGGTAACTGCTCCAAACTTCCTTTTTAGTATTCTTTCTAACTTTGGGGTTGCCAATTCCTTTGCTAAAATCTTCTAAAATTAATGTACTTTACCCTTGCAAAGCTTCCATATAGTTTCAAATAAATAAAGAATGCTTGACCATAGGAAATTGGCTTCCTATAAAAATAAAACACACATTAATACACCACTTTAAGTATAAGAGCGTCTATCAAGAGAACTCATGTATAATGTGTAAAATGTAGAATTAAGTGCAAAATAGATGTAATAATGTCTACTAAAAGTGTGAAATTAATGCAATTTTAAACTATTTTTAGTTGACTCCAGTTTTTTTTTTTAATTTAAATTTTTTATTATAATATTTTTTTCCTTCTTTTTAGATTAAAATATAAAATTGCTATTTTCTTTCCCCATTTCCGTCCAAACAAACAAGTCATAAAAAGCATATTTAGAAATGGGAATGGATTTGAATTCAATTGAAATTCATCTTTTTCTATAAGCCAAAGTCACCAAACATAAAACTAAATTAAAAAAAGGCTACACAAATCAATTGAATTGGAAAAGTGACAATCACCAAATTAAAAAAAGACTGTAATGTTGTAAAACTAAGAATTTATAACAATAAGCATAGAGCAAATAAAATGAACAAGTGTATAGAGAGAATATCTCTTATTCTTTCATTAGAAGGAGGTGTTTATGCCGTATACAATTCATGCCTTATATAGGCTTCAACCGGAATATAATACATGAGCGCAACACATAGAGGAAGCACTCAGAGAAAAGAAACAAACCGGCCAACACTATAAATATAGAAAGGGGTGGTTGTTACAACCCAAAATAATTAAGCCGTGATCAATAATAATAAAACTAGGTTTATTTTAATAAATCATTTGATAAAACGTGGATGACATGTGTCAAAATCTCAATTATTTTAAAATTTTCCTCAAATTTCAGACATGACCCATCCATAGATAGGACATGATCATAAAACCTGTTATAAAGATCCATTCATAAAAACTTCCTGTCATCCATGAAAGTTGTATCATTCCATGCATCTCATTCTACGTATATACAACATTAAAGAATTAAAATTACAACCCTAATTAAATTTATATATACATTGGCCATTAGCTCAAATAAAAATAAATTATACATATTTTTCTCATGAAAGTACATCAATAATTAACATAGACAATTTCCAGTTAAGAGTTTCCCCTTGTAAACGCAGAACTCCCCCTGAAAATAATCTCCTAAAAAACATTGAAATAGATAGGCGTGAGTCCAACGACTCAGTGGATACAATTTAACATAGCAAACTAAAGCAAAGATATAAATAAACCAATTATATCATTTAAAACAAAATATACTAACCAAGTATATTACAAATTCAAAATAAGTTATAATCCATAACTTAAAACAAATAATGCATATTACCCAATGCATGTGACTCATGTCCAATTACATTAATTCCATTAATTACCAACCACTCCCGCAGAAGTCTTCGCGCGAAAACAGAGGATTTAAACCCAACCTCCAAGAGAACAACACTGCACCTTCGCAACCGTGCAAGGATGGAAAGTAGCCTCTTCTTCGGAAACACAAAGGTTTCTACCTAGAACCGGAAAGTAACCGAATTCGGGAGCACAGCTGTCATTCTTACTTGGGATTGCAAGCAACCCAAGACCAAAGGAAAGGAAAACACCGCTAAGTCCCTTCACCGCTAGTAGTCCAATTCCAGTGACCCTTTTTATGCAATACTTTTACCCAATATTCATTAAGTCCATTTAATGTATGATTATGTCCAACATGTAGTGCAATTAACCATAAAAATGATTTTTAATCAAAATCATCTCCAAAATATGCTATATAACCCATAATCAAATACCCTTATAATTATACCAAAGTTATGATAAACAACATAAATTCCCATTATGATTATAACCTTAAAATCGTAATTGAAAACATCAATTAACCATGGAAATTAACCATAAGATCCATACAACTATATGCCATAGAATATATAAAATAAGTCAAGCTCATTAATAAACATAATTTCCAATTTATGTTATCAAATACTCAAAGTTTATTTCAAGATTTATTCCATAAATCATTTATATACATATTCTAAGCCCAAAAATACCAAATACTATAATAATATATACCATATTATCATGTCAATAGTTTAAACTTATGTAAATTGCACCTACCTCCATGAAATGTGTAGAAATTGCAACCTCGATGTTGTAGGTGAGTAAATCCAAGCCCTAGAATGCACATGCAAGCTCCCAATCAAAGCCCTAGTCCCAAATGACTTGGTTGATGAAGAGAATAGAGATTCTAACTCCAAATGCAACCAAACCTCACAAATTGCATGAATAAACACAATATATGAGGATATGATGATTAAAACCCAAAAGAAATGCAAACCCTAGCTTTATATATGAGAAATTACCCCTCAAATCCGAAATTGAGGTAAACCATGAGTGAATCTAAACTAGAAATGTCGAAATCCAAGCCCCCTATGCATGAAATCCAAGCAAAAGTAGAGAGAGAAACTCCCTCTCTCTCCTCCCATACACCCCAAGAGCTCTCCCAAGCTCACTTTCCCTTCTCCCACTATAAAAATGCAAAAAATGAGGATTACAAGTTGGGGTTGAAGGTTTATATAGAAAAGAAGGGCAAAAAGGTCATTTTAACCCTTTATTAAAACTGCCCGTCGGCATTTTCAGACGGTTGAAAAATATTTTCAGTCAACTGAAAATGCCCAACATAAAACAACCTTCTCTGGATTTTTCAGTCGGCTGACATGAACTTTCAGCGGCCTGAAATACAATTTTCAGCCAGCTAAAATGCAACTTTCAGTAGGCTAAAACTCATGTTGTCTCATAATTCTCAGGTTATCACAACTACAGCCCATCAGCCTTATTTTCATTAAAAACATTTAAATAATCTTCTCAATTCTTTATTCTCTCCTTTTACTTTTAGTTATTTAATGAAAATAAACAAATAACCCCCCATTTGAATCCAAATAAAATATCAAAAAAATCAAATTCCAAGTATATCAAAATCTCATTTTCCAGTTTTAGTACAAAATCCGTCTCTCGATAGATTTTCCTAAAATAAATATGTGAGGAACCCAATCCAAACATGCTAATAAAATCCCATAAAATCACAGAGGTCTTATAATATTATAAATTTCTATTACTGCCAAAAATTATCTTTAAAAATGAAGTTTTACAAAAATTCACTTTTACCCAACACTTAGCCAAATTTTAGCAGCTTAAATCCTTAAGTTGCTAATAAGTCCAAATGCACACTTAAAATGCTTGATGCACAAAAACAAACATCAAAACACATCCAACATCATAATATTATACACATGCATTACCCATATATGTGGTCATCCGATATATTATGGGACTAACTATGCTAACTATAGACTAAACCCTTAATACCCTATTTAAAAATTACGGGTGTTATAGTGGTGGCATCCACCTACTCACATAGTTTAAAACACTCCTCCTTAGATGTCCACCACACTTAAGATAATGTGCCTCATTAAAAACTTGTCAGAAAAACCCAATGGAAAAAAACTAACAAAGGAAAAAGAGTACAATATTTTGTGATTCTTAGACTGGTGTTGGACGCACTAAAGAAAAACTACCTCATTAATACCTTGTCAGGAAAACCCAATGCGACAAAACTTGGTCGAAGGAAAAAGAGTACAGCATGCATATGTCCAAAAATGAATTCTCACCCTGATAAGAAGATAGATATCAACTTGATTGATTGTAAACTTGACGCATTCCAATTTTGTACACTATCGTCTTGAATGCTGCTATTAATAGTACTTTAGAGAATAAATCTGCAAGATTATTTCTTGAACATGTCTTGCTTGACATCAATATCACTGCTCTTCTGGAGTTCATATTTATATGCTTGATAGGATCACCTTTGATACAACTTCCTCTAATCTGTAGTTCTATAGAGGCAACATAAAATTTGTTTAATATCATTCCAGTGTTATCGAGTTAGAACAGAGCTGAATCCTGCTAATAAGTTGACTAAAAATGATGTATAAGGGTTAGTGCATAACAAATCGCTTATTACACTAAGATATGGTACTTCAGAACCAAGTAACATTTCATTATCTTCTTTGGGGTGAAATTGATCTTTCTTAATATCAAGAGATCAAACTATTATGGGAGAATTTAATGGATGTGATTTATCCATATTAAGATGTTTCAATACATTTTTGGTATAATAAGGATTCTATTTGATTTATTCTCGAACTACAAGCTGAGACAATATTTTGTTCTCCCTTCTTTAAATATTTAGTAGTTTTCATAAACTCTTCAAGAGTCTCAATTAAATTTATATCATCAATATAAATTGTAACGATGACTAATCCCAATTCTAATTTCTTTAAAGACATATAGAATTGTTAACATATCCTTATTTAACTAAATACTCACTGAGATGATTTTACTACAATCTTCCAGATTGTTTTAATCCATACAAGGATTGTCTCTATTTAATTGAGTATATTTTTTTGATATTTGCTTCAAGTAATTTGGATCCTTCAGGACCTTCATATATATACTTGCATTTAAATGCAATGCCATCCATTACAAGTGGATATGTTTCTTCATGATCAATCTATGATTTCTGCAGGAAACCAAATTTTATATCTGACGATCTCATTTCTATCATTACGCTTTCTTACAAACACCCATTTATAACCCACGAGTTTCACATAATTAGGTGTTAGGACTTCATGTCCAAATGCTTTGCGTTTCACTAGCGAATCCAATTCCATTTGGATTGTTTCTTTCTAATTTTACTAATTAGGTCTACAGCAACATTTGTCTACAGTGTGTGGTTTAAGATCGTCGTAATTTTTTAAATTTCAATAGCTACTATGTAATTAATAATCACTTTTATGTGATTCCATAATGTATGCATAATTTATGGAAATTTCTTCATTTCTATAAGCCTCTTTATTGTTTTCAATCTCTTCAGAGACTTTTTCCTCTTTAGGAGTTATATGAGAAATTGTAAGAATATTTATTTCTTGTTTAATAGCCTCTTCTAGAGTGCTTTTTTATAAAATTGAACATATGCCCCTTATCACAAATGTCTTTTCTCATTTTGAATACCCATTTATATCTAATAGGCTTTGGACTACAGGTCCAAATACTTCACATGTTACAAGCAAGTTTAACTCTGCTTGAATTCCATCTTTCCACATTAGCTAATAATTTCTACATCGATTCTCTTCAACGGTTTATGATTTAATTTCATCATTACTTCTAGTAATGTCAAAAACAACTTTAAAAGAAAATATGTTGTCGACAACAATTTTGTTTCTATCTAATATTTCTCCCAAACTTATATAATTTATTGAGATCTCGTTATTTTTAGGTACCTATTCTTCTTTAGGAATAATTTTTTCAGGAGATTTCACTTGAAGTGATTCCACTTCAGGGGATAACTTTTCAAGAGGTTTCTCTTCAGGAGATTCCACTTCAGGGGTGTGAATATTTGACTAACTTTTGCATAAAATTGATGATCATAAATCATTCAGTCAAGTTAAATACACATACCTACACCTAGGAAATTAACTCTTCAGAAGGTTCCATTTCAGGGGATAGCTCTTCAGGAAATTTATTGTCCATTACTAATTGGATGGATCAATTATTTTTATTGCCTGTTCTGTGGGTATGGCCTCTTCAGAGCACCAATTTATTTTCCTTTCTAGGATTTTTATCCTTATCACCGATAAGTTTTCCACGTTTCAAGCATGTCTTATATTCATTTTCTGCTATATTAACCTGTTGTCCTGCAGGGACTTGCAAGTGAATGATTCTTTAAACTTCCAGTTCATATTGATAATAACATCAAAACATTTATTGAAAATTCATGCCTTTCCACTGTTGGTAGATTTCCTCCCCTTGACGGAGAGAATTCTATCAAAATAACAATATGCAAAACTTGCTATAAAAATAATACTTTTTGAGTTTGTATATGTGAATTCTTACTAGATTTCCTCCCCCTAATGGTAGGAAAAATGAACAATCTACAAAACTTGCTGTAAAAATATCACTTTGTGAGTTTGGGTGTGTGAATTCTTACCATACTGTGATTACCATCCCTTACCATTATTGTAATCATGTAAAAGCATAAAGATCTTTATGTCAGAGCATTTCTGGTGCGCTACCACATGTGTTTTAATTGTGCTTATAGTCGTATAGAAGATAAAGTTTTTAATATGAGCTTCTGGCCCAAAATCATTGAGGTAATATAAAGATATTTCTTATTTCCATCATTAATGGTTTCAATATGATAGCTATTTACTATGTAAATCTTAAAAATTCAGTAAATTTCTTCTACTTCTGGTAGAATATAAAGTATTGTCAATATAAATTTTTGTTCCTTTTGGCAATATTATAATTGCTCTTTGGAGCCTTCAATTAGGTTTGACGAACCTAATATGTTATTAAAATAGTTTTAAATAATGATAAATCTTGGAAATTTAATAATTGTGTGAGTTGTAGCACTGTTTTCCAGACATATATTTTTAACAATCATCTTGAAATTAGATCTGCAATATCATATTGCAATTCGTATTTGATTTATCCTATACTAGTTTATAAATTATGCCTGTTTTCAGGTGAGTAGATAAGGGAACATATGTTCTAGCTATAAAGGATACTAGATATAGACTTGAAGTAATTAGTACACCTACTAGAGTACTCACAAGGCAAGAAATATTAAAATATTTTCACAATCTTGCCACTATATTCAGTGTATTGTCACATGTTGGTGACTTGAAAATATTTATCTATATCAGATTTTGCAATAAATCGATCATTTTCAAAAGAATCAACTATTTGATTCTTTTGTGACCATTTCAAAAGAATCATGGTCACAAATATTTAATTTCAAAGATCATCAAATTTAATGATGAAATGGTTTCGATAATAATCAAATAATTGGCCAACAAATAATTTCAAACTCATAAATCAAAATTGATTGTTATCAGGTAGTAAGTAAAACCAATTTACTTGTTTTATAAAGTTTCATGACCATTTTTTTTTATATTATAGAGAAAATAATTCCATATGGATACATATGCCAAGGTATCTTTACCATGGTTAGAGTAACTTAACCAAAGCACTAGTATTTCTCCAATGGTAGAATAGAATTAATGGATAGTCTTTCATCAATTCTTCAAGGTTTGCTTGGGCAATTGTCATTATTGGGAGTGCCTTTAATTAAACTAATACATGCCAAAATGGGTCAGGATTCTATGACTGTAGGAGCACCATATGTAGAATTGAAAAATTATTATCATAGCTCTCAGCTACACAACACTATATAACTATACTATATAAATAAAGTGAATTTAAATTTAACATCAAGACCGTAGACATCGTTGATAATGTCCAAAACTTATATTTGGCATCTAATTAGTGTCAGGCATGCAACCAAGAAAATAAAATATAAGCAAGACACGCACATAGGTGTCAGTGTATATAATATAGCCCCTAGGTATTATTTGCTTTTTCTTTAATATGGATGCTTGGTATAAATGAATTTTTATAGGTTCAATCCAAAAAGAAATGGGCTTTGGGGTTTATAGCACTTAAAAGTATATCAAATGTACTTTGTAACCTCAAAGTTTGGTAGAGAAATACCTAGAAAAACCCATTCAAAAATATTTTTCAATATTGAGTTAGTGCTGCCCGACAGAAATCCCAGATTCAAGTGTACCACGAAATAATTACACCAAAAATATCAAATGGTCACCAAATGACACGAAAATTAGTAGGATATTAGCCTAACATGCAAGTCAGTGACAAAATCCAATTCGTTTCATCTAAAAATCATAACTAGAGCTAAAGTTATGAATTAAATGGTAAAATGGGTTCATGCTGTTGGCACAATACAACACACATAACCTCAACCAAGTATTTACTTAAAACACTTATCTAGTAGGTTTATTTTATAAACCTTTGCTTATTTCTTCAGTGTCATTCCACTTCTGGTGGTTTGATATTGTATTATTCCACTTCTAGTGGTTTGATATTTCATTGCTCTACTTTTAATGGTTTGGTATTGTACTATTTCACTTCTGATGGTTTGATATGTCATTAATCCTATGAACCCATCAAATTTATTCACGGATGCTTTTTCTATCCAAAATTTAAAGTCTATATAAAATAAACTATCTTTAAATTCTTTAATAATAAAAAGTTAGGTGGAGACCCCTTTTTTTTTAATTTTTTATTTTTATTAAAACAAAGTGCAATTCTTCTTCACCACGGATTACAATCTCTAAAAGTTTTGATTAAAGAAATAAAAGCTGGATTTAAAAGAAAAGAAAATCGAAGGTTGGGCATGCGTACGTACATGAATACCAATTTCATGAACATTATATCATATTTCTCTTGTTTGTAGAAAAGAGGCCCAATATGATAATTAATATCAGGGATCTTATCATTGGGAACTCACTATAAAATGTAAGGACAAAATGGGGTATTTATAATTTCACCTTCTCATTTTTTTTTTTAATAAAAAAAATTTCAGGTTTTTAAATTTGTCTCTTGCTATAGGAAAAGAAATGTGAATAATAACTCCTTTCTTTTAATAGAAAATTTCAGATTTTTATATTTATCTCTTACTTCAGGAAGAGAATATATGAACAATAACTTTTCTTATAGAAAATTTTGGGAATTCAAATTTGTTTCTTACTTTAGGAAGATGACATGTAAATAATAACTTTTCATATAGAAAACTTCAAGTTCTCAAGTCTTTATCTTACTTCAAGAAGAGAAAATGAATCATCACTCCTTTTATTTATTTATAAAACTTTAGGTTTTAATTTTAAATCTTCTCTTGCTTCAAGAAGAGAAGATGGATTTCTCCATTCAAGATATATAATTTAGAGGAAAAACCAATCTACAACCAAATTGGTTAAGAGCATACCAACTTACCACAACCAAATTGGTTAAGAGCGTACCAACTTATTATAACCAAATTGATTAAGAAAGAAGATAGTGGTAGTATGATATTGCTCACAAAATCCTTGAGCAATTCGTGCTAAGAAGGTGTTGTAAAACTAAGAATTCAGAACAATAAGCATAGAGCAAATAAAATGAACAAGTGTATGGAGATAATATCTCTTATTCTTTCATTAGAAGGAGGTGTTTATGCCACATACAATTCATGCCTTATATAAGTTTCAACTGGAATATAATACATGAGTGTAACACGTAGAGGAAGCACTCAGAGAAAGAAACAAACCGACCAGCACTATGAATATAGAAAGGAGTGATGGCATCCACCTACCCACATAGTTTATAACATACAAAGATTAGTTGAGTTGGAAAGTAATACACTTATTTAAAAAGACTGCACGGATTAGTCAAATTGGAAAGTGCAAAATTCCATCTTTGTTATTTCCCAATTCCTTCTGTTTTCCGTGCTCCTAAAAGTCCTAGTGTTAGGTATCATGTTTTGGTTTTTTATTTTTGTTGGCAAATTTTGAAGGGCTGATAGCAAACAATTAAAGCAAGTAAAGAAGGAAGAAGGGCAAGGAGGAAGAAAAAGAAAGGAAAAGTAGGGATTCCAAGATGGAGTTTGCACTGAAGATGACCCAACACCAAACCAAAAAAAATGTACAGCCCTAGGAATAGAGTTTCTTAACCTCAAATGGATCTACATGTCATCAATTGTTTATGCATGTGTATTTCAAATGCTTGACTTGTAGGTCGTTTACACAAGGGAATTAGCTTGAACCTAATAACTTAAAATACACATCGTTTGGCCAAAATTAAAAAATAAAAATGCTTGGGTGCATGTAAAATATTCCTAAATGTTAATGCGATATCTTCATGTGTTTGCTTCTTGGATGCAACATGGTTGCCAACCATGACTACTTCCATCACCTGAATCTCCCCTTTTACTAATTTGTTTATTTTTATTATACAAATTTTTACCCATAATTTATCGTAGAAACATTTGGTTCCCATGCAAGTTATTTTTTTCTTTCTTTCTCATTCCAAATAATATAACAAAAGGCCCCATAAACATCTTCAATAAATATGAGAAATGTCGCAGTGAAGCTGATAAAATTAAAACTTTAGAGAATGATATGTTTCTCACAATTGAAGTCATTGAGGCATTTGGTCAAACATTTCCTTTGCTAAATTTATACATTGTTAATACTTCTCACTATTGATATACGTAATAATTTTATAAACTGCATCGATAATAATGTATGAATAGTGGAAGAAAGATGAAAGAACAACAAAAGCTTTCAAAGCAATAAGCTTTCCAAAGAAATTTCCCTTCCAATGCTTTCCACGTGTCTCATACTGTTTGGTTGTCTATTTTCTTCATCCACAATTGTCGAGACGTAGGACTCACGATCTCCCAATTGACTTCATCCACAATTGACAAAAAGGTTAGGTTATGGATAAGAATCTTTTATTTATTACGAAGTAAATGGTTTAGTGAAATTTGGATTGCTGATATTTGAGAAGTTCCTCATAATTTAGTGGATGATCAATTTAGGTTTTTTTTTTTTTTTTGGGGGAAGTAACAATTTAGATTTCACTAAATTATCTAATAAATGGAAATTTATTTTTTATAAAGCTAAGTCTAATTGGAAAAGAATCTTCGCCTGTTATTTATAGTTTTTTTTTTATAAAATTATTATTATGGTGAATTGTAAATAACCTCCTTAAAATATGAAAGTCAACAAAAAAAACCCTTTCATGTTCAAAATCTAACATCTTCTCCCTTCAAAAACCTCTTGATTTTAAATATCAAAGGTTTTTGTGTAAACCCATACTTCAAGATGTTATTTACAATTTACCATTTTTTTTTTTTTGTTGTTTTTGATTTTTTAATGATCTTCCTTTTCAAGTAGGTCCCACCCAAAAACGGTAGCATTGCAATGTGATTTCACTTGGTTAATTATTTATAAAAAATAAAGAATTTAAAAAAAAAATTCACCACTGATTGTCGGCCACGTGCGTTACAATTGATGTTTATGAATAAAATACGAAAAAGATATTATGAAAAGACATTGAATTATGAAGCTAATGATGCATGAAACAGTAGATTTATCAAATTACCCTTATCTTTCAATTTTAAAGACCAAAAAGTTTGGACACGTACACTTGCCTCTCTCTCTCTCTCTCTCTCTCTCTCTAAGATGCAGTCCTTCAGTGCCCCTGTGATGTCATACAAAGTAACCAAACTTTTGGGCAACTACCAGAACCAGAGCCAAAGAGCAATTACCCATTATCCAAACTCACTTCCTTCGACGGCATCAATGGCGATGACGAAGAAGAATAAGGAGCTCAAGACGGAATTTGAATCATTGGCAATGTCCAAAGAAGTTTCTCGAAGCGACTTCCCTCCAAACTTTGTCTTCGGCGTCGCCACTTCCGCTTACCAGGTTTCCCCTTCTCATCTCTTTCTCTGTCTGCGTTTACATTTTTTGTATTGAATCTGTATGAGAGAGAGAGAGAGAGAGAGAGAGGGAGAGAGAGAGAGAGAGAGAGAGAGAGTTTGGGGTTCACTTTTTCCGCAATTTGCTTGCAAGGTTTCCCCTAATTATATCACATTTCTCTCACTGTTCTTCTACATTTACATTTTGAGTATTGAATCTAAAAGAGAGAGTTTATTTATTTTTTATTTTTTTTCAAATGCATTTTATTTGGCTCCGTTCCGTTTGTTCTCTTGTTTCATATCTATGAACAGGGGTGTCTTATTTGTAGCCATTTCTTCTAATTCACATTTTTTAAAGGCCAAATAAAAACATAAAAGCTGCTAATGCATTTTTCAAAATTACAAAAAAAAAAAAAGGTGTGGAAAATTTTTACCTTAAATATTCTTAAAAATGGCTATAGGGTGATCCGAACTGAGGGTTTGTCTTGCCTTGACTAGATGCTACCTTTCCAACCCTCTTTGGCTTGTTCCAAATAAGATAGTGGCTCTGGTACCAATTTGGTTTGGTTTGGTATGGTATGGTATGGTATGGTTGAGAGAGAGAGAGAGAGAGAGAGGGTTTCATTCTCAAGTCTCTATGTTAAAGAGTTCGAGTCTTTAACCCCACAAAAAATGAAAAAAGAAAAGGGTGGGGTGGGACTCAATCAGTGGCATGAGGTGAGCTGGTTACCAAAAAAAGAAGTTGTTTTATTAAATTGCATTATATGAAATACAGGGAGAGAACAAATACCCTTGTGTTAGTTTTCTCTGTGAAATCTAATGGTAGCATCATCTACTCTAGCTTGCATTATTTTGTTTTCAACACCATCCTCTGAGAAAATCTTCTGGATGGAGATTTTCTCCCTAAATGGATGTATTGTTTATAGATTTTGGAAAACTCACGATCATTGAATTATGTTTCCTTGTTGTGTAAATGTAGATTGAAGGAGCTTGTAAGGAGGGTGGTAGGGGTGCTAGTATTTGGGATGCTTTTTCACACACAGAAGGTACACTTTCTTACATGCCTATAAGAAACTCTTCCATTACAATGATGTCTAGCTTGATATGGTCAAATTTTGTGATCTTTCACTTGGCTGTGAGGCTTTTTTTATTCACCCTTCTTGCTTTATTAGGAAAAATTTGTGATGGAAGCAATGGAGATATTGCAGTGGATCACTATCATCGGTATAAGGTCAGTGCTAACAAGTTTTTCTTCATCCCTGTAGCATTGCACTGACATTTGCTTCATAAAAGCTGCAAAGCTTTTTCGTAGCATTGCACTCAAAGGTTGTTTGGCCTTATCTATCATAAACAGTCACGTTTTCTTTGTCCATGTGGCCAAAAGTATTTAGTCTCCCCCCCCCCTCTTTTCAGAATGGTTTGAAGGAAATTTTAAAAATATCTGTAAATCATGTGTAATAATCAACCCATATTTCCAAACTCATTGCATAACATTTGACTCCACTTTTGAGTGGACATACAATTGCCAACTACGTCACAGCCTTATAGAGGGCTTTTTTTTCTTTGTTCTTTTTTATTTTAATTTTTTTCTGTAAGGCTGTTTTTTGGTTGTTGTTCGGGCCTCATTTTTGCCCAAGCTTTGTATAGTTTTTGGTTGATTTGCGGGAGGAGTCCTTGTCCTCCTAGTATCCTACATACCATTGTATACTTTTTTTGTTAATAACATTTCGTTATGTTTCTTATTAAAAAAAATAAAATTATAATATTAATAATTGGAAAAATTATTAGAGGAGGAGTTTCTAGATTTTTTTTTCTATTATTATAAATAATAAGGAAGCATGGGTGGCGGATTACGTGGGTTTGATGGAGAATGTTATGCATTGGGAACCAGCATTCGTAAAAGCATTCCAAGATTGGGAATTGGAGGAGGTGGAACTATTCTTTGAAAAGCTTTATTCCATAGATATCATTAGGGAGAATGATAATGTGGTGGTTTGGAAAGGGTCACCTATTGGGTTAATTATGGTTAAAGAAATTGACAAGCTATAGAGGGGTGCTGGAGAAGGAGACTTTCCGGAAAATAGGGTGTGGGGTTTTTGTGTTCCTCCATAAAGTTGCGTTCTTTGGTTGGATGGCTAGTGGAGATTAGTTTTTCAACAATTGGTTATTTACAAAATAGAGAATGGGTTATCCCAAATTGGTGTTGTATCTGCTAAAGGAGTGAGAATCAGAAAAAATATATTTTCCTTCACGATTCCCCTTTGAGTAATGCCAAGGACCATGAGGATCTATTTAAGACTTGGCGGTTTGCAAAAGGAAGAGTAGTAGATTCATATGGAAAGCAGCTTGTTAATGTCTACTTTGAAGTGTTTGGAAAGAAGAAATAGAAAAACTTTTGAGAACGAGTAGTTAAATGTAACTAAGCTTAAGGTTTATTTTATTTTATTTTAATAAGATTCCTTTTTTCTTTATCGCTCTCCCTTTTTGGATGGGGGGAGGCAAAATTTTTTATTCTTTTGGAATTTCTAGATGGCTACTTTTTGTGTAGTCTTGACTGATGTCTTGTATAGTTTGCACGTAATAAGGATTTTTTTTTTTTTTTTTTGTTCATATTTTATATTTAATAGAATTTACCTTTATAAATTAAATTATATAATTGGAAAATTTTTCATTGCATTATGGGAGTTTAGAGCAAAGGCCGGACATTAGCACATGTTACTAATATATTTTTTCTTAATGTTTTCCTTTGTGATTGTAGCTTGTACTTTGTATGAATTATAAAGTAAAAAAATTATTCCTCATTTATACTAGACATTGCATGGCTTTTCCTCATCTTTTTTTTTTTTTTTTTTCTTTCAAACAATTAATAGTGATTAAAAGAATTCTTCTTGGCCATCTAGTTTTTCTTTGTCAAATTTTAGTTTCCGTATACATAGATTTCTTAATTGTTTTGGTAGGTATGGTATTTTAATTTTGACATGCATTGTTAATTGTTCTTTTGCATGGCCTTTGCGCGTCCACCTTTTTCGTCTCTAGTTCACAGTTATTGAGAAACATTATAATTTTTCTTTGTCCTATTTCGGCTTTCTTAATCCAATATATGGTATACAGGAAGATATCGACCTTATTGCCAAGTTGGGATTTGATTCTTATCGATTTTCCATATCATGGTCTCGTATCTTCCCTGGTAATGTCCTTTTCCTTATATGTTCAATGCAATTTAATGCTAGTAGTACTGAGCATTTAATTTTGATGTTTTGGTTCTACATGGATAAGGCTTACGTTATACTAATTATCATTGTTACTTTTCAAGAATAAACCTTCTATTTTCTCATTCTACGCTTCTTCTCCATGGCTTGAAGCCTTGAAGTCTCGGCCGAGATGGAATGACTAGGGTGAGTCAACTGATTTCAGCTGCTAATGAACTAATATCCTCACGCGAGTTAGATTTATAATGATACCTGCCTGACTTGGTTGAGAAGGCAGAGATCTCGGTCAAGATTGAGCCATCTCGCCAAGATCTAACCGACTTCACCTAGGTAACATTTCAGCCAACTCGTGTGTGCATGTGCATGAGAGAGAGAGAGAGAGAGACCGAGGAGGAGGAGGAGGAGGAGGAGGAGGAGGAGGAGTGGCAGCTAGAAATGAGTCATGAGTCACCGGAAGTAGTGGTGACACCAAAGGTCTTAAGTGACTGATCTTGCAGAACAACTCAAAAGATGGAGGAGGAGGAGGAGAAGTGGCAGCTAGAAATGAGTCACTAGAAGCAGTGGCTCCTCTCTCTCTCTTCGACTATCTATAGGAATGCTTTACATCATATAAGTTGATAATATATTCACTTAATTTCAAAATAACCCTGATTTCTTCATCATATTTTAGTGGCTAACCATCTCATCTTATAATATATTTTTTTTAGTTACGAAAGTGGCACAACAATTCTATTATTTGTACAAAGATCTATTTTGTATTTTATTTCTTTATTTACAGTATTCCTTTTTTTTTAAAAAGTTATAATTTATAACTCATTTTTTTACAGTATGCCTATTGGGCGACAAGACGCCTTAAGGAGATTTTCTTAAGGCAATAAGACGTCTTAAGGAGATAGTATTTGATGATTAAAGCATTTCCTATGATGGTCTTATTTGTAACCAATGGTTGAGATCTCTCCCATTGACGATAAGGTTGCTTGAGATGCAGATAAAGCCCAGGTATGCCAATTTCAGCAATATACATTGCAAGGTACTTAGTATGCATCAAGGAAGCCCCATCTCACATGGAGGTTTCCCCTCTAAGGCTAGTGTGTGCTCCTTGTCCATAATTCGTGTACATCCTGATGCTTAGCTGAGTTTGTGAGAGAACTAGGGAAGTCCTTGAATTACCTTAGGACTTGATGTTGGTCGAGACCATTAAGACTTCACATTGCGTTACTTTAACTGCATCGGTGGAATAACTTGAGAGATTTTGGCTTGGTGGTTAGAGTGAGGGCTAACTAGGGAAGTTGTAGACCTTACCTTCTGCTTTGGTTTTTTGTAGGGGAATGGGAGAAGCAAGTTACTTGGCTACACATCTAAAATCAACATGAGTTTCAAAACCCAATTCGTCCACTAGTTGGGAGGTGTTAAACTCCTATTGGACCTTTAAATCAACCAATAATATTTCATACGTAACTGGCATATGTGTCAAGCCTTCCATGCTAAACCCACAAAGGCTTCACCTTTGTGATGAAATATGTCCATTTCTAAACAGGTGTTAATTAAAAGAAGTATTCTCTCTCTCTCTCTCTCTCTCTCTCTCTCTCTCTCTCTCTCTCCTCTCTCTCATTTGTACCATTCAATTTATTCTATAATGTATATGATGCATGTTATAAACAAGCCTTGGTAGATTGATTGTTGTTAGTTGAGCTTTTTCATGGAGTCTATTGAGTAAGTTACAGACTTACGGATAGCTTATATAAAAACACTAAAACTGTAGAAGTCAAAGTTGAGACTCCAATGTTCTCGTTTTTATATGTTAACTGTTTAGTTTCCATCCTAAAAGCCTAAGCTATTTGGTGTAGGGCCCAAACAAGTATATGAAGACATGTCAAATTTTATAATTATGTGGAATGTAGTACTTTTCCGACACTACCCATTACATGCAGGCCTAAGAAGATAGAAATGTTTCTGTCACGTGGACAACAAAGACAGGCTCATGAATGAAACAGCCCAAGAATGACATGCTTTAATACCATATTAAGTTTCCATCGTAAAAAAGCCTAACTATTAGATGGAGGGCCCAAACAAGTATATAAAGACATGTCAAATTTTATACTTAACCAATGTGGGATGTGGTACTTTTCCAACAGTATTGATTTCATGCAAATGAATTAATGTATATTTGATGTTGATGGGAGCAACCCATCTAGGTAAAGTAGCCTTCTCAAGTTATGAATGTGGTGTAAGCAAAACAAGCCTTGACAAGCTGTTATCTCTACCTGACTTACAGCTTTTATATAAAAAACACTCACACTATAAAAATTATTGTTGTGGCTCCAGTTCCTTAATATCAACTTAATCAAAAGGCAATTTGACCATCAAGTTCTCTGTGTCCCTAATAAAAGGTGCTGATGTTGATTTTTATTTATTTTTTAATAATGCTAGTTTATTTGTAACATTCTCATTTTTTCTTATAACTTAATTTACGTGGTTTGACACCAAAATTCCCTTTTTTCACCTCTGTATGACTGTACCATGATTTTATGTCGAAAATTAAGTTTTACTATCTTCAAATTGTTATTTTTTTGGGAGTATTATACAAAAACTGTTTCAGTTGTTTTCCTTGTGTTGTATTCTGTGTCACTTTAGCTTCTTTCAGATGACAATGACAAGTGGATTTGCTGTATTGATTTCTCCATGTTTGCAGATGGTTTGGGAACCAAAATCAATGATGAAGGGATTACTTACTACAACAATGTCATTAATGCTCTTCTTGAAAAGGGTATGAAGTCATTTCTATATGATTTCCTTCTACTTTCAGCAATAGTACATTTTTTGATAACGAGGAAACCCTTTGGGAAAACCCCGGGCCCATATAAGACCCCACAACCCATATTTCAGCAATAGTACATTATTGTTTAACTTTGCTTTTACAGGTATCCAGCCTTATGTAACTCTGTACCACTGGGATCTTCCTTTACATCTTCAGGAGTCAATGGGAGGGTGGTTAAATAAGCAAATTGTGTAAGTTTTCTGTGTCACTTTAGCTTCTTTCAGATGACATCTTCATGAGTCAATGGGAGGGTGTGGTTAAATAAGCAATTTGTCTAAGTATTAGGTCCTTGGTGTTTTCTAGTCCATGCATAATGCGTTATCAACATATGGTATCTGGCATTTGGATTCATGACACGAAAGCATTATGCATATATATATTTTCTAATCTATGTGTTAATTATTATAATAAGAAAAAAATATATATATTCAGTAGAAGAGGAAAAAAAGGCAGTACAGTAAGAAAAAGTGTTCATATTTGTTAAGAAAGCTGTGCAAGTTTCCAGATCTTAAATTCCATGAAAACTTTACACTAATGGAAACAGAGGTTGATGGTCTCCTTCACTATTTAATATCCACTTAACAATGTCCCATCAATCGCTTTAGCAAACAAAGTCATGGAAAGGTCTATGTAGGGGAGTTCATAGCTTTGGTTAAAACTGAACCAAACCAAACCGGTTGGTTTGGTTTGGTTTTTTTGTCATTAGGTTTGGTTTTGGTTCCAATTTTAGAAACCCGAATTAAATTGGTTTGGTTTTGGTTTTCATGTTTAAAAAAACCAAACCAAACCGAAAAAAATATTTTATATATATATATATAGATAATTTTATATGTTACATATTAAACTTAGTTTGTAAATTCTTTATTCTAATAAGGGAAGAATAGGTTATAGATTCAAAATAAACTTAGTTTGTAAATTTTCTATTCTAATAAGGGCAGAATAGGTAATAGATTAAAAATAGTAGTACACTACTGGAAGAAAGACGTTTGGAATGGGCTTGTTTTTGTAGATTTTAACTTTCTTATTATTTTTCCTTTATTAGATTGGCATGTATTAAACTAGCTATTAATGTTGTGTGAGATATTGGCACGTATTAGATTGGAGATTTGAACTTGGATTGACATAAGTCAATATTTTTCCATTTTGATATAATGTTTAATGTTTTTTTTAGTTGCTAATGTAATGATTTTATTAAAAATATTTTTATTCGTAGTTTGGCTTGTCATTTTTTCCATTTTCAATTATTTGTTGCTACTTGATAGGATAAAACCAAAACCGAACCGAACCAAACCGAAATTTTTTGGTTTCGTTTTTTTAAAGTATGGTGTGGGTTTGGTTTGGGAAAAAAAAAACCGAAGTATAATGGTTTGGTTTGAAATCTACCCTAAAACCGAACCAAACCAAACCATGAACACCCCTATGTCTATGCATAGTTATTGAAGGCGCTAGGTGCACCTAAGGCGCAAAGGACTCTTAGGGCCTAGGCGCGAGGTGCAAGGAAAAGCGCGGGTTTCAGGGAAGTGAGGCGCACATTTTAAAGAAAATAAATAAATGATATTTTTTCAAATATAGCTAACAAAAGTAATCAATTTAAACACATAAAATTGAATACTCTTATCTTTTGGCCTATAAGCTCAATTGGTTAGAGTCACTTAGAGCGTTGTGCAATAGCATAGAGGTTGTAGGTTCGAATCCAGGATCCTTTTGTTGTGAATCTCTAGAATCCATATTTAGTAACTAGCCTAAGCAACCTAGACCCACAAAGCAAAAAAAAAAAAAAAAAGGGAACAAAACAGTTTGAAGAAAAAAAAAGGGGAAATAAGTAAATATATAGAAGAAGTGGAAGGAAATAAATTTTAAGAAGCGTAAATTAAAGGGAACAAAACAGTTTGAAAGGGAAAAAATGAGAGGGAAAAAAGACAGTACAATACCTGTTCGAAGGAAATAAAAATAAATAAATAAATAAATAAAGGAAGGAGCAAAAGATCTCTATCAATAAATAAAATCGAAGGAGGGAAAAAAGACAGTACAGTACCTGTTCGAAGAAAAAAAAAATCTCTATCAGTAAATAAAATTGAAGAGGACACTGAGGCGCGCCTTGAATGGGCCTTGCGCCTCGGAAAAATGCCCAAAAAGCGTGCCTTTTGGATTTCGCCTCGCCTAGCCCAACAGCTACGCCTGCCTCACCTAGGCGCGCTTTTAACAACTATGGGTCTATGTTAACCTTTCAATAGAGTTAGCATCTCCTCCTTGGATTGGGTATATCTCTAATTCTACAGAATAGTAGCTAAATATGGAAAGTATTAAGGTCATTATTTTTGTGATGAAGCCCATTAATTGCTTTTACGGCAATGAACTTAAATATTTGTGAAATATTTAATCATCTTTCTTTCTTTCTTTCTTTCTTTCTCTTCTTTTTTTTTTTTTTTTTTTTTTCCCCCCCTTCTAAAAGTGACTATTTTCAATATCTTGGATCAATTATCCATAAAGATAGAGAGATTGGGGAGGATGTTACTCATAGAATTACAATAGGATGGGTGAAGTGGAGAGGTGCATTTGGAGTGCTGTGTGACAATAGAACACTTATCAAGTTACAAGAAACTTTTCACAAGATAGCATATAAGACCAACTATGATTTATGGTATCTATGGTATTGGATGTTGGGTAACTAAGAAACAACATGTGCAAACAATGAGTGTAGCAGAAATAAGGTTATTAAAGATGGATAAGTACTGATATTAGGAAAGATAGAAAAAAGAATAAATACATTCATTAGAAAGTAGGAGGGGTACCAATTGAGGAGAAGATGAGGGAAAATCGTCTAAGATGGTTTGGTAATGTGCAACGATGAACTTGGAGTTTGTATTTTTATTATAAATATCTGTAGATATATGGATTTCTCTATGTGTATCCCCTGGAAAAATAAATATGTACACCAATCCTACCTTGACAAGTAGCTAGAAGTCAATTGTTAACTTAGTCAGCAGTCAAGGGGTCGTCACTGCATCTGAGCTTGACACGTGGTCCAAACCATCGCATATGGGTCACGTGCAGGTCATGAACACATCATATGGGCATATTAGTCCCACAAAATATTATGTTTCTATCATACCAGGGGGTTCTAAAGAGGTTGTGGTTTGGTGGGTCATGATGAAATGCTGGCTGGGGACCGAAGTCGAGAATATAGTATTTACACTGGTGCTCAAACATACATATCGCACGAACATTATATATTTCAGATTGAGTCTCTGGCTAGACAAGATTAAATTATGAAGGGAGAGAGGGTAGATAAGATTATTGGACACGTGTCACTAGTAGAGGGCATCATACATCAGACACGTGTCACCATCTCTATAGTTGACTTACACCACACATATGGTGTTTGTCTATAAATACCCCCTACTTTCATGAGAAAGGGTTCCCCTCTCAGAGATGGGGGAGACGCCACAAAGAGATTCTCTCTCTCCCTCTTATTTCCTCTCCTCCACTACCAACCACAACTCTCTATAACCCTCTCTGGTCATGATGAGCAAGAGAGCACATGCTACATCTCACATGTTGCCGGCTTCTCCGATATCTGAACTCGACCCTTATGCATTCACATTTTTGGGTATTCACATTTGGCGACTCTGCTGGGGAGGCAGCACATTTGACGGTGAGCACATATGTTTGCGATCTTTCATGGTGAAATAGAGTTTCAACTGGTTCAAAGGGATGGCGGAAAGAGGTTAGTGATCTTCCAATAAGAGCAGCGTGTTACATGTGCGGAGAGGTGTAAACTCCACCACATCTTTTGGTGACAGGTAACATGTATGAAAATGCTTATATCCTGCTCTCTCTCTCTCTCTCTCTCTCTCTCTATATATATATATATATATATTTGCTTAAGATCTTGTAGCTTCTAAAAGCAGCATGATGATAGATGTAAAAAGTAGAATGATTCCTTCATGAATTCACATTTTTTATTTCCAAGGTCAACAAATCCACACAAGGTTGGATATTAACCACATCTTGTGCGAGGTTGAATATTGGGTATACAACTTTAAAAAAAAAAAAAAAATTATTATTATGAAAATGACTTGACAAATGTTCACCTAGTACAGAGCAAGGACTTTAATATCGATATCGATGGATATATCGAGGGTCCAAAAATACGGATATATCGGATATATCGTTGGATATATCGACAATATCGATATCGTTTTAAAGATATGGTGGATATTATGAGTTAAATACGGATATTTTTATTGAAACTCTGGAAAACAATGATTTAAGCTATAATACACAATCTAGCATCAAAATATTGCAATTTAAATGTGTATAGGACAAATATGTGTTGTATAGGGTATAAAATGTAAGTCGCGCTTAGAAAATAAATAATAGAGATTTATGTAAATTCAACATTTAAATATCACATAACATTAAAAGGAAGAGATTTATGCTTTTGTTATGCACTTATGCACACCCCAGGGGTAAATTTGAAAAAAAAATTATAATGATGAGGCATGTATAGAGCACTTCTATGTGTATGTATATGTTTTAAAGTAAATATGTGAGTGGTGCCAAAAAAAATATATATATATATGTGGGATAAATTTCAAAAAAATTTAACCATAGGTGTGGTAAATTTGAAGATAAGTTTTGAAACTATGGAAGAATTGTAATAATAATACTTTGAGGGCTTAAAATGTGAAATTGGTCTTTGTTTATATAAAAATAGAATAAAATAGAGGGTATAATTGCAAAGTAAAGAAGATAATAAGGTGTTCTCACTTCTCACGATGGAAACCTAGAGTCAATCAACACCTACAGCCTATCAGCGATAGTATCTTCCTTTAGCACCTACTCCGGCACCAATGGTAGCATCTCCGGCAAAAATTAGGTGAGTTTGACTTCTTTTTTTCCCACTCTTCTTCTTCTCCTCTCATACCTATTCTAACACCAACTATGGTAGCTGTTGTGGTATGTGGAGTTTGATGATATTGATCAGCAGGATTGACACCAACTATGGATTGACCGGAGGGTTTGGGGGGCGGAGCCCCCCAAGGGGCCCGCCGTATAACTTTTTTGTACTTTTATGTAAGGGTATTTTAGGTATTTTCCCATGGTTTTATGTTAACCCTGATTTCTTTAATATTCTTCTTCTTCTCCTTCTCCTTCTCCTTCTTCTTCTTCTCTCTGGTACCAACAAGGGACAAGATCATATGGTCGAAAAACACCCAAACACCAATTCAGTGGAACGATATAAAGCAAAATGTCGATATCGACGATATATCGTCGATTTCTCCACGATATCTGATATAATGCTGACGATATTACAAGTTATCGAGATATCGACGATATATCGTGATATATCGTCGATATCTCTCGATATTTTGTTTTTTTTCAAATTTTCCAATTTCGCATGAGAATATCGTATTGCTACCCTCCGATATGGCGACTATATCGCGATATATCGTCGATATATCGCGATTTTTAAGACCATGCTGGGAAGGGCATGGATTAGAATCCACACCATCCCCTTCCTTAATAGGCCTTTCACCTCATAACCTTGCACGAAGCCATTACAGCGAATTGCCATCTCATATATGGGAACCACATCTCATACACGTGTGGCCTCGAGTTCACCACTTTGTACGAAGACCACATGTGGTTACCTCTAATCTCTCATTTCGACCTTGGCTCTCTGAAATTCAAAACCGTAAAATACGGATCATGTGCAACCTTGGCATTTTGTCCATGCAAGATCATGAGCTCTTAAGCACACAATATAGCACCTTGCACGGGGATCCCTTTGGGCTATCTCACTCGAGGTCCTTACTTCCCAGAGCCAATAGCAAATGCATTCCTGTTTCTTCTGATAATCATTATCTTTTGCATGAGTGGGACATAACTTGTTTTTTTTTATAGTAAGCAGTTGGATAAGGGGTGGCTTTATGCGAGGATGGTCCATGCATGAAACGGCGCCGAGGTTCTATGTGCATAAGATGGATGGTCGCTCCCCATATGCTAGGTGATGGCCTGAGGTCGCATGTGCATAAGATGGTGGACCTAGGTGGTTCTCGTTAGAGGTGGTGGGCCCGAGATATCTCCATGCACAAGTGATGACCAGAAGTTGCTTGCGAGGTGGTGGTCCTAAGGTTATACGCGCATGAGATGCTAGCTCCCTGCATGCGAGGTGATGGTCTGATCGCGTGAGATGTGGCTCCCCGCGTGCGAGGTGATGGTCTGACCGCGTGAGATGTAGCTCCCCGCTTGCCGCGGTGGTTATGCATAAGCGAGGTTATCATACCCCGCGATTGATATGCTCATGCATTCATAGACAAGGTGAGTGCGTGTGAGGTAAACCACCCATGAGTGCGTGGTCTTGAGATCACATATGCATTGGATGGTAGACCCAGGCGGTTCTCCACACATGAGGTGATGGATTTGGTGTGATAGCCTTATGTGAGATTGACGGTTCCAAGATTAAAGCGATGGAGTCGAGGTGCTCTATGCATGATCTGTGGACTCGAGATTGCTCCCTTTGCGAGGATCATTAACCTCGTGAGATGGTGAACTTGGGATGTTCCAAGGTAAACCCGATGTTGGCCCTAATTTTCCATTGAAACCATTCATGTACAGTTGAGCACTCATAGGCGAGGTCATCTTTGTAGAAATGGTGGATCAAGTCCACTCAAAATAACTGCTCTCGTGGGATATGGAAGCCTGAGGTGGTTCTCGTAGTGGACCTGAGGGATCCCCGTGCGAGGTCAATGGTTGGTTGAAACAACTCAGCCAGCAGGAATGGGTGACCTCGATGGTGCAGCAGCAGGGAAGGAATAGGTGACCTCGATCACATGTGGTGTGTGTATTATGTAGAGTTGTAGACCCATACTGATGGGAGATGGGACACATCACTGTGGCCTTGGGAAGTAGGCCAGCTGTATGTTAGTTGCTTTTTTTCTCTTTCTTTTTTTTTTTTATTTATCACGTGGCACTCTCTCATGCACATATCAAAGAATGGTACATAAAATAAATAATAAATAAATTTTTTTTTAAAAACTATAAAGCACTACATCGGGTAGTGGGCCGAACCACTCTTGTGACATTTTTCTCTTGTTAAGTCACTATTTTAATATTGGATGCTACTACAAGTCCGGCATAATAATGGCAATTTTATTTTTTTTATATATTTTTTGAACACATGGCATCAGCATGCATTAGTAATGGTACAAATAATAAAAAAAAGATGTAAAGGCAATGCCTAGGCCAGTGGAACGAACCACTTTCTCAAAAGTGGATCTGACTCCAATAAAGAATAATAAAATTTATATATATATATATATATATTTTGTACTCTTCTGGGTTATTGTGACCTTGACTTAAAGAGAGTAAGATCTACTCTCAAGAAGGCTATGGACTTGTAGATGAGAGTAAGGAGTACTCTCTGTAGACATGAGCCGACTTGCTCAAGAGCCAGTGTGACTTACTTGCTTGAGGTTATCCATGGAACTTGCAATTCAGGCATGAAACCACCACAAGTCCACTTCGTATGAGGATCACTACCCTCTTTTTTTTAATGGCTCCATGGCATCACATTTTCAATATATGGGCCTTTTTTATGTTGCTTACTGGAAGATTTGCTCTACAAATTGAGATTTGTGAGGCACAGCTACATGCTATTTGAATTCTGGGCTTACACTTGTTGTTTCAAGTCACATTCAAACTTAGCAGCACCCATACTATCTCGACATGCAATCTGTATAGGTGATCCAACCCTCCATGACGCTCACCAAAATCGACCTATGCACACCAAAAAAAAAGAGATTAGTCTACTAGCATTGCTTATTTATTTGTTTATTTATAATTATTATTATTTATTATTCAGTAGCCTTGTCGTACATGACCTTCTTTACTAAAGCTTTGACATGCTGGTAGCATCATGATTTATTCATATCAATTTCTATGATTATTTTGTTTATTTTTTGAAGAAGCATGTTATATGTGCATGTGAACTGCTAATTGTCACAAAGTATAAAAGAGTACACCATACTCTCATCTACTTTTCACATATTTGTTAGAAAGTAGATCTCACACTCGGTCAAGTCACCACAAATAATATAGAGAATTGATATAGAATGGCATGATTACCAGCTTTTACTCATGTCAGTTTTTTGTAAAGTCCATTTACCTGTGTTATCATCTAGACATATCCATCATGAGAAATAGTACATACAATTTTTTATATTAAAAAATCCATCCTATGGCACAATGTGTATTAACACTCACATTTCATTCCAACATATTCTTTATTGCAAAATGCAAATATATTAATTTATTTGGATGGTTATGCTCATTGCAAGAAGCCAAGAGTTCTTTTACAAGAAATTGTCCTCGGGGCAGAAATCAGGGGCAACCCTTATGAACTCGAGGCAACCTTGGTAACCTCGAGATCAATCGAGGAGAAATGTCAAAAAAAAAAAAAAAAAAAAAAAAAGAAGACAATTTTCTTAAGTCATAAACATTCATATTATAGCTAGATAATAGAGTACAATTTCTTACAAAAGAAAGAGGCAGATTGCAAGATGCCAATAGTTCTTTTACTGAGAAATTGTCCTCGGGGTAGAAATTAGGGGCAACCCTTATGACCTCGAGGCAACCTTGGCAACCTTGAGATCAATTGAGGAGAAATGTTAAAATTTATTTATTTTATTATTATTATTTTTTTCTCAAGTCATAAACATTCATATTATGGTTAGATAACAGAGTACAATTTCTTACAAAAGAAAGACGCAGATTGCAAGAAGCCAAGAGTTCTTTTACAAGAAATTGTCCTCGGTGTAGAAATTAGGGGCAACCCTTATGACCTCTAGGCAACCTTGGCAACCTCGAGATCAATTGAGGAGAAATGTCAAAAATAAAAAATAAAAAAAAAATAATCTTAAGTCATAAACATTCATATTATGGCTAGATAACATAGTACAATTTCTTACAAAAGAAAGAGGCAGATTGTAAGAAGCCAAGAGTTCTTTTACAAGAAATTATCCTCGGGTCAGAAATTAGGGGCAACCCTTATGACCTGGAGGTAACCTTGGCAACCTTGAGATTAATCAAGGAGAAATGTCAAAAAAAAAAAAAAAAAAAAAAAGAAAAAAAAAATCTTAAGTCATAAACATTCATATTATGGTTAGATAATAGAGTACAATTTCTTACGAAAGAAAGAGGCAGATTGCAAGAAGCCAAGAGTTCTTTTACAAGAAATTATCCTCAGGGCAGAAATTAGGGGCAACCCTTATGACCTCGAGGCAACCTTGGCAACCTCGAGATCAATCAAGGAGAAATGTCAACAAAATTAAAAAAAAAAAATCTTAAGTCATAAACATTCATATTATGGCTAGATAACAGAGTACAATTTCTTATAAAAGAAAGAGGCTGATTGCAAGAAGATAAGAGTTCTTTTACAAGAAATTGTCCTCGGGGCAAAAATCAGGGGCAACCCTTATGACCTCGAGGTAACCTTGGCAACGTCGAGATCAATCGAGGAGAAATGTCAAATTTTTTTTTTCTCTTAAGTCATAAACATTCAGATTATGGCTAGATAACAAAGTACAATTTCTTACAAAAAAAAAGAGGCAGATTGCAAAAAGATAAGAGTTATTTTATAAGAAATTGTCCTCGGGCCTGGAAATCAGGGGCAACCCTTATGACCTCGAGGCAACCTCGAAATCAACCAAGGAGAAATGTCAAAAAAAAAAAAAAAAAAAAAAGAAAAAAATGAAGAAAAAAAAGATCACATATGTGCCATTGTCAATTGTCCACGTATCATGTATGCGACGGCACAACCATGCTAGTGCCCTCACATCCTAGGGGGCAATCATCCCTACTCCCAAAAAAAAAGAAGAAAAAAAGAAAGAGAGAAAAAAGAAGAAGCTACCATAGCAAGTCTACTGTATATACAAATCTTATGCCACTCTAGAATGCACGAATGCTAATGTCGACAGCATTGCTTCCCAATCTCATAACTGCATCAAGCACACTTGACGGCAAAAGACCATTCCTAAGAAATACTAGCCGATACTAGCAGCTAAGGGAACTACCTCGAGTCCACATGGAGAGCCTTGATTCCTGGTTGAAGAATTACCTCGCGCGGACTCACCTCGGGTCCCAAACCTCACCCATGGATGTTGGCATTAGCGAGTGATAAATTCGCTAAGCTATCTTACAAGCAATCAATAATTGTCTTATTGATGAACCTTTGCCTTGAATTGTGGCATTGACCTTAGAGTAGGGGTCGAGTATGACCTCGACGTATGGCAATGACCTTAGAGTAGAGGTCTATAATCACAACCTCGAATTATGGCATTGACCTTAGAGTAGAGGTTGAGCATAACCTCGACGTATGGCAATGACCTTAGAGTAGAGGTCAGATCACAACCTCCAATTTTGGCATTGATCTCAGAGTAGAGGTCAGATGATGACCTCGACGTATGGCAATGACCTTAGAGTAGAGGTCAGATCACAACTTCCACTTATGGCATTGACCTTGGAGTTAAGGTCAGAGCATGACCTCGACTGATGGCAATGACCTTAGAGTAGAGGCTCGAATCATGACCTCCACTTATGGCATTGACCTTGAAGTAGAGGTGAGAGCATAACCTCGACTGATGGCAATGACCTTAGAGTAGAGGTTGAGCATGACCTCGACGTATGGCAATGACCTCAGAGTAGAGGTTAGATCACAACCTCCACTTATGGTAATGACCTTAGAGTAGAGATCGAGCATAACCTCGACGTATGGCAATGGCCTTAGAGTAGAGGTCAGATCACAACCTCTAATTTTGGCATTGACCTCGGAGTAGAGGCCAAATGATGACCTCGACTAGTGGTATGACCTCGGAGTGGAGGTACAGTTCATGACCTCGACTCATGACTTTGACCTTGAAGCAGAAGTGCAAATCTTGACCTCAACTTATCACATCATTTGAAGTTCAGTACAACCAAGGGGCAAATTTTTACACACACAAATGCGGATTAACCAACCTTTCCTACGAGGATCGATAGCCGGTTAGCATGTGGATCAAATTTTAACCTCGGTAAGATCCTTCTTGAGAAATAATAACATTGTTTCCACAAGCCTAAGAGATTAAGACAGTGGGGTGAATCCCAAGGGTTGGAATTCATCCATGTTAGAGAATCTTTAACTAAAAGTCAGGTTTGGATAGCTCCCGATGATTGGAATCCATTTCAGGGAGGTAAGAATCGAGTCACTGTAATCCCGAGTGGCTAAAATCATGCCTCGGAGATACATAGTAGATCGAGAGTCAAGTCCTTGCAATGGCTGAAATAATGCCTCAAAGATGCAGAGGCGAGAATCGAGTCACTGTAATCCCGAGTAGCTGAAATCATGCCTCGGAGATACATAGTAGACCGAGAGCCAATTCCTTGCAATGGCTAAAATAATGCCTCAGAGAAGTAGAGGCGAGAATTAAGTTACTATAATCCTGAATGGCTAAAATCATGCCTCCGAGATGTAGGGGCAAGAATCAAGTTTGACTAATCCCCTATAGATGTTACTCACAATTCACAATAAAAGCAAAATTGAGCATTAGTAATTGCTCGCGCAAAACCACGTATGTGCGAGTATAGTCGTGGCTTCACGCACACAATTAGGGGCAACTGTAGATATATGGATTTCTCTATGTGTATCCCCCTGGAAAAATAAATATGTACACCAATCCTACCTTGACAAGTAGCTAGAAGTCAACTGTTGACTTAGTCAGCAATCAAGGGGTCGTCACTGCATCTGAGCTTGACACGTGGTCCAAACCATCGCATATGGGTCATGTGCAGGTCATGAACACATCATATGGGCATATTAGTCCCACAAAATGTTATGTTTCTATCATACCAGGGGGTTCTAAAGAGGTTGTGGTTTGGTGGGTCATGATGAAATGCTGGTTGGAGACCGAAGTCGAGAACATATTATTTACACTGATGCTCAAACATACATATCGCATGAACATTATATATTTCAGACTTGAGTCTCTGGCTAAACAAGATTAAATTATGAAGGGAGAGAGGGTAGATAAGATTATTGGACACGTGTCACTAGTAGAGGGCATCATACATCAGACACGTGTCATCATCTCTATGGTTGACTTACACCACACATATGGTGTTTGTCTATAATACCCCCTACTTTCATGAGAAAGGGGTTCCCCTCTCAAAGATGGGGGAGACGCCACAAAGAGACTCTCTCTCTCGTTCTTATTTCCTCTCCTCCACTACCAACCACAACTCTCCATAACCCTCTGGTTATAATGAGCAAGAGAGCACATGCTACATCTCACATGTTGCCGGCCTCTCTGATATCTGAACTCAACCCTTATGCATTCACATTTTTTGGTATAAACAATATCATAGAAAAAGTTATGGATAAATTTATATATATTTTTTTATTTGCTGTCTAAGATTTACAAGTTTCATTCATTGTCTAGTGCATCCTTTTTATCTCTTATGTTAATGATCGATATGGTTTCTATTTTTGGCAAACATCCAGAAAATACTTTCAAATTTATGCAGAAACTTGCTTTGCGAGTTTTGGTGATAGAGTAAAGAACTGGATTACAATTAATGAGCCTCTTCAAACTGCGGTGAATGGACATGATACTGGCGTATTTGCTCCTGGAAGATGTGAACAAACATCCACGGAACCATATTTGGCTGCTCACCACCAGATCTTGGCCCATGCTGCAGCTGTTTCTGTATACAAAAACAAATATAAGGTATGTTGTTTGATGTTTTTGTATTATTGATTAAGCATTTGTCTTCCGAATTGAAATGGTTTAAGTTTAGTTTTTAGTCCACTCTAGTTTTTTGTGTGAATTAGTTTTTCTTTTCTTCTCTAAATCTCAATGAACCACCTTTATTAGTTGAAATGAAACTAGCTTAGTGTATGTGTAGTTGTGTACCATGTAGGAATGTAGGATCCGTCATTCAATAGATCTCATGTACAAATATTTATCATTCTTCTTCATTGCAAGGTTGCTTTAGAGTTGTGGGTGTTGAGTTTTATTCATATTTGGGTGAGTTAGGTTATTTTGTTGACAATGGTACATTTGTTGGAGAGTAATAGGAGGATTTTTTTGGGTTTAGACGTGCCTATTGTGAAGCTTAAATCTAGTATAGTTAGGAATCTTTTTGTTTGGAAGCTGGTCAATAATTTTTGGAAAAACTGTGATTCCTTTTCTTATTTTTTGGACTCGCTTTCTATATATTTTTCTCTTTTTCTTGTATGCCTTGCGAGTGCAGCCACTTCGGCTATCTTTATATTTTAATAAAATTTTACCTTTTCAAAGAAGAGAAAGTGATGGAGTGATTGCAAGCTTATACTTACTATAGTCTTATTCTCTCTCTCTCTCTCTCTCTCTCTCTCTCTTTACTGATCTGTGATAATTTCTGAACAATTTAAAAATATTCTGGGTTGCCTAAGGCAGGATGGATCATTGAACCCACGTGATTTTATGAATAAGAAAATTTTAAAATTCACAAAAGCTCTGTGGGCCCCCCACCAATGCAACAATCTCAACTCCGTATAGGTGCAAGCTTTTGCATTCTATTAATGGTGAGATTCCATTGATTATTTTTTAGGTGACTAGGTAAGACTCCTGGAAACTTAGTGAAATTATAAAATTTATCCTCTCTCTTCCCCTTCTCTCACTTTTATATAATACATAGCACTGTTGTGCACTCCTTTAGTCCAAAAGTAGCCCTTTCTTCACCCTTAATTTTGACCCGAAATCCTTACTTTCCATCATAAACCCTAATCTTACCTTACTATACAATCTAGCATTTCAATACCTAAAAATTCCCTTACTATCTAAATATCACGGCAAGTTTTATTTTATTTTTATTTTACACCATATACATTCTTAAATCATCCTTAAAATAACCACTATTTCATTCCATCTACAACTCCTAATATAACCATTTTTTTCCAGAAACCCTGAAGAAAAAAAATAGTCTTAGCCAACCTATACTTAACGGTAGGCAATCTTATTCTCTAATGGTAAAGGCTGTCCTACATCATTTTTTGTTGTGGAGGTATTCATGGTTGGTCAAACTAAATGTAGGAATGTTCCCCTCGCTATCAATTGTACACCATGGTTCAAGCATGACCCTAGTTCATGGTATTTCTATTGACTTCATATTAAATTTATGAAATGATATGTGTTTGTCAATAGGGGAGTTAATGTATCAGTCAGCATTGTTTTACCAGCGTAAACATAGAGCATGTTGGAACTGATAAAGTTATATTCAATTTTAATCCCACACAAATTCACAATCTGTACGAGAAAAGGTGTCTTGTTTTTTTTAGAGAATATTTATAGCCTTTCCTATGTTTGAGGAAGTTGATACAACCAGTACATCCTATCTTGAGAGACTTGATATGGCCAATGCTTACCTTTACAAGATTATAAATGTAACTTTTGAATATACGATGATTGTGCTGACATATATCTCCACAAGTATAACATACTGTTTATACATTGAGCTTGTCGCAAGGAAAGTGAATCAAGCCATTCAGAAGGCTTTTGTTTAATCAATCAGCAACTTGATCTGTGGTAGAAATATACCACACATTGAAGTTACAAGTGGCAAATTTATTTAAAATCTTAAACTGTAAGTCATGAGAGTGCATAACTAAGGTTCACCAAACTCACATTTTGTAGTTATTGTTTCTTCATTGGGTCATATTGGCCATGCTGTAATCTATTCCCAGAATTCAACAAATCTAGATGTCCCATGTTTAGAGACACAAAATGATGTTTGCTGGCCTATTATAAAAAAAGAAAAAAAGAAAAAAAGATCTATGATGGAATTATAATATTATTATTTAAAAAATTCATCATTGCAGTCGTTATTTATGGTACTTGAATTAGTAAAAAAATAACATTTGTTCTTGTGATTGTTGCTGTTCCTGTTGTTGTTCCACCCTAGGACAAGCAAGGGGGACAAATAGGCTTTGTGGTAGATTGTGAATGGGCAGAGGCTTGTTCAGATAAAATTGAAGATAAAAATGCTGTAGCAAGGCGCATTGATTTTCAGCTTGGATGGTATTTATCCTCAACACTTAATCAATGTTATTCTTTGATTGCTTAAAGTATTGAAAATTCCCTAGCTTATCTTCAAACTTATTATTTATAATCATAGAGGATAGTTTATTGTTTGCAAAAACTGGACCTTTTTGTTGCAATTTCTTGTTGAGTGTATTTTAATGAAAGTTTTATTTGGTGCTGATGTTTATGCTTAATGGGGGAAAAAAGGAAAGTAACAGGAAGAATGAATGACACCTTTTCATACGATAATATTCTCCATTCTATTGAAGTACATTATATATAGACCTTGAATCTGCTCAGACATTTCTGTTAGTTGACATGTGTTTTTGATATATGTATTGAATGTTGAAACATACAAATATTACCATCTTTTATCCCCTCAATGTGTATAAAATCATAAAGCATCTCTGTAAGTTACTCAAAATTTGAGAAAACCAACAACTTATAGGAGCTTCTCAATATGCAATAGAATTAAGTATCCAGAGTAACCAACTTGCATTTTTAGAGCGGTATATTTCATCAGTTAGGACTCATAGGAGAGAGAAAAGGGATATAAGAAGGACAAGAAAGATGGAAAGATGAAGGCTGTAAAAAATATTTTTCAACCTCTTTACTTTTTTGTCTTGTTTTATAAAACTGATGATGCATAGTTGCAAGGTGTTGACAGTTATGATTAGGAGTATTGTATGTCTCTCATGCATCATACTACACCCATTAATTGCCTCAAAGTCCCCCCCTCAAGCTGAAATTTAAGTATCATGGATGCCCAACTTAAACTAAGTTGAGTACAGTCAGGTAGAATGAGTTGCAGTAGGGAAAACATCAGAGTTGGTACTCTATTTTATTTTATTATTACTATTATTATTATTATTATTTTGGGATCAGCACCAGGAAAAACTTTTATTTAAATAGAAAACGGATTACAAAAGAGGATGAGAAGTACTACTTCTTTTTTTTTTTTTTTTTCAGTTTCTCATAAGAAAAGAAGAAATTTGCAATAATATGCCTTTTGGCTGGTAGGATTTTTACTTTTTTAAGCAATTGTGAGGTTTGCATATTATCACTATGAAGGTACTAAATTTGTTTTTGCATGTTGTCTTGGCTAGCTAAGAAACAGAAAAAATTTGGAAACATATCGAAAACACAATGGAAATGGCGTAAAAACATGGAAATGCATAGAAACTGTGGTGACCAATAGTCCAACAGACCTCTGAAGTTGGGTGAGGTGAGGTACTAGGTCCATGCACTTAGTCTCACATTGCCTGGTCAAATTGAGGGTCACTGGGCTCTATGTGTAGACTTTCATCCTTAACTTCCAATGAGTTGTTTTAAAACTGAGGGACCCAAGGCAGACAATATCATTGCCGGAAAGTGTAAGGTGTGATTGAAACACTTGAAAACATAGGGGGAGGGAGAGAGAGAGAGGGGGGGGGGGGGGGGGGAACAACCTATATGCAAAAATGAGCCTTATAAACAATTAATAAGTGTGCTGGAGGCCCATAAATACACCTATTAAAACACCAGGGGAAAAAAAATTAGTAGGAAAACTTTTAGAACGCCTATTCTTTTCTATTTTTTTTATTTTTATGAAGCAACAATGAAAATATATAAATGTCAAGAGAAGGAGAAATACAAGGGGAGAACCGAGTCCTCCTAAAAACCAGAACCAACACCCAAAAAGGAAAAGAAAAATAACAGCAAACAACCTTCCAATCTGATTTTAATACAAACAGATTGTCACCAAACTCCTTGGAAGAGTGGGGACCAAAAAGAACCCAAAAAGTGCACCCTATCCCACAAACCATCCAAAGACGACTCCTTATCTTCAAGCATTCCTTTCGAGCCAAATGATCCAGAAAACCACCAACCTAGCTGACCTCCGAAGAACCCCTGCCTTCGTACCACTCCCAATACCATAGAAATGGATCTCAACCATCCCCGTAACACATCTCACTTCCAAAACTTAGAAGTCTCTGCCATAACCATCTAGCCACAGGACAAAACAAAAAAAGATAATCATTGCTGTCCACTTCCTTGCACATAATACACCACTGTGGGTGGGTGTAAATAGAAGGCCTCCCCCTTTGCAACATCTCACTAGTATTAATTCTCTTGTGAACAACAGTCAAAGAAAAAACATGAACTTTAACAAGCACACTCTTTTTCCAAATCAAAACCAAGGGAGAAAAAATGGGAAGATTTGAACTCTCGGTCAATTTTAAAAATTTGACTTACAAGAATATACACTCCATAGCATTTGGCAATCCAAATCCTTTTATCTGGAATGAACAACCTAATAGAATAACCTTCCAATAGCAATAGCAATGACAAAAAATTTTGCACATTCCCTATGGTTGAGATTTTGAAAGAACTTGAAATCCCATGATGAGTTGACTCAGATGAAACCATAAAATAAATAGAAGCATTGTGAGACTATACAGGTAGGGAAACAAAGAAGAAAAAGGAGCTTTCCCTCCCCAATGATCTTCCCAAATATGCACTCTATCCCCTTTCCCTATTGACAAGGAAGTGAAATTCACAAAACCATCTAATCCCTAGGAAATAAATCTCCAAGGACATCTGGCCGAAGTCCTAGGATTTGCTTAAGGATGGCCTTTACTCTGCAATCCATACTTACTTTTAATAATAGCATGCCGTGAAGAATCACTCTTGAGAGGGAATCTCCATAACCACTACGGTGCATTTGTTTCGCGGATTGGGAATCCCATACCTGGGAATAGCACATTACTCGGGAATGGGAATGTTATTTAACATCCCCCATTCCCACGTTTGGTTAGCTGGTAATGGGCAATAAAATTCATTTTAACATTCCCAATAACTTGTTTGGTTCGGTTAGGAGCCTAATTCCTAATTTTTTGAAATTCCAACACTACCCTTTGGTGAAACAAAGCACATACACAATACCAAAACTATGATGAATGTTCACAAGCATTGCCTCATCACGTCCTCTTTCTCATCACCCTGCCTACAAATTTATTTATTTATTTTTGGTGAGCAAAAAGTTTTATTATATTAAGATGAACGTAAAATTTGTGCGTCTTGCAATAATTAACAATCCAATATCATTTTTCCCAGCCTCTTCCCAGTAGTCAGTTTCTACACTGGATCTTGTGCCCAATTGTTGCTTCTTACTTTTCTACTTGACTAGCCTATAGCAAAAGTGCGATACCTCAAGGGGTCTTGTATAAAAGGAGAAATTTATTTTAGGAACCCTATCAATCATAAATTCTTGTAGGTTATACAAGATTCCTTGCTGATACTTCATTTGAGTTAACAAAAGCTATTTACTAGCGCATCCCAATTTGGTAGTCTCAGATTCTTACTACTTTCTGGGACAGGTTCTTGGATCCATTGTATTATGGAGACTATCCCAAGGTTATGCGTGAAAAACTTGGAGATCAGCTTCCCAATTTCTCACAGGAAGAGAAGGAGTTGCTTAGGAACACAATAGATTTTGTTGGTATAAATCACTATACCTCAAGGTTTATTGCCCATGCAACTAATAGCCCTGAAGAAAATTATTACTATAAAGCACAAGAGATGGAGAGAATCGGTGATTATAAACCCCTTGACAACTTATATTCAAGTTAGTGGTATTTCGTAAATTTTGTTTTTATTTAATTTTCTTGTTTTCCCATCAGCTGAATGGGAAGGTGGAGAGGTAATTGGTGAGAAGGTATGTATCCTCTCTCTCTCTCTCTTTCTCTCTATTAGACACGTCTCACTTAGTGTGAACTTATAGATAGAGATGTTGGATTTTTTATTATTTTTTTTAACTGAAAGATTTTATACTGGCAGGCAGGCATCATCTTGGCTTTATGTTGTTCCTTGGGGTATCCGTAGGCTTCTCAATTACATAATGCAGAGGTACAACAATCCCCCGATATATGTTACTGAGAACGGTATGCACTTAAAGATTTTACTATTAAATTGTAATCACTCTTTTGCTTTAAGTTAGGGCCTGCCTATCTTTCCAGTTTAAACTATCAAATTGGACTGCACTTTTTGAACTCTTGAGACCACTACAAGCTGAATTGCATTGCTTTATCGAATTGCTTGGAAGTTTGTGGTGGGAACAAATCTGTGATGGTTCTGATTAATTGATCGACATACTTCTTAACTGGAAGATATGTAGGTTTGGCCAATTGATTGGCTGTTGCAGAAGTTTCTGCAGTGACTTTATGGATGAGAATTTGATCAATAGTTAAAAAGTTAAGATTGTAGTTTTTGAAGGGAAGGAATGATTCTGGAGTGACTGATTTTGCTACAAGAAAGGGAATCCTTATCAAGTCATCACTCACAAATAGAAGGCAAATTGACAGCTTAATCAGATGTCCTTGATTGGTACTTTCAAAACTCCTTAAGCATGAAACTTGGAACATAAACATGGCGTCGTCTCGTCTCTCTCTGGTTCTGCTAGGAGACTTTTCGTTTCTCCTGGTTCAGCTAGTGGTCGATGTTGGCCATGGCTTCTTTCTTCTCTAGATTCGTCTCCTTCCTAATTTGTGGTCCTTTGCTTCTTCTTGCTTTTCTTTGTATTGCGTCTCCTCTTCTTCCCCTGCTTTTCATGGATATGGCTAGTAAGTTTCTAAGGATTGAACAAAAATCTTTTGATTTTCAGTTCCTTGGTAACTGGCGATGATTTCTTGAAAATTTTTGAGAATGGTAGGGCTTTCAGGATTAATATGTATTTGGATAGGGATAGTTGCCAGTGGTTAAGTAACAACTTGCTAGAATTTTCTTGTGGTAATGTTCATCGCAGGTGGGTTAGAAAGATTAGAACTTCTCAGTCTACTTTGGTGTTGGAATATCATCAGAACAGCTACGGGTGCTTTGGTTGTTTGACTGCAATTTATAAGAATGGCAGTAGCAGGTTTATTGTGATACCAGGTGGTGTGGAGGGTCAGGGTTGGAGGTATTTCGCTGTATTCATAAAAGCTTTTTTGAAGACTGATAGCAAGAATGTTGCTGTTCAGGCTGGGAGTGTTCAAGGAGGATTGGGGTTACATAGGAATCATATTCCATCGAAGGTTGCTCAATATCAGTCGTTGCAGTTTGCTCAATAACAGTCATTGCAGGCTGCTGCAGAGAAAAAGAGTTACTCCGTTAATAGCGTATCTCGGTTGATTGGTGACTGGAAGAAATTTTTTGTTTGTGAAAGAGAGAAGGTGGGAGATGATTGGAAGATGATCCAAGCTGAACTCTGGAAGCTTTTGGAATGTGATATTTGCCTTATGCCTTTTCAGATTAATAAAGCTGCGTTTTTCTGCCAAAGCAAGGATAAGGCATTCTATTTTTTGGGGAGAGCTTTTCTTAAGAGTGACGTTATAGTAATCTTGAGTGAATGGGAGCCTAATGTTAATTCCATTAAAGGGCAACGGTTTTGCTTCAATGGAGGATGGATAGCAGTTGAAGGCCTTCCATTTCATCTGTGGAGAAATGAAGTATTTTCAAAAATAGCAGATATTTTTGGAGGTTCTTCTTGAGATTGATAAAAGGACTATGTTTATGGATAATTTGTTCCATGCTCGTATAAGAGTAAGGGGGGTGGAAGGAGCATTTGTATCAAATTTTCTGGACATTCAAATTGGTGACGCTTCTTTTACAGTGAGGGTATGGCCTTTGAGTAGATGGAGTGTGCAGTCTAAGGAAGCTAAATCCAGTTCTGGGAATTCTTTGGTTGTCAGCAAATCTGGACAGCTTTACATTCCTTTTTAGCAAAGAAGAAAGGTGTGGAGAGAGAAGAACATAGGAGGTAGTACCAATATTTTGTATAACCATCGTGAGGTTGAAGATGAGGGTCCTTCTACCTATATTCTATGTGGAGTGGTTGGAAGGATGGAGGTTAGAACTGTGGGTGACAAGGCAGGTGAGTTGGATGTGAGTTCTAGGGGAGTTCATAAGTCCTTCAAGGAAGCTTTAATTGTGCAACAGAATGTTTTTCGAAAATTGGAATGTGGCAATAATGTTGCATTAGATGGGGTACATGTCAGGCAGTTGGATCAGGAGTGGGAAAGGGGAAGGTTGGAGCCTTTGGAGGGGGAAACAATTTGAAATCATGGATCTCTGTCCCCAACCCTCCTTCCCCCCCCTCTGCCGCATAAGGATTGGAAAGGTAATATCCAAAATTTTGTGTGTGAGAAATGGGATTCTTCTTCTTATTTTTCTTCTCTTTCTCTCTCTCTCTCTCTCTCTCTCCCCTTTTCATTTTCTATTTGTCAATGGGATCTGGCTTCCTCCTTTTCGTATTAGCATTTTCTCTTCTCTTCTTTTTCTGCTGGTTTTTTTCCTTCTCTCTGTTGTGTTCAGTTATGGCTAGTAAGTTCTTGAGAATAGAACAAAAGTCTTTTGATATCCAGCTTCTGGATGATGGAGATGATTATTTGAAAATTTCTAAAAATGGTAGGGGAATGAGGATTTCTATTTACTTGGACAAAGAAAGTTGTCATTGGATAGCTAACAATCTGCTAGAGCTGGCTTGCAGTAATGGACATCGAGAATGGATCAGAAAACTAAGAACCTCTAAGAATACTTTGCTGTTAGAATATCATCAAAACAGTTATAGTTGCTTTGGGTGATTGACTGGTATATTTACAAATGGTGGTAGCAGATTTATAGTCATCCCAAGTGGTGCTGACGGGAGAGGATGGCGACACTTTGCTGACTGTATAAGATGTTTTCTCAAGAATGATTCTGATAAGAGGGGTATGTTTGATAATGTAAGTAGGGCTTGCTTGCATAAGGCACCAATCACCAACCCCTTTTCCTTGAATACCAATCAAGACTTTTTGCTGTCTAGTGCTGGAAAGAAAAAACCATCTTCTAGCAGCATCGCTTCGCAGTTGGTAGGGGATTGGAAGAAATTCTTTGTTTGTGAGAGGGAGAAATTGGCTGATAATTGGCGTACCATTCAAGATGAGCTTTGTAAGCTTTTGGAATGTGATATCCTGCTTTGCCATTTCAGATAAATAAAGCTGTCTTCTTTTGCCAAGATATTGATAGAGCTATGTACTTTTTAGGGAGAGTCTTGCTTAAGAGTGAGATGGCTGTTAACATAAGTGAATGGGAGCCGAATGTTAATTCTACAAAAAGTCGGCGTTTTTATTTCAATGGTGGATGGATATCGATTGAAGGCCTACCATTCCATCTGTGCAGGAGTGAGGTGTTTTCCAAGATCGCTGATAATTTTGGTGGTCTACTTGAAATTGATAGGATGACTTTGATTTTGGATAACCTATTCCAAGCTCGAATCAAAGTTAGGGGGGTGGTAGAAGGATTCTTATCAAATTGCTTGGATGTCTCGATTGGTGAGGAGTCATACACAATCCGAATTTGGCCTGTGCGCAACTGGGATGGGCAGTCAAGAAGGATTATTTCTAATCCAAGATCTATGTATTCGTTTAGGAAGAATGGAAAGAGAGGTAATCTTGTATATAGTAGTGAGCAAATTTGGAAGGAGAAGGATGGAGGTAATACAGACCTTTATATTACTAAACAGAAGGATGATGAAGATGGGTCTGATGCTAATCATCCAACTAGCATAAGAGGGGTGGCAGATGTGACGGTGGTGGGTGCTAGAGCAGCTGATGGGAATAGAGATACTAGAGTAGTCCATAGGACTATTAAGGAAGCATTAAATGTGGAAGATTCAGGGTATCAGAAGCTAGGGACGTGCAATGTTTCTGCATTGGTTTGTGGAAAGGCTCGACAGTTGGACAAGAAAGTGGATGTGGAAGGGTTTGTAGGCCCTACTGAGTCTTTTGTTTATGGGCCAAGATACGATGGGCCAGAATCCACTGATGGCCATAAAGTTTATTTAGATAGACTTAAGAACTTTGGGCCAAGACTAAGTGCTGGGCATAAGTTCTTTTCAGATGGGCCGGCCTTAAAGAATTTAATTACAGGCCAATATATGGACTTAACAATTGGGCCAGATAACGATTTGAGCATAAGGGGGAAACATAAGCCATATATTTCGGCAGTTAATAAGGGCAAGAAAACTGTTTTGATGGAGGAAAGCTTCGAAACTGTAGCTATGGCTGGATCGACTCCACGCTTTAAGCCTGATGGGGGATGCGACGATGGACAAGGACTCAACGGAGTGAGCGACGAAAGACGAGGACTCAATTGCGCTTTCTAGGGTCCGTTAAGAAATCTTTCTACTGTTTATCGTGAGTTTCATGATTCTGTTCATGGAAAAACATCGGAGTCTCGTGGCGTCATCGTGGTTGACTCTTTGGAGGGTTCAAAGGGTAACGGTAAAGGAAACTAAGCTACTGGTTTTCAAATTCAAAAAGGGGCTAAGGTTCGTCAGGAACCCTCGTATTATTCAGATGGTGTCATCATTGGGGGACGTGGGCACACCGATGGTGGGCGTTGGCACAGGCTTCCTTTCAGAACCACTCGCCGTTCATTTGTTCCAAAGATTCATGATAAAATAAACATTGAAGCTCACGACAGTGGCCATTGTCATGGTTCAGGTCAGTTGAACAAGCGGTTGTATCAAGGTGACCTTATTGTCTTCAGTTGGGGGAAAGGTGTACAAATCGGACGGCTCCAATGCATTCTGTGGGAGATAGCGAAGAGAGGACATTGAACTGGAGGACGAAAGGAATACTGGTAGTTAGGATGTTGTAGGATGTTGTCGCGGATTCTTTAGGTGGGCGTTGGCACAGGCTTCCTTTCAGAACCACTCGCCGTTCATTTGTTCCAAAGATTCATGATAAAATAAACATTGAAGCTCACGACAGTGGCCATTGTCATGGTTCAGGTCAGTTGAACAATCGTTTGTATCAAGGTGTAGCCTTATTGTCTTCAGTTGGGGGAAAGGTTGTACCATCGGACGGCTCCAAGGCTATTCTGTGGGGAGATAGCGAAGAGAGGTGGACATTGAACTGGAGGACGAAAGGAATACTGGTAGTTAGGATGTTGTAGGATGTTGTCGCTGATTCTTTAGATGGCTATGTCAACAATTTTGGATCAGATTTCTCCAAGTTGTCAATTAGCGAGACAGAATTTGAAATGGCTGATCAAGAGAAAGATGATTTTATTGGATCAGTGGGATTGGAGGGTTTTTTTGTGTGTAGAAATGGGTGGTTCTCCTCCTTCTTCTCTTGTATTAGAGGTACGTTCTCTTGTAAAAACCCATCTAGGCAATTTTTTTAATTCTGAGGGGCATATTACTCCTTCTTCTTCTTTTTCTTCTTCTTCCGAGAGGGGTGTTGGGGAATCAAAAGTACCGTTGGCTGTGGAACAACTTTGCTTCCAGGACAGAGAGAGAAGGGAAGGGGTAACTCAAGGAAGGGAGATGGTAGGCAGTAGAAGGGTCCGATGGGAGAGAGGAATATGGAGCTGTGTTTTCCTTTTGTCTTAATGAGGAAGGGTTGATCAAATTAAGGAATTTTTGGGAAAAATGAATATGTCTCTTTCTAAGAGAAGGGATAGAATTCCAGGACTGGATAAGTTGGGAGTGGGGAATAGTGTTGTGAGGAGTATTAGTGCGAGAAGGGGTGCTAGGGAGTTGAAAAATAGAGAATTTTGATGTCAACTATAAGAGGTCAAATATTTCTAGGGGTATTAGGGGTGATGATTCTTCTGAATGAAGATTATTAGTTGGAATATCAGAGGTCTAGGATCCATCAGGAAGAGGTGTATCATCAAAGACTTTTCGAGGAAAAACAATTCGGATATTGTGATTCTTCAGGAAACGAAATTAGAGTTGATTGACAGGAAAGTGATTAAGAATATTTGGGGTTCTAGGCATAAAGGGTGGTCTTTTCGACCTTCAAGTGGCAGGTCTGGCGGTATTGTAATAGTTTAGGGATGAGAGAGTGGTGTTTGCTTTAGAAGTTGTTTGTGGAAGTTTTTCAGTTTCAGTTAAGATGAGGGATTTCAACTCTAATGAATGGTGGCTATCTGGTATTTATGGTCCAAATAGACCCAGGGTTAGGATGGATTTTTGGGAGGTACTATTCAGTTTATTTGGGTTATACAGTCCGAGGTGGGTTTTGGGTGGGGATTTTAATGTAGTAAGGTCTTTTGTGGAGAAGCTCAATGGAGTAAGGAGTACTAGAAGCATGAGAGACTTCGATCATTTTATTAGAGAGTGCGCACTGAGAGATTTACCATTAGCTAATGCTAGGTTTACTTGGTCTAATCAACAGGTGAATCCGGTGTGCAATAGGATTGATCGGTTCTTGTTTTCCTTGGATTGGGAGGAGCTTTTTCCTCAAGTGAGGCAGCTAGCTTTACCTAGAGTCACATCGGATCATTGTCCAATTATACTAGATAGTGAGTCAATTTTGTGGGGTCGTTCTCCATTTAGATTTGAAAACATGTGGTTGGAGCATCATTTGTTTAGAAAATGTTTTGAGGAGTGGTGGATGAATTGTAATGTTCATGGTTGGGAGGGATTTAAATTTATGAGAAAGCTGAAGCTTATCAAACTGAATATTAAAGAGTGGAATAGAGAGGTTTTTGGTGATGTTAGAGTCTTGAAGAATTCCATTGCTAGCAAAATTAAGGAGTTGGATCATTTGGAGGAAGATGGATTGTTCAATGAGAATTTAAGGTTAGAAAGAAAGGATTTAAAGGAAGAACTTGAGGAGGTTAAGTTTAGGGAGGAAATTTCTTGGGCCCAAAAGCTATAAGTGAAGTGGTTGAAAGAGGGAGATGGTAACACTAAGTTCTTTCACAGAGTAGCTAATGGGAGTAGAAGGAAGAGAGCAATTAATAAATTGGAAATTGAAGGGGGCTCAGTGGTTGATAGGGAGGAGGAAATTGTGGATAAAATTTACAAATTCTTCTCTACTCTCTATAGTTCGGATGGAAAGGAAAGACCAGTGTTAGTGTTAGAAGGGTTGTCTTGGTTTCCTATTTGTGAGACCAGTGCACAAAAATTGGAAAAACCCTTCGAGGTTAAGGAGATAAAGGAGGCTGTTTTTTATTGTGGTAGAGATAAGGCTCTTATTCCAGATGGTTTCACCATGGCTGTGTTTCAAGAGTGTTGGGATGTGGTTAAGGATGATTTAATGAAAGTTTTTGCAGAATTTTTTGAGAAAGGGATTGTTAACAAGTGTACAAATGCTACTTTCATTTGCTTAATTCCTAAGAAGTGTGATTCCTTGAAAATTAAGGACTTTCGGCTAATTAGCTTGGTTTCATCATTATATAAGATTTTGGCTAAAGTTTTATCCATTAGGTTGAGGGAGGTTTTAAGGGAGAATTTCAAATAGTCAAGGAGCTTTTGTGGAAGGTCGTCAGATCTTAGACTTGGTTTTGATAACTAATAAGGCTGTGGAGAGTTATAGAGTAAGAAAAAAGGAGGGCTTTGTTGTTTAAAATTGATTTTGAGAAGGCATATGATTGTGTGGATTGGGGTTTTTAGGATTTTGTTTTAGAGAAGAAAGGTTTTGGTGAGAGGTGGAGGAAATGGATTTCTAGTTGCTTATCTTCTACCTAATTTCTCAATGATAGTAAATAGAAAACCTGGCAAGTTTTTTATGACTTCGAGAGGATTGAGACAAGGTGATCCTTTATCCCCCTTTTTGTTTACTCTAGTGGCAGATGTTTTTGGGTAGGTTGTCGGATAGAGCTAGAGAAGTAGGTTTGATTGAGGGCTTTGAGGTTGGTAGAGAGAGGGTTTCGGTTTCTCACTTATAATTTGTAGATGATACATTATTTTTTCTTCTGGGAATGAACAAAAGTTCTTAAACTTTTAGGTCATTTTACAAATCTTTGAGATGGTTTCAGGGCTTAAGATAAACATGGGTAAATGTGCTATTGTGGGTATTAATTGTGAGGACAAGATTCAGAGACTAGCTGGTCAATTGGGTTGTTCAGTTGGGTAATGGCCTTTTACTTATTTGGGCTTGTTGAAAATACACCACATCCCACATCGATTAAATATCGAGTTAAACATGTCTTCATATACTTGTTTGGGCCCTCCACTTATAAGCTTAGGCTTTTAAGTTGGAAACTTAACATGGTATCAGAGCACGTCGTTCTTGGGCCTATTGAGCCCGTATTTGTTGCCCACATGACAGGCCTATGTTAAGCCTACACGTGAGGGGGAGTGTTGAAAATATACCAAACCCACATTGCTCAAATATTGGGTTTGACATAGCTTTATATACTTGTTTGGGCCCTCCGCTTATAAGCTGAGGCTTGTAAGTTGGAAACTTAACATGGTATCAGAGCATCTTTCATCGATCCTAGGCAAAAAAAAAAAAAAAAAAAAAAAAAAAAAAAAAAAAAAAAAACTGATGTCAGCCGTACGGATGCTGATGTCAGCTGTACGGACGCTGATGTCAGCACAAAGCTGATTTGCCCATCTTGGTCGCCTCTTCAAGGAGAATATGTCCATGAAGTTTCAGGCCAATCGGAGTTGATTTGGTATGGTTTTCTGATTCTTCTTTGATTTTCATCAAAAATAGGGTGTATTTTCAGATCTGTTTTTGGGGGCACTTTGAATGCAATCTATCACTTGGGGTTGGACCAGAGGGCTACGAAATTGACCCTAGAAGTCTGACATTGGGGTTTGCAACCTTGTATAAGGGTTTAAGATGCTGTTTTGTCTTCAAAAAGTGGGTCGGCACCCCTGTTTTTGTGCTGTCCAGTTAGTGGTGATGTGTTCTACAGCTTTATTTCTTGTTTTATGCTTTGATAATTGATCTAGACCCCTACTACTTCATTGTTGGTGCTGTGTTACCGCTGTTTGGTGGTTTAGGAGTGTGTTTGGGTAGTGCCTGAGATTATTCTAGCATGTCTGAGTCTAGTGTAGTCAACCAAACCCAACCTAAGGAGGTTATGGGTCAAATTGGCACGAATATTGAGAACCCTACTCTTCAAATCACAACTTCGAAGTTAGATGGGACTAATTATTTGGTTTGGGCACGGTCAGCGAGACTTTTCCTTACTGGGAAAGGAAAGATGGGGTATGTCACTGGAAAGACTGTAGAACCACCATGGAATGATCCTTCTTATGAGAAGTGGGATGCTGAGAACTCTATTGTTATGTCTTGGTTATTGAATTCGATGACACAGGAAATTGGCAATGGATATCTATTGATGCGAACCGCAAAAGAGATATGGGATGCAGTAGAGCAAATGTACTCCCAAAAGAGGAATCTTGCACAACTCTTTGAGTTAAAAGGCAAGATCCATGATACACATCAGGATGATAAGTCCTTGACTACTGATTTCCACACACTACATGGGCTTTGGCAAGAATTTGATCATTATCAAAATTTTCAGACAGTATGTCCTGCAGATGCCTCGAAGTTTCATAAGCTCGTGGAGCAGGAGCGTATTATGGGGTTTTTGGCTAGTCTTAGATATGAGTATGATCAGGTGCGTATTCAGATTCTTGGTAAGGAGCCACTTCCCTCTTTTCGGGAGGTTTTTGCCTATGTAAAGCAAGAGGAGAGTAGACGAGGTGTTATGATGAGTATTACAGCACAAGAGAGATCTGCTATGGTTGGTACTTCTCAAGAGAGAGTCGTGGAGGTCAGAAGCCACGGGACTGGAATAGACCAGGTGATTCTGGATTAGATGAGAAAGATAAATTGTGACCATTGTAATAAGCCCAGGCATACTAGGGAAACTTGCTGGAGACTCATAGGTCGGGGTCCTTCTAGAGGTAGAGGAGGTTGCTCCGGGAATGCCAATAGACCTCGAGCTCATCATACTACAGCTGCTGATTCTATGGCTATAGTTACTTCCTCATCTGGTTTTCAAGCTCTACCATTTGACACATTCAGTCTTACTCGGGAAGAAGTTGAGCAGTTTCAGCATCTTATGTTAAAGATGGATACACCCACCCCCAGTGCTTCTACTTCCTTTGCTCATTCAGGTAACCTTGCTACTTCCATAGGTGCATTCTGTACTTTGTCTTTCAAACCTTGGATCATTAATTCAGGGGCTTCTGATCATATGACTAGTGCTCCTACATTGTTTACTTCTTATCAAACTTGTTCAGGTAGGGAAAAAGTTAGAGTAGCTGATGGTTCACTCTATTTTTCTCATTCTTCTTCTCCTCTTCTTCTTCTCTTCTTTTCTTATTTCTTCATTCATTTATATATAAACCAACTTGGTATCAGAGCATATTATTCTTGGTCCTATTGAGCCTGTATTTGTTGCCCACGTGCAAGGCCTTATGTTAAGCTTGCACGTGAAGGGGAGTGTTGGAAAATATACCACATCCCACATCGATTAAATATCGAGATAAACATGTCTTCATATACCTGTTTGAGCCCTCCACTTATAAGCTTAGGCTTTTAAGTTGGAAACTTAACAGGGCTTGCCCTTAGGGGGAATCCTTATTCTGAAGCTTTTTGGGGTCCAGTTGTTGATAAAGTTAGAAAAAGATTGGAGGGTTGGAAGAGAGCTTTAATGTCTAAGGGTAGTAGATTGGTTTTAATTCAGTCAGTTTTGTCTAGCATCCCCACTTATTACTTATCTTTGTTTAGGAGTTCCAGTTAAGGTTGCTCGTTCATTGGAGAAGTTGAGGAGGGACTTTTTATGGGAAGGAAGTGTTGAGGGTAAGAGAGACCATTTGGTTAGATGGGGGATTGTTTCTAGATCCAAGAGTCAAGGGGGGGTTAGTTTTGGGAAATATTGTGGAAAGAAATATTGCTTTAACTTGGTAAGTGGTTGTGGAGGTTTGCTCTTGAGAGGGATTCTTTATGGTATGCTATTATCAAGAGTAAGTATGGTTTACAGGCTAATGGGTGGGATGCTCAAACAAGTTCTAGAATGTCGGTCAGGAGTCCATGGAAATTTATTTCCCAGGGTTGGATAGGTTTTTGGATTTCACTTTCTTGTCAGTTGGGAAAGGGGATAGAGTTCAGTTTTGGGAAGATCATTGGAGGGGTGAAGCATCTTTTTGCTCTTTATTTCCTAGATTGTACATATTGTCGTTGGCTCATAATGCTTCTATCTCATTTATGGCTTCTATTGAACCTCATTCTGGGACTTCAAATTCTTTTGTAATCTCAATGAGAGGGAAAGCTCATATTTAGCTTCTTTGTTGGGCATTTTGGAAGGTTTTTCGTTGAGATTATTTATTCCTGATAAAAGAGCTTGGAATGGTGACCCTTCTGGATCCTTTTCTTGTAAGTCTTATTTTGATAAACTGATTGGCTACTCCCATGTCCCTTATTGTTTCCCCTTAGACTTAATTTGGAAAGCAAGTGTGCCTCTCAAAGTTAAGGTTTTTGCCTGGATTGTGTTTCATAAGAGCATCAATACTAACGACAGGTTTCAAATAAGGAGACCTTCTCTTTCTGCATGTCCACAGTGGTGCATCAGTTGGTTTGTATATAAATGAATGAAGAAATAAGAAAGAAAAAAGAAGAAGAGAAGAGAAGAAGAATGAGAAAAATAGAGTGAACCATAGGTTCCTTCTCTACTAGCATATTATTTATACTTCCTATATGCTACAATTACAAGAATACCCTTCAACTAAGTAGAAGTAATAAAGCATGAATAAAACACAGAAAACATAACCAATATTCAACACTCCCCCTCAAGTTGGTGCAAAGATATCCCTCATGCCCAACTTGGCTAGTACATCATGAAACACTTTGCTAGGTACTGCCTTTGGTCCAGATATCAGCAAGTTGATCTTCAGTTCTCATATATAGAGTGCAAATCTCTCCAGAACTCAACTTCTCTTTGATAAAATGCCTGTCAACTTCAATATGCTTAGTTCGATCATGTTGAACTGGGTTATGTGCAATATTGATAGTTGCCTTGTTATCACAATACAACCACATAGGAACTTTGCATTCAAAACCTAATTCCTGTAGCAATATCTTTAACCAAAGTAACTCACACACCCCATGAGCCATGGATCTAAACTCAGCTTATGCACTGGATCTAGCAACTACAGACTATTCTTACTCCGCTAAGTTACAAGATTTCCACCTACAAAAGTACAGTAACCCGAGGTGGATCTTCTATCAGTGACAAAACCTGTCTAATCTGCATTTGTATATGACTCTATTCTCAAATGATCATGTCTTGAGAACAATATCCCTTTTCAGGAGCAGATTTCAAGTAGCGAAGGATCCGATAAACAACCTCCAAATGAGACTCACGAGGAGAATGCATGAATTGACTCACCACACTAACAGCATATGCAATATCTGGGCGAGTGTGAGACAAGTAAATCAATTTACCAACTAATCGTTGATATCTCCCCTGTCAACTATAGCTCCTTCTATATCTTCACCCAATCTCTGATTTTGTTTTATAGGAATATCACATGCTTTGCATCCAAGCATCCCTGTCTTTTTAAGAAGATTAAGAACATATTTCCTTTGGGAAATAAAAATACCTTTTTGAGATCTAGCAACTTCAATACCCAAAAAGTATTTTAAATTCCCAAGGTCCTTGATTTCAAACTCCTTGGCTTAGTCATGTTTCAAGTTTTGTATCTCCTCCACATCATCATCAGTTATCACAATATCATCAACATATACAATAAGGGTTGTGATCTTACCCTGAGTGGAATGACGGATGAATAAAGTGTGATCACCCTGACTCTGCTTATATCCACACTTTAGCATAACTCGAGTAAACCTTTCAAACCATGCTCTAAGAGACTGTTTCAACCCATATAAAGCTTTCTTTAACTTGCATACCTCACCAATCATCAATGGATTCTCAAACCCAGAGGGAACATCCATATACACCTCTTCTTCCAAATCTCCATGAAGGAATGTATTCTTTACATCCAATTGTTTGAGTGACCAACCCAAATTAGCAGCTAAGGATAACAGACTTGAATGGAATTCATTTTTGCAACCGGAGCAAATGTTTCTTGATAACCTATCCCATATGTCTGTGTATAGCCCTTTGCCACCAATCTTGCCTTGTATCTATCCACAGAACCATCCGCCCTATGCTTCACAGTGAACACCCACTTGCACCCCACTGTCTTCTTATCCTTTGACTTCACCAAATCCCAAGTATGGTTCTTTTGAAGAGCTTTCATCTCTTCATTCATTGTTTCCCTCCATTTTTGGTCACTAAGTGCATCCTGTAAATCTTTTGGAACAGAAATTGAGGATAACTGAGAAGCAAAAGCACAATAGGATGGTGAGAGTTTTTCATATGAAACAAAGTTAGACAAAGGATGCTGAGTACAAGATCTAACTCCTTTACGAAGGGTAATAGGAACATCTATATCATCAATAGGAGTATCAAAAGCATTAAGGAGAGGATTAGAAACCCTATCACTGAACTTACCTGAGTCAGAAGAAACCGGTTGACAAGTAGGAAGAAAAGGAGCCTTATCCTTCTGTCTCCTCGAGTATACTTGAATTTCCTTGATTGATTCCCCTTGGTTCGTATTGATACAAGTAGGAGCAATTGTATCCATTGTAGGAAGCACTAAAGGAAAAGGAGATTGAGACTAAGACCAAGACTGCTCTTCACTAGTATTCTCCCCCTGAAGAGAAATCTGGGGAGGAGAGAAATAGGCAGAAGACTCAAGAAAGGTGACATCCATAGAGACAAACCTTTTTAGGTAAGAGAATACCCAAAAACACACATCTGAGGGCACGAGGATCGAACTTACTCCTATCTCTACTCGGAATATGGACAAAACAAATACACCTAAAAACCCGGGGAGGAATTAAAAAAGGAGTTCAACAAGTACACCCAAGTAGTACGGGATAAATCATCAATAAAAGAAACAAACCATCGATACCCAGGTAAAGTAACAGTACAAGAAGGGCCCCAAACATCAGTATGAACAATAGCAAAAGGCTCAGAACTTTTATTATTACTTGGAAGGAAATGAAACCCGATGGTGTTTAGCAAGTTCACACGTCTCACAATGAAATTTAAAAACATTAGTCCGAGAAAACAAAGAAGGAAACATCCTCTGCAATGATAGAACAGAAGGATGCCCCAAACGCTTGTGCCAGAGCCAAATTCTCTCTACTAGGTCAATAAGATTCTCTGAATGATGGGCTTGTTGTAGGTGTTGCGGTTCTTCAGAATGATGATTCAGAAGGTAAAGGCCTCCACTCTCCCTACCACTGCCAATTGTCTTCCTCGTAACTAGGTCCTAAAAGACATAATAAGTAAATTGAGATCACAACAATTAAGATCTTTAGTTATGCGACTAATGGAAAGTAAATTGGTAGAAAATTTTAGAACGTGGAGAACAAAAGAAAGTGACAAAGTAGGTGTAATAGGTATGGAATCTTTGCCTTACACAGAAGATAAGGAACCATCAGCTACTTTAACTTTTTCCTGCCTGAACAAGTTTGATGAGAAGTAAATAATGTAGGAGTACTAGTCATATGATCAGAAACCCCTGAATCAATGATCCAAGGTTTGGAAGATAAAGTACAGAATATACCTATGGAAGTAGCAAGGTTACCTGAATGAGCAAAGGAAGTGGAAGCACTGGGGGTGGGTGTATCCATCTGTGACATAAGACGCCAGAACTGCTCAACTTCTTCCCGAGTAAGACTGAATGTGTCAGATGGTAGAGCTTGAGAACCAGATGAGGAAGTAACTGTAGCAACAGAATCAGCAGCTGTAGTATGATGAGCTCGAGGTCTATTGGCATTCCCGAAGCGACCTCCTCTTCCTCCTAGAAGGATCTCGACCTATGAGTCTCCAGCAAGTTTCCCTAGGTATGCCTGGGCTTATTACAATGGTCACAAAACAATTTATCTTCTTCATCTAATCCAGAATTACCTGGTCTATTCCAATCCTATGGCTTCTGACCTCTACGACTCTCTCTCTCTAAGAAGTACCAACCATAGCAGATCTCTCTTATGCTGTAGTACTCATCATAACATCTCGTCTACTCTCTTCTTGCTTCACATAGGCAAAAACCTCTCGAAGAGTGGGAAGTGGCTCCTTACCAAGAATTTGAATACGCACCTGATCATACTCATCTCTAAGACCAGCCAAAAACCCCATAATATGCTCCTACTCCACAAGCTAATGAAATTTCGACGCATCTGCAGGACATACTGCCTGAAAATTTTGATAATGATCAAATTCTTGCCAAAGCCCATGTAATGTGTGGAAATAAGTAGTCAAAAACTTATCATCCTGATGTGTGTCATGGATCTTGCCTCTTAACTCAAAGAGTTGTGCAAGATTCCCCTTTTGGGAGTACATTTGCTCCACTGCATCCTATATCTCCTTTGCGGTTCGCATCAATAGATATCCATTGCTAATTTCCTTCTGTCATCGAATTCAATAACCAAGACATAACAATAGAGTTTTCAGCATCCCACTTCTCATAAGAAGGATCATCCTATGGTGGTTCTACAGTCTTTCCAGTGACATACCCCATCTTTCCTTTTCCAGTAAGGAAAAGTCTCGCTGACCGTGCCCAGGCCAAATAATTAGTCCCATCTAACTTCGAAGTTGTGATTTGAAGAGTAGGGTTCTCAATATTCGTGCTAATTTGACCCATAACCTCCTTAGGTTGGGTTTGGTTGACTACACTAGACTCAGACATGCTAGAATAATCTCAGGCACTACCCAAACACGCTCCTAAACCACCAAACAGCGCTAACACAGCACCAACAATGAAGTAGTAGGGGTCTATATCAATTATCAAAGCATAAAACAAGAAATAAACCTGTAGAACACATCACCATTAACTAGACAGCACAAAAACAGGGGTGCCGACCCACTTTTTGAAGACAAAACACATCCTAAACGCTTATACAAGGTTGCAAACCCCAATGGCAGACTTTTAGGGTCAATTTCGTAGCCGTCTGGTCCAGCCCCAAGTGATAGATTGCATTCAAAGTGCCCCCAAAAACAGATCTGAGAATACACCCTATTTTTAACGAAAATCAAAGAAAACCATACCAAATCATCTCTGATTGGCCTGAAACTTCGTGGACATATTCTCCTTGAAGAGGCAACCAAGATGGGCAGATCAACTTTGTGCTGACATTAGTGTCCGTACAGATGACATCAGCATTCGTACGACTGACATTAGCAGGTTTTTTTTTTTTTTGGTAGAGATTGATGCCTAGGATCGATGAAAAATGCTCTGATACCATGTTAAGTTTCCAACCTAAAAGCCTAAGCTTATAAGTAGAGGGCCCAAACAAGTATATAAACACATGCTTAACTCGATATTTAATCGATGTGGGATGTGGTATTTTCCAACACTCCCCCTCACGTGCAGGCTTAACATAGGCCTTGCACGTGGGCAACAAATGCAGGCTCAATAGGCCCAAGAATAATATGCTTTGATACCAAGTTGGTTTGTATATAAATGAATGAAGAAATAAGAAAAGAAGAAGAAGAAGAAAAAGAGAAGAGAAGAAGAATGAGAAAAATAGAGTGAACCATAGGTTCCTTCTCTACTAGCATATTATTTATACTTCTTATATGCTACAATTACAAGAATACCCTTCAACTAAGTAGAAGTAATAAAGTATGAATAAAACACATAAAACATAACCAATATTCAGCAACATCATGTGCAGGGGGCAGTTGAAACTGTTGATCATCTATTTTTACACTATCCAGTGGCATCCAAGTTATGGCAGAACCTGTTTAGCTTTGGTGAGGAGGCTTGGGTGGTGCCCGGCTGTGTTAGCAGTTTTTTTGATATAAAGTTTTGGGGTATGGGAAGGGGTAAGAAGGCGAGAACTTTATGGAATTGTGCTTTTATGGCAGTTTTATGGGTTCTTTGGATTGAAAGGAATGGGAGAATTTTTGAGGATAAGGAGTCTTCCTGGGTTGAATTGTGGGATAAAGTGCACTTTCTAGGGTTCTTTTTGGGCAAAGTCATCCAAGGAATTTGCTGCAACTCCTTTCTTTTTATTGAAAGCTGATTGGAGGGCTGTGTAGCTAATTTGATGGCTAGTTTGGGTATTTTGTTCCTGTTTTTTGGTTTTTGGTTGTTTTTTCTATTCTTGTTTCGGTGGACTCCTAGTCCTCCCTTTCTTTTGTACTTTCATCTTTTGATTAATAATATTTCTTTGTTGCTTATCAAAAAAAAAAAAAAAGGGGGGAAGGTTGGAGAAGTTTGGAGAAGTTAGTAATGGGCCTAAGTCTAGTGGGGCTAATAATGCCTGTTTCCCTAAATCATTTTATGATGGTCCGCTTACACATAATGGGCTGATTGTGCGTAATATAGGCAGAGGGCTGTATTACGGGCTTTGCTGGTGGCCTTCTAAGAATTTGGGTTTTAATAAGGAGGGCGGTATGGGTTATAGTAAAAGTATTGACCCAATTCTTTTGGGATTTTCAGAAGGTCGAAGGTTGGGTCTTGCATTGTAGAGGGCGGATGTTTCTAGGGCTCGTCTGGGTTTAATTGGGGTCGACGACGCTAGTTGTTCTAGGAGTAGCGATTGCAGTACTCAACATCGTTGTTGTGAAGGGGTAGGAAATGCACCGGATGGAAGGTCTAGGCGCTGAGAATTCTGGCATCGGAATTTCTTTAGATGAAGGTAATCTATTGGCAACTGTTATACCAGATTCTGTTAATGGGTTTGACGGTAGCGATGGAGTTAATTCAGTGGGTGCTTTGCGGTTCAAGAAAGGGGATATTTTTTCTACTTCTCATGGAGAGTCTTCTAAAAATTCCAAAATTGTTTTAATGTTTGAAGACGATAAAGGGGAAGAAGATGTTTTAGAAAAGGTTGATGGTGAAGTTAACTCGTGTGATGATTCAATTCAGTATCAAAGGAAGATTATCGAGGGTCAGGGTGGTTGTGATTATGAGAGTGATGATGATGTTAAGAATTGTAGGTCTGATGATGATGGTTCTGACTTTGTGGATTCAATGTCGTCTGTGTTGGAAATGATTTTTGAGAATGATCAGGTCTCTTTGCATTTGATGGAGGAGCAAGATGAGGGAATTGCTGCATGTGGCGAACAATAACATCGGCATGTAGTTGATCTCTCGGTGAAGAAGAATTCAAGTGACTCTTTTAAGCAGAATCCAAAGGTATACTCTTCTAGAACTTCTCAGCATGGGGATAAATCTAATCTTGAGGAGAGCGTGCTTGATTCTACATTCAAAGAGGGTTTTTTTTTTTTTTTTTTCTTCTTCTTCTGATTCTTCTAGGGTAGGGTTGAATACCATTTTTGCTAAAATTCCTAATGCATCATGTGTTGGTCCTTCTGTCAATCCCATTAGTATGTGTCTTCTAGTTTCTCTTAATCCTGTTGAGAATGATGAGTTTAAAGGCTTTGGCTAGGTTTCTGGTGACGATGCTGTGGCTGACCAGATTTATAATGTTTGTAATCCTGTCTCTAAGTCTACTGACTATTATGGAAAGGAGGTTGCTCTCATAGGGGAATTTGTTGAACCATTAAGATTGGCTAAATCTGGAGGGGAAGTAGGAGCAGTAGAGGCAGGTCCTGTTACGGTTATGAATTCTGAGGGTGAGTTAGATGGTGAGGTTAATGGGGATTTGAATAAGTTAGTTTCATTTCCTTTAAATGAAGAAGGGTTGGTTAGTTTGAAAGAATTTTTGGGTAGAATGAATTTATCTATTGTTAAAAGGAGAGGGAGAAGACCGGGATCTCTAGAGTTAGGGGTGAAGAAAGCAGTGGGGTTAAAAAGATTAATCCTAATAAACAGGTAAGGGAGTTGAGGAGTCTTCAGACTGATGTTAAGTATGGTGGTAGTGTCAGGAGGGCAGTGGGAAAGGGTAGAGAGAATGTTAGATGAAATTGTTAGTTGGAATGTCAAGGGTATTGGTTCTAGCAGGAAAAGGAGTATTATTAAGGATTTTTTGAGGAAAAATAATCTAGATATTGTTTTGTTACAAAAACAAAGTTAGAGTCCATTGACAGAAGGGTAGTTAAGAGTTGTGGGGTTCTAGGTATAAAGGTTGGTCTTTTTTTCCTTCTTTAGGTAGGTCTGGAGGTATTTTAATTGTGTGGGATGAAAGAATTGTGTCTATTTTAGAACTGGTATGTGGTAGTTTCTTCATATCAGCTAAGATTGTTGGGCATAACTGGTTGTGAGCGGTGGCTGTCTGGGATTTATGGGCCAAATTGTCCTAAAAGTAGGAAAGAATTTTGGGTTGAACTTTATAGTCTGTTTGGCTTATGTAGTCCTTTTTGGGTGGTAGGTGGAGATTTTAATGTTATTAGATTTATGTATGAAAAGTTGAATGGGGTTAGGACTTCCAGAAGTATGCGGGATTTTGATTTGTTCATTAGGGAGTGTGAGCTTGGTCCAACATGCAGGAGAATTTGGTTTGCAACAGGTTAGACCGTTTTCTCTTTTTGGCATCCTGGGAGGAATTGTTTCCTCATGTTAGGCAGTCTGCGTTACCTAGGATCACTTCAGACCATTGCCCTATTCAGTTAGATTCTGAGGTGTTTTCTTGGGGTCCTTCACCTTTTAAGTTTGAGAATATGTGGTTGGAGCATCATCTCTTCCGGAAATCTTGAGGATTGGTGGGGCAGTTGTAGGGTGCATGGATGGGAAGGTTTTAAGTTCATGAGGAAATTGAAGTTGATTAAAGATAGGGTTAGAGTGTAGAATAGAGAGATATTTAGGTGATTTGAATTTGATTAAGAGTTCGATTTCTAGAAGATTAGAAGAATTAGATAAGTTGGAAAGTGAAAATGTTATTAATGAGCAGCTGAGGGTGGAAAGGAAGGATTTAAGAGAGAGGATGGAAGATGTTGTTTTTAAGGAACAGATTTTTTGGGCCCAAAGGGCTAAGGTGAAATGGTTGATTCAGGGAGACAATAATACTAAGTTTTTCCATAGGGTTGCCAATGGGAGTAGGAAGAGGAAATTAATTAGCAAGTTGGAATTGGGGAATGGGTCCATTATAGAGGATGAGGCAAGGATTATTGAAGAAATATTTAGTTTTTTTTCCTCTTTGTATAAGTCTGCTAAGGGTTTTAGGCTAGTTGTAAAAGGCCTGAATTGGTCTCCAATTAGTGAATTGAGTGCGGGAAATTTGGAGGAGGTTAGGAGAGCTGTCTTTGATTGTGGTAGGGATAAAGCTCTAGAGCCTGATGGTTTTACTATGGCGGTGTTTCAGGATTGTTGAGATGTTATTAAGGATGATCTGTTTAAGGTTTTTGTGGAGTTTTTTTATAGTGGGGTGGTTAATGCTTGTACAAATTCCACTTTCATTTATTTAATCCCTAAGAAATATTATTCTTTGAAAATTAAGGATTTTAGGCCCATTAGTCTTGTTTCATCGATTTATAAGATTTTGGCGAAGGTTTTATCTTCTAGGCTTAGAGAGGTGTTATGTGAGACTATATCTCAGGCTCAAGGGGCCTTTGTGGAAGGGTGACAGATTTTAGATTTGGTTTTGATAGCCAATGAGGTGGTGGAGGAATATAGGGGGAATAAAAAGGAAGGTTTGTTGTTTAAAATAGATTTTGAGAAGCTTATGATCATGTGGATTGGAATTTTTTGGATTATGTGTTGGAAATGAAAGGTTTTGGGCTTGGATGGCGGAAGTGGATGTCCGGTTGCTTGTCTTCTACTAATTTTTCTGTCTTGGTTAATGGGAAGCCAAGCAACCTTTTTAAGGCTTCTAGGGGTTTGTGTCAAAGTGATCCCTTAGCCCCTTTTTTGTTCACCTTGGTGGTTGATGTTTTAGGAAGGTTGCTAGATAAGTCTAAAGAGAATGGCTTGGTTGATGGTTTTTTGGTAGGCAGGGAGTGTGTCTATTTCTGATTTGCAATTTGCAGATGATACCCTGATTTTCTCTTTTGGGGATGACCATAAGCTTCTAAATGTCAAGTCTATTTTGCAAGTGTTCGAGCTAGTTTTTGGGCTGAAAGTTAATATGAATAAGAGTGTTGTTGTGGGAACTAATTGTGCAGAAGAGAAGGTTCAGAGGGTTGCTAGTCTCTTAGGTTGTTCTTTGGGTGATTGGCCGTCGTCTTATTTTGGTCTTCCATTGGGAGGGAATCCTTTTTCGGAGTTGTTTTGGAGTCCTGTTATTGATAGGATTAGGAATAGATTGGATGGGTGGAAGAGGGCTTTAATGTCTAGAGGGGGGAGATTGGTTTTAGTGCAATTGGTTTTATTCTCTTCTACTATGGTATGGGAATTCTAGATCATTAATTGGGAACGAATAGGAACCCGCCCTTGGCGTAGAGTAACCCGTCCTCTAGCCAGTACCTCTGTAGAATTACTTTTTTCACTTGGTTTTATCTAGCATTCCTATTTATTTTTTGTCTTTGTTTAGGATCCCCTTAAAGGTGGCCACTTTGATTGAGAAGTTTATGAGGGATTTTTTGTGGAAGGGTTGGTGTGAAGGAAAGAAGGATCATTTAGTTAGAAGGGATGTTGTTTCTAGACCTAGGAGGCAAGGGGGCTTAACTTTGGGTAATTTACAAAAGAGGAATATATCTTTGGTAGCTAAATGGCTTTGGCGTTTCCCCTTGGAGAGTGACTCTCTTTGGCATTTGGTTATTAGAAGTAAGTATGGTTTACAGCATAATGGTTGGGTAGCTTTGGCTAATCCTAGGACTTCGGCTAGGTGTCCTTGGAAGTTCATTTCTCAAGGATGGGAGAGCTTTGTAGGTTCACACTTCCTTGTTGGTGGGTAATGGGAATTTGGTTCATTTTTGGGAAGATATTTGGCTAGGGGATGTTCCATTTTTTATTTCCTATCCCCGCTTACCTAGATTGTCTTTGGCTCATGATTTCCCTATTTCTTCTATGGTTTCGTCATTGTCCCCCTCTATTTCTTGGGATTTCAGATTCTTTAGGGATCTTAATGATAGGGAATGTGGTGAATTTGCCTCTTTATTGTCTCGCTTAGCTGGGTTTTCTTTGAGAATGTTCATTCCTGACAGAAGAATTTGGCTTGCAGATTCGTCGGGTATTTTTTCTTGTAAGTCTTACTTTGATAATTTGATTGATTGTCATGATATTCCTGTTTTTTCTCATTCTTTGATTTGGAAGTCACACTGCTCCTCTTAAGGTCAGATTTTTTGCTTGGCTTGTGGTTCTTAAGAGAGTTAATACCAATGTGATACTTCAAAGGAGAAGGCCTTTTTTTATCTATATCCCTTGAGTGGTGCATTATGTGCAAAGGAGATTCAGAAAATATTGATAATCTTTTCCTTCATTGTCCTATGGCCAGGAAGTTGTGGTGCCAGCTGTTTTTGCTTGGTGGTGAGGAGTGGGTTATGCCGGGTTGTGTAGAGAGCTGGTTTACCATCCATTTTTTGGGTTTTGGTAGAGGCAAGAAGGCAGTAGTCTTGTGGAAATGTGCCTTCTTGGCAGTTTTTTGGGTCCTTTTGGAATGAAAGAAATTCTAGGATTTTTGAAGATAAGGAATCCTCTTCAGCTGATCTTTGGGATAAAGTCCACTTTTTGGCTGCTTTTTGGTGCTTATTCTTCCAAGGAGTTTAGGGAGATTCCTTTGTTTGTTTTGAATTCGGATTGGAGGGCTGTATGCTGTTAGGCATTTTGTTTTTTCTTTCTTATTTCTGTTTTCTTTGTTCTCTCTGTATTTCTGTTTTCTTCTTTGTTTTTGTTTCTTGGCGGACTGCTGGTCCTCCTTTACTCATTTTCTATTAATAAAATTCTCTTTGTTGTGGTTCAAAAAAAAAAAAAAAGGTTAAGATTGTAAGATCTGTTGTCCATGGTCAGAAAATTAACTCCATCACAATGCATCAATGTCAGCTGGTTTTGAGATTATTAAAGCTTGAAGGTAGTTAAGTATATTATATTGACTTTCTTTCATTTCTCTGAACCCGGACTACTCTCTTCCATCTACAGGTATGGATGATGAAGACAATGACACTTCCCCACTCCATGAGATGCTAGATGACAAACTGAGAGTCGGTTACTTTAAGGGGTACCTTGCTGCAGTTTCTCAGGCAATCAAGTGGGTTACTGTACCTTCTGCCATTATTTTATATACATGCAAGTCTTAAGCGCCCATACTTTAATAAGCAATCAGTTTATTATCATTCACTTGCATCTACATGTATATGTTGGAAAATGTACAGTATTTGATACCTTCCTATGCCTATGCAGGTTTGTACACATAACATTCTCTTCTAGTATATTGGAGTTGGGCTCCTCTACAATGACTGCAATCACTGACCAATTATGAATCGCAGCATGCCAACTCACCATGCAGAGGAGTGGTGCGGGCTGAATTAGTGCGTGGTTTGCTAAAATGCCCCTTGTTATTTCACTGAAATAATAGCAGCACCCTCTGTATCTTGATGTGGTATGCTGTGATTGGTGATTGGTTAGAGATTACAAGTGGATGAACCAAAGCCACACTCATGTAAATTGCATATATATGTGCATATGATTTCCTTCCTAAATATAAAGAACTCATTTACTGGGTTAGACAAAGTATACAAATTGGCAAATGCTACCCATCCTCCCCCCATCTCAAGAAAAAAAAAACAAAAAAAAAAAAGAGGAGGATACACAAGTGCCAAGATGACATCCTTTGGATGACATGGACATGATTATTTTGATAATGTCCAAAGTCAAGTTTTTATTTCTTTTTCCTTTTTTTTTTTTTTCTTTTTTTTTTTGGGGGTGGGGGGGAGGTTCTTTCAAGGAAACTACTGTTGAGGAGCAAAGGAAGAGCCATCTGTATGAATAAAGTTTTTGTGTAAGAACTTAAAGATGGGAGTATGGGACCATTTGGTTCCCTCTTACACAACATAGGTTCATGAATATGCTTTAGGTATGCTCAATTCTACTGGGAATGGCTCATTTCTGCAACATTTCACTCGTGTCTTAGTCATATATTTCCACTATGCTTGAATTTGCATTATGTCTGACCTTGATTGTCTCTGTGCATATGCATGTGGTGGTGTTTGTTTTAGTTGTAGGTCTGTGTTTGAACGATGAATAAATGAAGCACAGATGATATCTGTGAACGAAAGGTAAACGATTTCTTATTAATTTTTATGCATGGACAGGGACGGAGCAGATGTAAGGGGATACTTTGCATGGTCGTTATTGGACAATTTCGAGTGGGCTCAAGGTTATACGAAGCGTTTTGGTTTGGTTTATGTGGACTACAAGAATGGGCTGTCTCGGCACCCAAAATCTTCTGCTCTTTGGTTCTTGCGGTTCTTGAAAGACAGGAAAGGGATAAATGGCAAAGAAGAGTAATCGACTTATACCTTAATTGCCAGCAACCAATTAAATTTGCTTCTCAAGTGCTTCTTTAAGTTGATAATGTTTCCAAACCTTTCCTCCCTTTGATATTTCACTAGTGGTATGTGCTGCTATAAGTAAGTCATTTATGTCCCAAACAGCATTTATGTTTCTATTATGTATCCGGTTAAAGTCATCTACACTCCATCTGCCCTTTTCTACAATGGAAGATATATCCAGCAGCTGTTTGGATTACGTTATTGGTTGTTAAACAAAGACCATTCTTCCATAGTTGTGCTATGAAAACCATGTTTTAGCAGGGTTGAGTACTGAAGTTTGAACTCCTAGCCTTTCCATAACAAGAAGAGAGAGATACCACCATGGCTACACGGCGGACCGGTGGTAGCACAGGGCATTTGTGTATATGGGTAGAGGAAATATGGGTGGTCCATGCATGTTGCAGGGCAATACACTGATGATTCATTTTTCCTCGTAATTGTTGAGGGAGGGACTGCACTAGTATCCGTGGACCATGTTTTGTGCCATGGTAATCATCTGCTTTTGTTAAACGTGCCACTGTGCCAGTATTATTAAACGTGACTCGAGCATTGTAGCTTTGTACGTGGCTTTATGGTGATTTGGAATTAAAATGTCATTGATTTTAGGGGACCATTATTGCTAGAGCCATATGATGTTTGTATGTACCTTGAGAGGTGGATTGAGTGGTCCTAGGGCCTCTTGCCAAACATGTCCTTGGGTTCAACCCTCACCACTCTCCTTCAAAGCCACCCCTATAGACTTTGTTCTATAATTGCTACAGTGCATGTAGGACGGAGGTATTACATGTGATCAGAAAAACTAGTTAGGTGCAAAGTATCTAAAACCTCTTGATATTACCAAAAAAAAAAAAAAAGAAAAAAAAATGATATAATTCATGTTTTTTTTCATTTAAATGAATCAAATCTGTGGTGGATCTAGCGGTGATCAATTTCAAATTTGATTATATTAGTTCAAAGCTTATACACATCCCATATAATTATTTGTCTTTGAATCCAACTAAAAATTCAAAATTCCAAAATTTAAGAAGGATTTTATGTAATTCATGTTTTTCTTCTTCAAATGATAGAGGACATAAACTTATGAGGAGTTGAAAACAAGATTTTTGCAAATCCCACATACTTAATAGAGCAGGATATCTTATTAGACTCAAGCGCCATTTGCATATAATTCATGTTTCAACTCATAAAAGATAGAGAAAGTTTCTAACTGAATTAAGATAGACTCCCTATAGTTCATTTCATGGCTGTAACTCTTTCGATCTGATTCTAATTTTTTTCCTTTCTTAGAAGGTTTTCATCCAAAAAAAAAAAGAAAAAAAAAAAGAAGAACGAAAGAAAGAAAAAAAGAAGCATAAATTCCTTTGGAAAAGCATTTTGTAAGCCCAAACAATCAAAATTATAACTCTTAGGATTGTAATTCTTTAAAGTTTCTACTCTTGAAAATTTGAAATTCTCGAGAGTTTCAAATTCTGCAATGCAAAACGAACAGACCCTATCAATGTGAGAGGAAAACATTAAAAGGTCTCTTTGGTAAAGTTTTTAAAAAGGGATGTGTTGTGCAACAGGAGAATTTGGATTTAGTACTGAGTTTTTAATAATGTTGAGGTAATTAGGGTTACTAGATGGGCCATTGGATGATCGAGATTAAAAAAACAAATACGGAGTACTATTAAAATGAACAAAATAACCTCCATGACAATTTTTTGATCTTTTAATCTCAATCGTCCAACCGCCTCAATCACCTCTAACCGGGTCATTTCTTACTATAAAAGGATGAGTCGACGTTAAAACAGACATCGAGGATTTCAATTTCCACAATAGGTCGCGTTGTTGGCCACTACTTCTTTCAAGTTTCAACCTTGCCTCCGAACGAAGCCAACTCAACGCAGGTAATAGCTTGCTTTCTTGAGACTGATATCTATGTATACAGTTACCCTCTGTTTGGTTTCTGAGAAAACGAAGGGAAAGGAAAGAAAATTATGAATTTTCATGTTTTATGTCATTTTTGTTTCCAGTCTCAAACTCAAGGGAGCTAAATAGTTATATCAGGCTCAGTTGAGGGATGGAGTTTTAGATTTGTTGGTTGAAAGGTTGTCAGATTCGATTCATGTAATTTCTTTTCTTTCCCGACATTTTCACAGCAACCAAACGGAGAATCATGTTTCATTGTTTTAGTTTTCGAAAGCATTGGAAACAGTGTTTTATTTCAAAAGCCCATAAAGAGATGATTATCTATTTTTAGGGCATCGCTTGCTTTTTGTTATTCTGTTTCAGAGCATGTTTTCTGTTTATTGAAGTAGTAAAGAAATGAAAACACAGGAGAAAAATGTATTCCGTGTTCTCTCTGTTTGTAATCTTCCGATTTTCTTACTAAATTCACTTCATTCCTACTATAATATATATACGGACTATATATACACATACATATAGGGATGATGATCAGTTGAGCATGTGCTAATGTAATTTGTTTGAACCCTACATTGGAGTTTGTATCTCGTGGGTTACATGGTACATTGGGTCAATGTACGGGGTAAAATTCCTAATGCGTGGTGCTAATATAATTTAGGTGAAGCACGCCTGATCGGGACCCCATGCATTGGCCTTTAGCCCAATGTACCCGTAACCCACTAATGCACGAGTAATAAATCCCAATGCGAGTGTTGATATAAGTTATATCAGCACATGCTCACCTGATCATCATCCATATAAGTTATATGACTTATATAACTTATGCATGAGGTACCACCCCAATGTGAGTGTTGATATATGTTATATCAGCACGTGCTCACCTGACCATCATCCAAATATAAGTTATATCAGCAGGTGACGTGCTCACCTGACCATCATTTTGATGGTGGTCAAGTGAGCACGTGCTAATATAACATATATGAACACCAACATTGGGGTGGTACCTCATGCATTAGTGGGTTACAGAGTACATTAGGCCAATGCACATGTTACAAACCTCAATGCATGGTGCTGATATAACTTATATCTTATCAGGATTGTACATATATAGTATATCTTTTTAATATCAAGTGCACTTTGCTTCAAGTGCACTCCAAAACTCTTACCCGCAACTTATATATTAGCGAATCCAATTCATATGTAGGTCATGCATGCCAAAAATCAAGTTGATCTAAGTTTAAGAGTTACTTTCCTAAATGAGCGATTGTTATTGATTAAAAATATAAGTTTTGGATGAAATAGCAATTAGTCTCAGATTTTCACCCCCCACCCCACCCCAAAAAAAAAAAAAAAAAAAAAAACCAAACAACAACAAGAACAAGAACAAGCAGTCTCATATCAACTTGATTTTTGGCATGAATCCCCTACATGAGAAGATTGTCTAATTCAGTTGATATTGCAAAATACAAGTTGCAAGTAAGAGTTTTGGAGCACACTTGAAAACTTATGAATTTTTCATAGTTTTTTGTTAATCTCTATTTGACTCCAAGAGAATTTACTCATATCAAAAATAAAAAAATAACTCTAGGACATTTTCTTTGCTTGACAACTTATGAGTTCAAAACTTATATTAACTGCTATTTGTATAGTCATGTACTTATTTATTCACTGCCTATGATATATATATATATATATATATTTTGTGAGCACACACTAGACAAAACTATAATGATATGTATATGAATTCCTATTTCATTGTACATCAGTAAAATTGCTTCATCTTTTCCCCCCTTGAGCAGATTTTCAGTAGGTCAGAGTTTTGAGCTGAGAGAAAGATATGAGTGGAGGCGGAGGAGAGAAGGGGTTGACAACAACGAAAACACCAGCTGATTTTCTCAAATCAATTCGAGGGCGACCTGTTGTTGTCAAGCTTAATTCTGGCGTTGATTATAGAGGTCAGTGGGTTTCTTCTAGGGCTAAGTTTTATTTCACTTGGTATTTTGTATCCATTCATTTCATTTTCATGTCTTCAGCCATGGGTGGATGTCCTCACTGCGCACTATCCTTGTTCTTAGTCTATATGTCCTCGTCCATTAATGTTGTATATCTTCTTGTTTTGCCCTTGTTCTTGTACTTTCTAACTATCCCAAGAAGGGGCCCTTATTATCTGTGTAAATATGACTAGTCTTCATTTTCTTAAATATAAATTATGAAGACGACCACTGATGATTAAGCTTTTTGTGCACTGAAAATTTTAGGCCCCTATCAAGTGATAAATTTTTCTTGAAAGTCGGTGCCATTTGATCCAACTCTGCTTGAGCTTTAGATAAGCATATAACTTTGTAAGGTGTTTGGCATTATCACATTTAGGGAAAATTAGGGAAAATTAGGGAAAAGTCCACTTTATGGAACTTATGGAGGCATAAGTGCATGGAAAAAACTTATGCGGCCATAAGTCCCTTTTAAGTGAAACAGTTGTGTATTTGTCTAAGTCTTAAGTGTATAAAGTCAAATATACCCTTAAGTTGTTATTTTTTGTTTTCAAACCTTAAAATAACATAACTTTTAATCTATCCATTGATTTTCGATAAAATTTATAATTTTAGAATCTATTCACCGAGACCCTTAAAATAAGATCTATGATGAATATGAAATTATGCAAAAAAAATAAAAATAAAAATAAAACAATTACATTGACTAACTACATAAAACACAATTTCATTCAACTGTTTATAAACAAAATTAGATTTTTGAATATTTGCATAATCTAACTTCAATATTTTATGAAAACTATTAAATCTAAGTGTTTGTACCTAAATTTAATTTATTAAAACAATTAAATTTAAGTGATTATGACTAATTTTAACCATTTGAAGTAAATTTTGTTAAACAATTACATGTAACTGTTTTAAAAAATACGATTATATCTTGAATATTTATATAATCTAACTATAATATTCCATAAAAACAATTTAATCCAAGTGTTTGTGACTATATTCAACTTATTAAAGTGTTAAATTAAGTGATTGAGACTAAATTTAATTTTTTTGAAGTGAAATTTGTGAAATAGTTATATGTAAATTTTTATGATTAAATTTTCAATGTTTTATGTAATATGAGTAAAATTTCTTATGAAAATAGATGAATCTAAGTATTTGTGATTAAACCTAACTTATTAAAACAGTTTGTAACTAAATTTAACTTATTAAAATGGTTTGATTTGGGTTTTCTAAAATATTTACATGTAACTATTTTAGAATTACATGTAATTTGATGTTAGTTCTATTAGAAATTGTAAAAGTTATAGAAGTAGAATAATTTTTAGACACTTAAGAATCTAACGTAATCAGTTTCTACGTCTTTTAGCTCTACAGTAAAGATATCACCATCCCCTCAAGTTGCTAACAGGTTGGGATGGGTAGCTTATAGCATATTGGTTGTATAAGTTTCATGGTCTTGGTCAACAAATACCTCTAGAGTAGAAAGATCAGTGGTTCTCCATCTTATCTTAACCCTCAACTGCCATCAATGTTTTCCGAAATTGTCATTATGTGCTCAAATCATGTTCCTCAAGATTCAGGTGTTCAAAAATTTGGTTCAGATTTGGAGCGTTTAATAATGACAACGAGCCACTATGCTATCAAACCTGATGATTGAGCACCTCCTTCATCAGGAAAAATGGAGGGTTTTTTTTTTTGCAAACCTTTGCACACCACTTGCTTTGTCGAAAAAAAAGAAATTTGAGTGATGACTTTGGATTTAGATGTCTCCATCTCAAGTAGCAGATTTGCAGATCTAATTAACTTCACACAGTAAAAAAATGGGGGTTTATTGGGTGAGCAGCTACATCGTCAACCACCATGGTTTTTGGCATCACAAGTTTTGATGGAGTGAAAAAAGAAAAAACTTGCAAACAGAAAGGGAGAGAGAGGGAAAGGCTAGGGAGAGAGAAAGGGAGAGGGAGAGGGAGAGGGAAAAAGAGAGGGAACGATATTTTTACTGTGAATATAGTACATAGGAGGGTATTTTGGTCCTAAGGATTGCTTGGTGGTGGACTTAGGACAAGGGACTAATGCCCACATAAGTCCTAAAATTGGACTTGTGGCCAAGGCCCCCCTATCATATATCAATCATGGCATAAAAATGGATAAATTTTCACTTGAAGATGGCAAGTTATTGTGATGGGGAAGACTTGTGGTTCAATCCATTGGTTGAGTTGTGTGGCAAACTATTTAACATGAACAATAATTGGTTCAGAACCATTTTGGATCATATATTTAGTGCACACACGAGGTACTTGTTTCCAAAATCCTTTTTAATCTAATTCTCCTTATTGTAATCCCCTTTTCCTTTCCTCTCAAGTCTGTGTTTCTTGCTTTCAGCTCCCATGTTTTTCATATTCCTCTTCCTCAAACTGATCTCATTGGTGGGTAGTTCAAATCCACTTTTCAATGGTGGGTTATTTCTCATTAATCAATTTGTTTGTGCAGGTATTCTAGCTTGTTTGGATGGGTATATGAATATAGCAATGGAACAAACGGAAGAATATGTAAATGGGCAGCTGAAAAACAAATACGGTGATGCTTTTATACGAGGAAATAATGGTAATGATAAGGATGACATTTTCTATTTGATATTTGACATAAAAGAAAATTTGCTGACGATGATCATGATTTACTCTCTGTTTGATGCAGTTTTGTATATCAGTACATCAAAGAGGACACTTGCAGAAGGTGCATAGAGCCTTGAGATTTGAATCTTAGAACGACATGAAGATGGCTGACATATTTGATTATGGGAATGTCAGAAATGATAGTGATTTAGCTATTGAACTTGGAAAGGAATTTGAATACACTATTGTATAATGAAATGAGCCATCAGAAAGATGCATTACAGTTGCATTGGATTTGAAGTGCACGGATGAATTGTCTCCGTTATTATTTAGGCAACAATATGTTTTAACTGAGTTTAATGCCCGGAATTTTGGTCCGACTGTGAATTCTCTTGTTTGTTCATTATACGTTAGAAATCACCGTTGCCTTTGACCAGATTTGTGACCGCTATTCAGTAGACGAAGCGGGCTCAATGTTTTAGTTGCGGAAAATAAATAAATAAACACCTTTCGGCTGGTGACAATAAGTTTGGGGAGAACAGGTAATTTATTCATGTATTGCTTCATTGAAAGAATTAACCATCAGTATACACAGAGACACGTATATATACAACCTTGATTAGGTCAACACGTGTTTATATAAATTTTAACAACACTATGCATTAAAAATTGTATTCCGTGCATTAGCTCAATGTATCTCGTAACCTACTAATGCACGACGAGATATAACCTCTAATTAAATTATATCAACATGTGCTCACTTAATCATCTTTATAACTTATATCAACATCCGCATTAAGAGTTTTGCTTCGTACATTATTGATGGAGTACATTGGGCCAATGCACAGCGTACAACTCAATGCTATGGTGTGCTAATATAACTTATATCAACATATGCTAACCTCATCCGGACTGATGAAAATACAGCAATTTTCAAAACATAATTATAAGTTTACAATATAAAATCCAATATCCCTAAAATTAAATGCTACAATCTGCTCATTTTTGGTACGCATAATCGACTCAATGAAACAAATATAATTGTGACCCAATCTTTTTCTTTGTGCGAACATGTAATGATTTATTGTAAACCTAAACCCTAAACCTGGACCAGTGGAACCGTGAGGTTTCAACAGGAAATGCAAACTGAGACTGAGAGAATGGGGAACTCTGGGGTGGGCAAATACACCTTCCAAAAATAGTCAAACAAATAAATTAGCATCTTCAATTGCAAATGGTTATTAATTTTACTGATATATATATATATATATACACATATAAATACGGCCTAAATTACAACACTGTTGCTACAATGACTGATGATACATGCACTACTCGACCCCAATGTTAAGCTACTAGTTACATGAACTAAACAAAAAACCATTAACTTAAAAGAAAGAATAGACCAAAGGAAGAAGAATCGCCAAGCCAGGCAGTGTCAGCCAACTAGAATTACATGGGTTTTTGCAACTGTATTTTCCTTTCCTATGTGAGGGATCAGAAGTCTGATTTCATGAGCTTTGCTCGAGGCTTTATATTAATGTTGTCGAAGGGGTTCACCTGTTCTACATGGACGTAATCCCTTGTTTTAAGAACCTGCAAAATAGTCAAATTTTCACAACGAACAAACTGGTTAATTTTTATTTAAGAAAATATACAATGAAATAAAATAAGAGAAATGATTTTTGGTAAATTAATGGAACTGGAAAACTTAAGAAGAAAGGAGAGGTCAAGGGGACACACTTCACATTGATAACCACCAAATAATTGGTTAGTAGAGGTGAGACCAAACAGAAAACACAGCAAAAATCAGGAAATAAATGTCACTCCTTAATAAGGGAAAATACTTCTTTTGGTAAGGGAAAATAATTAGAATTTACAATTGGTTCAAGTGCTCAACGGTATAAAAGACTGAAGCACCAAATGTAACTATTGAACATGATGACATTCTTGACTACTACCCAAAAAAAGGAAAAAAAGACGCTACTTAACAATAAATCTATCGCACTCAATCGCTGGAGCCTTGATTTTGTAAGCTCAAAAAAGGTGGCCAGAGCTCATGCAAATCCAGCTCATTATAATGCGGTTCTAGCTTACAGGAGCTCTCTGAATATGACATGGATCAGGTCCTGCCTTGTCTTCTGTTTAGCAAAGAGTGGGTCCAGTGTTCATGACAATTAGCTAATTACCCTAGCAAACTGTGATCCAGATCACAGAATCCAAAACATGATACACTTTACATTGCCCTAATTCATCCCTCGAGAGATATCTTGAGGTTTTTTTGTCCCACGAGATTCACTTGTTGGTGATGGATCTAGTAATTCATTTCTAGGAATAATTGTGGTGGGGTGGCATCCCTTTTTGTGTCTCTTTCCAAAGACTCTTTCGGCTTTCCAATTCTAAAAAGGCACCCAACATCAAATTTGCCTAGTTTGATACATCTCACTCTATTTCTTGGAATTTCAATTTTATAAGAAACCTAAACGATTGAGAAATTTATGAACTTCCTCTTTTCTTAATCTTCTCTGTGATCTCTACTTATCTTCCCTCTACTCTAAATGGTAGATTTTGGTGTCTAAAAAGCATTTCTTTCAAATCCCTTCTTCGCTCTCTTCTTAATTTAGACATGTAGTCCCCCCTTTTTCCAGCCAAGTTTGTTTAGAATTCCAGAACTTTCCCAAGGTGAAAGTGCTTGCCAAGTCAGTAGCTCATGAGAGAGTCAACACCAAGTCACCAATAAGAATCTTAAAGCTAGAAGACCCAATAAAGCTTTTTGCTAGGACATTTGTTTGATATGCAAGGGTATATTAGCAGGAAAAAGGATCATCCGTTCCTCCATTACCCCTTGGCTCTTTCGATTTGGCAAAAGCTTTTTAGATTGTGTGGGGTATGCTGGGTAAATCCTTCTGATTCAATCTCTGATGGTTATTTCCTTTTGGTTTTGGTAGGTCTGAGTGAGGTCAAATTTATGGTCTAACGCAATAATGGCTATTTTTTGTGTTATTCAGTTGGAAATAAATGCTCAGCTATTTGAGAACAGTTTCTCTTCTAGGGAAATTATTTGGGATAAAATTATTTTTCTTTGTTGGTTTCTATTAAAAGAGAATTAAAGGTTATGTGATTTGGATGGTGCATCGGGTTTTGATTTCAATGGCATCGCCGACGAAGTCTCTCTACAGGCTAACTTGTTGTAGATTGAAGATGGGGTGGTCTGAGTTGCAGATTTGGAGGCAGTGTGATGATTCTTCAATTGAGTTGGACGATTCATAGGTGTCTGAGTCAGAGTTGGAGAGTCCAAAAGCTGCTGAAACATTGGAGGGACTGAATGAGTTATTTTCAGATAAGGGTTCTTTCTCTTTTGCTAATAATATTATGGTATTTTCTTCTAATGAGCCTCAGGAGTCAAACACTGGTGTTGTCAGGGTTGATTCAATGATGGAAAATTCTGGAAATGGGGGGGTTAACAAGGTTTTGGGGGTAGTCCTTTGGTTCTTTCTAATAATAAAGGGTCTTTGGCTGTTGCATCCTCTTCTTTTAGTCCTTTTAAACCTGTGGATGAATTTGCTAAGGAGGGGGGCTAAACTCTAATGCTGTAATTGATGTAATACCTGTCCAGAATGCTTGTGTCTCTAATATGGTCTTAGAATCAGATTATGTTGAGGGGGGAGTGCTTAATTGGGTTGATTCAAATAATTTGCCAGGTAAAGCTACTATCCCTAGTAATATGGTTAACTCCTTCGAGCCTTATGTTTGGACAGCTGCAGGTGGAGTGGGGTCTTTTGATTTAGAGGATGAGCATCGTTGGAGAGAGGTGAGTGGGTCAGTTTCTTTTACACTTGATGAGGTCGGGTGGGTTAAGTTGAAATACTTTCTAAATAACATGAATTTATCTGTGATAAGGAAAAGGGGTAGAGGAAAGAAAAATTTATGGTTAGGGCCAGAAGATAATAAGGCCAGAGTTTTGAGTGCTAGAAAAGGTCTTAGGCAATTGAAGGGGTTACAATCAGGGAATAACTACGATAGGAATTGTGAGGGGTGTGAACCTAGGGTCAGTAATGTGTTTTTATAAAGATAGTAAGTTAGAATATTAGAGGTCTAGGGTCTAGAAGGAAAAGAGGGATGATCAGGGATGTGATGCGCAAGATTAGTCCAGATATTGTGATTTTTCAGGAAACTAAGTTAGAGGAGGTGGATAGGAAGGTTGTTAAGAGTTTAGGGGGCTATAGGCATAAAGATTGGGCTTTTTTACCTTCTTGTGGTATGTCAGGTGCAATCCTTGCTGGTATGGGATGAGAGTATTGTGGAAGGTTTGGAAGTGGTTTGTGGTATATTCACTGTTTCGGTTTAATTTAGGAGGGTTGATGGTAATGAGTGGTGGTTATCAGGAGTTTATGGCCCAAATTGTCTGAGTCTTAGAAGTGATTTATGGGAGGAAATTTTTAGCTTGCAAGGTTTATGCAGCCCAAATTGGTGTGTGTGTGTGTGTGTGTGGAGGGGGGAAAGAGAGAGAGGGGGGGGGGGGGGGGGGGGGGGTGGGGAATATTTCAATGTTATTAGATTGTCTTCAAAGAAATTGAATGGTTCTAGGGTTCCAAGGAGTATGAGGGATTTGATTTTATTTATAAGAGAATGTCAGTTGAGGGACTTACCATTTTTAAATTCAAAGTTTCACTTGGTCTAATTTACAAGAAAATTTGGTGTGTACTAGAAATGATTGGTTCTTATTTTTTGGAGTACGAGGATTTATTTCCAAATGTTAGGCAGGAAGCTTTTTCTAGAGAGGTGTCGGATCATTGTCCTATTAATTTGGAGAGTGGGTCCTTTAAGTGGGGTCCATCACCTTTTAGATTTGAAAATATGTTGTTGAAGCATCATTTGTTTAAGAGTTTTGAAGAGTGGTGGAAAGATTGCTCTATTCAAGGGTGGGAAGGCTTTAAATTCATGCAAAAAATTGAAAGTGGTAAAACAAAATATCAAGATTTGGAATAAGGAAGTTTTTGGTGATGTTAGGGAATTGAAATGCTCTGTTTCAAAAAGGATTGAAGAGTTGGATCATCTAGAAGAAGAAGAAGGTTTTATGGATGAGGGTTTGAGGAAGGAAAGTAAACAGTTAAGAGAGCAGTTTCAAGAGGTGATTTTTATGGAAGAGATCTCTTGGTGCCAAAAAGCTAGACTAAAGTGGTTAAAAGAAGATAACAATTCAAAAAATTTTCAGTGGCAAATGGAAAAAGAAAGAAAAGTTTGATTAGGAGGTTGGAAGTAGGGGAAGGGGAGATAGTTGAACATGAAAGTCAATTCTATAGTGAGATCTTTAATTACAATGCTTCTCTATACTCATATAGTGGAGTGGAGAGACCTGTGTTAGAGGGGTTGGATTGGAGTCCGATTGATGGGGATAGTGCTTGTCGATTGGAAAGACAATTTGAGTTGGAAGAAGTAAGGAAGACTGTCTTTGATTGTTGTAGGGATAAGGCACCTAAACATGATGGTTTTACCTTGGAAGTTCTTAAAGATTGTTGGGATGGGGTTAAAGATGATTTAATGAGAATTTTTTTTAGAATTCTTCAACAATGGGGTTGTTAATGCATGTACTAATGCTTCTTTCATCTGTCTAATTCCCTAAGAAAGAGAATCCAATGAGAATTAAGAATTTTAGGCCTATTAGTTTGGTTTATTCTTTGTCTGAAATTTTGGCTAAGGTCCTATCTAGAAGATTGAGAGGGGTGCTTAGTGAGACTGTTTCAATAGCTCAGAGAGCTTTTGTAGAAGGGCTCTAGATTCTTGATGTGGTTCTTGTGGCTAATGAGGCTGTGGATGATTATAGGTGCAAGAAGAAGGAGGAATTCTTTTTAAGATTGATTTTGAGAAGGCCTATGATCATGTGCACTGGGTTTTGTGGATTTTGTTTTGGAAAGGAAGGGTTCGGGAATAGATGGAGGAAGTGGATTCATGGGTGTTTGTCTTCATGTAATTTTTCTATAATAGTTAATGGAAAGCCAATTGACAATTTTAAAGCATCTAGGGGTTTGAGACAAGGGGATCCATTGTCTCCCTTTTTGTTTGTTTTAGTTGTTGATATACTGAGCAGACTTATGGATAGAGCTAAGGATGTGGGTTTGGTTGATGGTTTTGTGGTTGGTAAAGATAAGGTTTCTGTTTCACATTTACAGTTTGCAGATGACACTTTCTTCTTCATATCTGAGAGACTGAGAATGAGGAGAAGTTCTTGAATTTGTAGTCTATTTTACAGATTTTTTAGTTCGTGTCGGGTTTGAAGGTTAATATGGGCAAGAGCTCTATTGTTGGTCCTAATTGTGATCAGGATAAGATTAGGGGTCTAGTTGCTCTATTAGGTTGTAGTGTGGGAGAGTGGCCATTGAAGTCTTTGGGTCTTTCCTTAGGGGGTAATCCTTACTGACTCATTTTGGGATCCAGTTGTTGAGAGGGTTGGGAGAAGGTTGGACGGTTGGAGGAGAGCTTTCATTTCGAAAGGGGGAAGATTGACTTTAGTTCAAGCTATCTTATCTAGTATCCCCATTTATGTCTTTATTTAGATTACCTGTCAAAGTGGATAAACAGTTGGAGAGAATGATGAGGGATTTTTTGAGGAAAGGATGTGGGGAAGGAAAGAAGGATCAATTTATTGGTTGCGATAATGTTTCCCGTCCTAAAAATAAGGGTGGCTTAGCTATGGGTAATCTTGTTGCAAGAATATTGCTTTAGTTGGCAAATGGTTATGGAGATTCCCTTTGGAGCGCAACTCGCTTTGGAATGCTATTATTAGGAGTAGATTTGGGATATAAGAGAATGGTTGGGATGCTCAGTTTGGCAACAGAGTGACAGCTAGATCTCCTCGGAAGTTTATTTCTCAGGTGTTGCACTATTTTTTAGAGGTTGTTAGTCCTATTGTGGGGAATTAGTGTGGTTCATTTTTGGCAGGGTGCATGGAGAGGGGAAGTATCTTTTTCTATTATTTTACCTCATCTTTACAATTTATCTATGGGCCATAATGCTCCTGTTTCTTATTTTGTTTCCTCCCAGTCTTATCCTCATAGTTGGGATTTTAAATTCTTTCAAAATCTTAATGATAGGGAGTGTGATGAACTTGCTTCTTTGTTGTTGTTGCTTGATGGGGTTTTTTTGAGGCAATCAGTTCTTGACAAAAGGAAATGGAATGTTGATCCTTCTAGAGTTTTTTCATGCAAGTCTTTCTTTGAGGTGTTGGTGAATTCTCCTTCTATACGTATTTTTCCTCCCTCGTTGGTGATTTGGAAAGCCTAAAGTGCCTTTGAAAGTGCAAGTGTTTGCTTGGTTTGTAGCTCATAGGAAGGTAAATACCAATGATATGTTGCAAAGGAGGAGACCCTGTGTCTATCTTTCTCCTCAGTGGTATATTTTATGCAAAAGGGATAAAGAATATGTTGATCATTTGTTCTTACATTGTCCGGTTGCTAGGCGGTTGTGGCAGAGGCTTTTTCATAGTGCTAAATTGAGTTGGGTTTCCCCGCATTCTTGCATCAATATGTTTGAGACTGATTTTAGTGGTCTTGGTACAACTAAGAGCGGTGTGCTTTTTTGGCTGTGTTTTGGGTAATATGGTTGGAGAGGAATGCTAGGGTATTTGAAGATAAATTTGAATCCGATGAGAGGTTGTGGGATCGAGTTGCCTTTCTAACCTCTTTTTGGGCTTCTATTGCTAAGGCTTTTGTTGGGATACCTTTGCTTGCTATTAAGCTTGATTGGAAGTCAGTGTGTTTGTTTTAATTGCTTTCTTTTTGTTCTGTAGGTTGACATCTTGTCCTCCTTCAGTTGTAATCTTTTTGTTTTTTTAACAAAATCTTTTTCTTGTTGGTGATAAAAAATTAGGAAGCATTGTGAGGGATTGGTGCGCTATTTGTACACCAGCTAACTAGATGGTTTGCTTTATCCTATTTGGAGTCCTCCCAAAAGTTTCAGGAAGCTTAATTTTGATGGGTGCTCTCCTGGGAACCAGGTCAATTGGGCATTGAAGGCTGAGCTGTTCACTCTCTTGGGGGCTTTGAGAGAGGCATCTAGATTGGGATTTCTCAATTGATTGTAGAGGGCAATTCATCAAATGTAATTAGAAAGGTAAGACCGTAAGAACCAGAAGTTTAGGAGCATGGAAACCCGCAAGAATTAAGCAAGAAACATTGGATTTTGCAGGTTTCTTAGATGTGCAGGTGACGTGGGTGGCTACAAATGCTAATGTGGGTATTGTGATAATGTGCTTCTAAAAATTTTCAATAAAAGCCTCTCCAAAGAATCCCTTGTGGTACGCATGGATCACCAAGGCATAAACTTACACACCAAATCTTGTCTTTAAGAGTAGAAAGTGTTTAAGATTTTATTTCTCCTAGTGTTACCTATCCAAGTTCTAGTTCTTGAACCAACATTATACCGGTTTTATGATTGTTATTTGAAGCTGTAATCCACCAAATGAATAGTCTAAGAAGAGGCAACAACAGTCTGGGTCAGGTTCTCACATGACTCACAGACAACGATCAACCTACCTAGCCTGGGCATGTAATAGGTGCCCAAACAGAACCTGGAATTCCTTATCAAAGATGGCCACGTTTAAATCCATACAGGAAATTATAAACCTAGAAAACCAAAACAAATTAAGGAGCTAGTAAATGCTCGCAAATTAAGTTAGTCCCTGAACTGTAGCAGTTAATGCACAAAAAAAAGAAAAATTAAGTTAGTCCCTGAACGTAGTAGTTAATGCACAAAAAACACAAGATAGAATAACTCAAATTTTTTTACTTATTCCAACATAAATAAATTCAGATAAACCTACCAATGTTTCAAAAAACATCCTCGACGCTTCTTTACGAGTTTTTCCAGTTAATAGGTTGTCCATGGGAATAACCCTTTTTCCCCGTTCAGCTTCCTTGTCAAACAAGGTTTGGAGATACTTGGCAACAGCTCTATATTATTTTTCAAAAAAAAAAAACAAAAAAGGAATGAGAAACTCGTCAAGAATGTAGCATTCTTATTACAAATATAAAATTAAACCAAAATGATTAAAAAATTAAATAACAAATCACATAAAGGATTAAAAAGGTTCACAACAAGACAGAAGGACGAGGAAATCCCTCTGCTTTTCCACAGAAATGTACACATGCAGTGGAAATGTGGGATTACACCATTGCAAAATCCCACCCCTTAGATTGTCCAATGTAGAAATTATACTGAATTGAAAACCTTGCTCACCCCATATACAAACAGTTCAGGCCATAAAACTTTCAAGCGTCAAGAAGAAACTTCATCAGATTGTTCATATCGACTCATCTGTTGAAACTGTGATATAAGAGCTATAAAGTTCAATCTATTTAACATTGGCACTAAATCGTGGGCCCTAAATTCTCAATTCAGGTTTGCACCAAAAGTGCAGAAAACCCAAAGACCAAAACTGTTGAACCATCAAACCACTTGCCACAATTTGAAAGAAACAACATAGCCCAACATTTCCCCCCTCAAAGAGAGAGAGAGAGAGAGAGAGAGAGAGAGAGAGAGAGACACTATGCAGGTGAGGAAGAAAAGCAACAAAAGAAAAAGTACTACCGAAGAGCTGAGGAAAAAATCACTGGAAGAAAAGAAACACAAAAAGAAATGTCTTTTCCCAAGCATTTTGTCAAAACAACAAAATAAAAGTTTACTTATATGTTAAGCCTCACTACTTGGGTCAAACTGCTAGTTCCACCAGATTTACTAACCTGCATGTTTGACCAGTGTAATATATATACCACCCCTGCAACTAATTCATGCACAGAGGGAGGAGTTGAAGTATAGTCTCTTTCAGCTTATCAGCTTATCAGCTTCTCTGGTAACTACTAACTAGTATTCAAAGAAAAAAACAATGCAGCACGCATTGGGGGAAAAAAGAAAGAACCACAAGAAAAATGCGAACCTGGTGCGAGAAGACCATCCACTGTTGTCAAGAATACGCGTTTCTTCAGCACTAGGCATACTGTCATCATCTTCTTCAGCTACTTCATCATCATCCACATTCAGAAACTCTGAAAGACCAGGAAAATAAAAAATAATGAAATAAATTTCTAAGCATAGAAACTCTAGAACAAAATCAAATATACAAGCAATAGAAGACTCTTCAGATAACATCAATTTTACTTCATCAAAATAATATAAATAAAAAAGACTTAAGATAATGGAAACAGTATGACCATGCACTCCCTATCCTAATTCCTAAATTACATATTTTAAACATTATTGCACATCAAAAGGCATTAATTATCTTTACCCTAGGTATTCCCACAAGCTTCCCCCAACAATAAAATGAGAACAAAAAAATTCAAATAAATTGAAAAGCCTTGAAACATTTTAAAGCCAGCACAGGCCTAGGCATATGTTACATGGAAACTTTAAAATATGGGAAGTAACCTCACCCTGACACCCATTATAGTTGTATAGGGATTGGATGGAGACATACTCAAAAGATATTTAAGAACTTTTGAAGGAGAAGAGTCATCTATTGTGGAGCTCAAATCTTCTTTGGTCAATATCTTTATTGGTGGTTTTGTAGTTACATGGGTGGTAGTAACCCTTCTTTTTAATCTTTTGTTGACTCCCTTTGTAAGTAGTTGGGTGATGGGGGTTGATTTTTTTGGAGGCTCCTTTTTTTGTTTATGGAGCTTTGGTTTTTTTGTCTTGTATATGTCTCACATACAACGAGGGTTTAAGACCTTTTCTTCTAATACAACCACTTACCTTATCAAAAATATATATATATATATATATATTTGTCCGATATGTTTACAGTGGAGACTGTAATCAAAAGATATGTCCAACAAAGAAACAATAAAAAAAATTAGTTTACTAAAGTTCCATCAGATTCTTTCTTCATATGCTTCTCTGTTGCATGTGTATTTAGTAAGATTCCAGTCTCAATGTTGAACACGGCATGCTACAAAAATACTTAAGCTGTGTTTGTTATGAGGGAATGAGGGGGAAATGGAATCACCATTCCATTCCCTAAAAAAAAGTGAGTGTTTGGTTGCACAAGGGAATGAAATGGCCATTCCTTTGTAAGGGTCTATTCCCTGGAGGGAATGGTCATCCCTTCCCAAACCAAAAGGAATAGCTATTCCCACCTTTCAATGAGTAAAAATCATTAAAAGTGGGTCCCACCTACGCTTTTTCATTCCATTCCCACCCCTTACCAAACATTAGGATGGAATGATCATTCTCATTCTCATCCCATTCCCACTCCCATTCCATTCCCTCAAACCAAACGCAGCCTTAGATGTGGCTGTAGCTTGGTAGAGAGGGCATATTCCCTTTGGAAGACTTAAAATTAAGCTACGAGCCCCACAACAGCACGAAGTCTTATTAATCTAAGGGATAGTGTCCATGGTAGTTTGTTTTAGTCATTAGTTCTTCGTTTGTCAATTATATTGAGTTTCAGTGTCTTAGGGGTATTTTTGTAAGTTTATATATGTGGATAGTTTGGTGCCTAAGTAGTGACAGAGCATAGATATCCATATACAGTACAAGTCAGATACTGATACACTGATACTCATTGAAATATTGTGAGGATTCTTAAATTCTTTTATTACAAGACTCTAAGAGGCTCAGCAAAGGAACATTTCCTCCATAGTGCAGCTACCCACTGGCCCAATACAGAGGTTTAGAGGGTAACGCCTCCAAGGAAATTTTATTTACATGTATGTTTGATTTTGCATTGTCTTTTCTGTGATCGTGCTTACCACATGACAAAAAAATTGCATGACATTTTTTAAAAGGATGTAGATGAGGATTTTGATTACTCGAAGTCCCTAGCTCTTGTAATCAACCCTTCAAATTTAAATAACTAAATTTGTTCATCACACTTACCAATAATTATCATACTATTTTTATATAAATTAAAAGTATGTTTTTTTTTCTTTTATTTTTCCACCACCATGCTCGTATGCTGTGTCCATTTCATGTATCTGTGTCTAAGCTAGTTAGTAGTCATTAGTAATGGGCTTGTCAACACTTATTCTTGTTGCAAAACCTTCTAAGAGTTTTAATTCTTTAAATTTCTAAATCCAGTTCAATTAGAAGTTTTATCTTAGGTTGAAAACCAGCCCATTCAAAGTTTTAAAAACTACAACTTTCTACTTTAGAAATTTGAATCCTACTTGGTTCCCCCATTGGTTAGTCTTGTTTCTAGAAGGTTTTTGCTGGTCTAGAAAGTTTACCAAAATGAAATTAGAGTTAAATAAATAAATCTGAGAGTATTCTGTTAGGTATTAAAGCCCTTGCAAGTTGCCAGGAGAATTTTACTCCTCTTCCACTGCTTCTTTCCTTCAATTTTCTGCATTTCCCTGTCAAACCTCCCCCAACCAGCCTTCACTTCTTCACCCTTTTAACCTAAAACCCTACTTTCATATGCCTAAAATCTCTTCAAACCACTAGGCCATAATTCAACCACCCCAAACACCAATTTTTGTTGCTTTCCTGTCATTTTGCAACCTACTTTGTGGAGTTCCAACACCTTTTCACCCTCAGACCCTACCCTATTCCAAACATTCTCCACCTATTATCCCCCGAACCTTGTCTCCACCCTGCCAACCCTAAAACTTGTAGTCGTCTGAAGCCTCAACCCATTGTATTAGCAATTGAAGACAGCATTGATTTTAAGTTTCATAGAGCTGCCCTGCAGCATACTTCAATTTTTCCTAGGATATAGAAGAAAAATTGGACAAACCAACAACGCAACCATGAGCCCCCAATGTACCAAGACTTGGTAATATGCAAAGTTAACAACTAAAAGCACACCACTAGGAGGAATTATTACCAAGGTTGGCCACCCCACCCTCTTTTCTTTCTTTTCTTTTTCAGCACACCAAACCCAACTTGTCATAAAAAATACAATATGCTCCCCAGCTACTGAGATTGATCAAAAGTGAAGTGCATGCACCTAGCCCAGTGGTAATTTCTCACGACCTTGTCCCGAGTCCATGCTTTGTTCAATAAGTACTTATCCAAGCCCAGTGGTAAGACATTATTTCTAGTAGCCACCCACATTAAGAAAGCTACTTTTGAAGGCACTCTTGAACTCCACACTCTTCTATCTGAGATGGACAATACATCCACAGTTCTCACACTAGCTTTAAGGTAGCAATAAAAATATTTGATTGAGAAGACACCTTTAGGACTTTTCCGCAACAAGGTGTCCTCACCATCAAAACCCAAAGTAACATGTAAAGTTTTTCTAAAAAAGTTTCACCATTTTTCGTACTCCCAATCTTAAAAGCTTCAAACAAAAAACAAATTCCAGTGCATTCATTCTTCCTACCACACCACATAATCGCTCACCCATGCGTTCTTATTAATAACAACTTGCATTCTTATTCATAACAATAGCATATAAATCCAGAAAAAGGTACCTTAGGTGGATCAACATCACACAAGTATCCTTCCAAAAACGTACCCTATTTCCTGCCCCATGTTGAAAGTCAACACTTTAGCAAACTCTTCAACCTTTCTAAGTATAGTTTTTCAAAGTTCCACCTAATAACTACCACTCACCCCTCCTTAGATCACCAATCTCCACGTTTGCGAACTTACTACCAAGCAATAACTTTCCAAAGTTAATTTTCCTCAACGATCAAGATTCATGCATTATAGAGACCAAATCCCAAATCCACCCAGCTCCTTTGGCAAACACTTATAATTCCAATCAACTAGATGAAATTTAAACTCATACCCATCCTGGCTTGTAAGAAGTCCATTTGAAGTTTCTCCAATCAATTCACCACCGCTATTGGAATTTTGAAAAGAGAACCAAAAAAAAAACAAAAAAGGTTGGTATGTTTACTACAATGCTTTTAATTAACATTACTCTCCCCACTTTTCAAATAAGTCTTTTCCACCCACTTAGCCTTTTGTCCACTCTCTAGATCACTACATGTCACATCCTCCTACATTTAAAAGGGAAGCAAATAGATCTACCAAGATAAGATGCCAAAAAGCTCCCCACTTTGAAACCAAGATTGTTCACAAATTCACTGACATCCCCAACACTACCCACTGATACTATTTCACTCTTTCTCAAACTGATTCCCAACCTGGAAACCACATCAAATCACAAAATACTAGCTCTCAAATAGTGACTTTGCTCTACCTCTGCATCACACAAAATCATAATATATTATCGGATATAAGAGATGAGACACAACACCCCTATTTCCTGATCCACCTACCTCAGAACCCTTCAAAAGACCACAATATACTGTCTTCTTACTAATGAGTTTTGACAAAGCCTCCATTAACAAAATAAAGAAAAGAGGGGGAAGTGGATCCCCTTGTCTCAACCCTCTTATACTTAAAAAATAACCAACAGAAGAACCATTTGCTGAAGTAGAGAAGGATGCCGTAGAGAAACACACAAACATCCTTTTTTCTCCAGTCATCTCCAAAACCCATCATTTCCAACAGCTACAAAAGGAACTTCCAATTAAAGTAATCGGAAGCCATATCCACATCTAGCTTACACGTAACCCTGACACCCACCTATTATCCTTGAATCTAAACAACTATTCACAATGAGAAGCACATCAAGGACTTTTTTTTTTTTTTTAATCAGCTACATCAAGTACTTGTATTCCCCTTCTTTCTTTCTTTTTTTAATGAGTATCAAGGATTTGTCTTTCTTTGACAAAATCATTTTGAAATGGAAAGACAACATCCCCAATAATTGATTAGGCCTATAAGCCAACACTTTAGCAATAATCATACAAACACTCCCAACAAGGCTGATAGGTCTAAAAACCTTCATCACAATGTTACACATAATTTGGAACCCCCTCCCCCAGAGATTTTTTATTTTTTATATAGTTTTTTAAACTCTTTGTAGGCCTTGATCTCTGAGGATTCTAAACTTGTGCCCTTCTTGTGTATTTTGGAGGATTGGGGACTCGCTTGTTGCCTTAATCGTGTATCCTGTGTGATGTTGTTACATGGAACAGTGGTAGAAGATGACCAATAAATTAATTTGTAAAAGGCAAATTGTATGATGGGGTGCCACCATATTAGAGCTTCTCCCTTTATGCATCAATCCACCACATTAGGGCTTCTCCCTTTATGCATCAATTGGTGAGACCATGCATTGATCTAAACCATACAAGTAGATCTAACCACATACTCCAATACACACAATACTCCAACATCTTTGGAAAAAGTCCAAAGTGAAACAATCTAGCCCAGGCGCTTTTATTCCATGCAAACATCCCCAACCCTGAGTCCATGTTACATAAACCTAGACGATACAAGCCTAGAACAGAAATTAGTATTCTAGTATTTATGCTTCATCCAGCCAACAAAACTCGTGTTAAATATTTATAAGACTGCAGCGAAAAAAGAAAAATAAACACACACACACACACACACACACATATATATATATAAACACATGTCTCTATGTATGTATATGTTTGTGTGTGTATTTATAGATATTCCAAATCATTAGGATATGATTTAAGAACTTAAATGACGAATGAAAAATAAATGTGTACCTGTATCGTGCACAATAATTACGTTTTCCAAATCCTGCACCATATACCAAAAATACATAATTAGGACATGTGTCACCATGGGGAAAAAACTTATAATTTCTATTCGGAAAAGGAAGTGATATTTTCAAAGAAATCTTTAAAACAAATAAGGCATAATGACATGATTTTAGGAAATCCCTTGTTGCCATCAAAGATTTCTTACTTAAATCACTAACCAATCAAGAAAGGAAGGTCAAAATGAGCAGACAAGCCTGGGTAACTGCCATTTGTGTTAAACTTGAGGGCATGCAATAGCGCCTTACCTTATATCCTGCACCACAACTCTTAGCTTTCTGATATAGATTCCGAATTTTATTAAACTTCCACACAGGCCCTCTGTCGTGAGAAAAAGTTAATTTTCCTCAAGTCTCTGGAATTGTTCTTATTCTAATCAATTGTCTTGTGTCCAAAAATTTTCCTAAACTTATGGAAGAGGCAGGTTACCTCCCCACCCACCCAGCCCCCTCTCCTTTGCAATTTTTGGTGAGTTATAGTTTCTATCTGGAAGGGTAATTTTGTGTTCTTCATCAAAAACCTTAAAGCAAGTGATCCACAAGCATAATGGTATCCATGTGAGTGGATGTGCACTGACTTCACGTCTATCTTATATGGTTCAAAAGGAGTTCTTCAAGTGCCAAGAAGAAAAAACATTAAGAGAGAGAGAGAGAGAGAGAGAAATTGGAGTACGACTTACACCATGATCTTCAACAGCAGCACGGTCAAGGGAAGCAGTTTCCGCATCCATGAAACCCTGTGGATCAGCTTCCTGGAATCCTGGTTTTTCAACATCGTTCAAGAATGCATTTTCTCCATCATTAAAGGAAGCATTTTTCATATCCACATCAAGTTCTGCTGAATTTGAACAATCTGGTTTAGGTTCTTCGCTACACATACGGTCAGTGGTTGGGTCCTTGTCATCATACCCAAATTCAGCATCCAAGCCTTCATCCTTGTTTACAACCCCTAGCTCATTCTTTGTGGTTTCCTCATTGACTTGGTCATCAGATACAAAAACCAGGTTATTGCATCCACCAGTTTCATGGAGAAATGGTTGCAAGGGAAGGAACTGCACTGTCAGTAGGTGCATAACAATCTGTACGTACATCTTCAACTTGATCATCACCTTTGGTTTCCTCACCCCTTGCTCTAAATTCAGTCCCAACAACCACGATACCATCATCGTGAAATTCTGCAACTTCAATAGAATCAACTCCTTTCCCATTGCTCAAATCCACCACAGAAGCATCTTTCTCAACAGATTGAGAATTTACCATCTGACCAGAGATGTTATGAAGATCTCCAGAAACAGGACCAGTCAGAGATGATGATTCAACACCAAGACCGACAGCATGCTCCACTGCATCAGCATTTGCAAAACTAACTCCATCAATTTCCATTTCAGCTATCTCCCCCAAAAGGTCATTGTGCAAAGTCTTATGTTGAGGATATGGCAGTAGTAGCCTTCATCTGCACTTGAGCATCGTTATTATTATTATGGAAACCTAAGGCATTGTCTTCGCCCTGCTGGTCCTCAGTTCGGACAAGAGTCTCAGCAGGTTGTGCTTCTCCATTATTAGTGACAACAAATGGTTCGGCATTCCCTTCTATTTCGCTTTCATTCGTATCATTTGGCCTCACAGAAAGCTCAACATCCTTTGCTACTTCCGACAAAGCAATATTTTCATCATTTTGGGAAACCCTGATTCGGCTCAGATCGAATCTTTGATTGTGCAAACAAATCAATTCTGTCGACATACCTGACACAATAAATCAAAACCAACTCAGATACCTGTAAAGATACATGTTGAGAAAGCTCTTCTACAAGCAGACACAGATCTGTCATGTCAAAAACAAGTGCAAAATCAAAACAAGAATGCATTGCTAAAAAATAAACCAAGTCACAGCCTTGTACACTACAACATGTAGGACTCTTCTCCCTATCAATGATTGGTATGTACGACACTTGTGGAGACGACAACACTTACAAAAGTGTTGACCTTAATTTACTATAAAAATGTGCATAAGAAGTTAAGAACAAGTTTGCTATGCTTCTTTACTGCAAAACTTAATATATATATCTATTATTGCTTATTCTTTTACTCTTTCTATCCCACACACACTCGAACACAGAAAAGTATATATGCAGTCAATACTGAAATACATACATACATAGCCATATCCCCACATTCAGATTTTGGGAAGTTAACACTGTCTGACACCACATATCTTTATCATATGTGACACTCATTTCTATGACCATAGAGCATGGCTTGCAACCGATATGGCATTACATGGACCGATTGTCACATGCATCTCTTAATAATAAAACTACAACTTCCCTTATCAAAAAAATAAATAAATAAAACTACAACTTCCAAAATTGAATGTCCACACATTCCAAAACGGACCTCTCAACTCTAGCATAAGCTCAAAGATGCATATGTGAAAGGGTTATAGCATGAGATTTCCAAACAAAGAGTTACAACAAATGATAATATAACTATCTGTAATTGGAAGAACACAGAAACAAAATAGCATGCTCGTTAAAGACATTCATTTTTATTTTTTTAGGATCTTTGGCAGGACACAGAAGATTGTATTTCCAGATTTACAGCTACTAATTTCCCACTTCTCAAGCCACAGAAGGTCAAATTCATATAGATCAATGTCCAATATCACAGCTAAACAAGATTTCTTCAATTGAAAACAAAACACACAAACACACGCACCCGCGCACACACACACACACACACACACACACACACACACACTCACACTCACACTCACACACGGATAATGATCTTCTGCACCATGAAGAACTCACCAGTAGATATGGGTTCACTGAAAACTTCATCTTCCAAGAATTGCTTCTGAATCATCCAAATTTCAGGGCGAGTGCAAGGAGCTTTCTTCCGTACTCGACGTATATCTTCACTATTTGTCAACTGTTGTCGTATTGTACTTTGAAAGAAATAAGGTAAGTTTATTAGTATTTTACAACAAGAGATAAAATCTAATTTTAAAGTGACGGCAAGAGCAATGCACAAATGTAAATTATAAAGAAAAAGTATTTATATACACACATATGTATATGTATATGTATAGGGCTGATCATGTTCGGGATATCCTAGAGTATCCCGTTCGATCACGGCCGTCCATGAGCGACACGAGTGCGCCCATGAACGACATGCACGGATTCGCACGTGCACGCATGTTGCTCACGGACGGCGGTGATTGAACGAGATATTTGGGATATCCTGCACATGATCAAAACTTTATATATATATATATATATATGGATGATGATCAGGTAAGCATGTGCTGATATAACTTATATCAACACCCGCATTGGGAGTTGTACCTTGTGCATTAGTGGGATATGAAATACATTGGACCAATACAAGGGGTACAACCCCCAATGGATGGAGCTGATATAACTTATATCAACACGTGCTGATGGGAACATAACCGTATATATATATAGACATAGACTGATGCTACTTGGCTACACCATACATGAGAAACACCTAATCACCAATGCTGTACTTTATATTTATTCAATTGCCATGTATCAAATCAGTGAAAGCCCAAGAACACAGATAGTGGCATATACATTCAAGACAAGGATAGAAGAAGAGCCAAACCAGTGCGGACAATCAATAAATTACATGTAGTTTAATAAGGATAAAAAGGGGGGAGCAAGAGCTGCATTGGACAGCAAGATTTTCCAAAAGTACAAGTTTCATATGGCCTCTTCTTTAATTATTAAGACAAAAGTCATATAATCTGCTGGGTATATTGCATAGCATGGTAGGAATGACGCAATAAATTCCACCAGAACAGAAATTAATGCTATTATCTAATCTATAGGAGAACAAAAAAACATATGAACAGAAGAAAGCTGGTATATATTGCACTGTCAACCAAATAACATGGAACATAAGACATACTCGCCATGCAAGACCATGGTATCATCCATAAGCACCTTCCTCTTAGATGCACTGACTCGGGGTGCAGTACGAGGGCGTTTCATCGACACCACTTCAGACAGAGGTGGTGTAGGCTTCATTTTCAAAATTGAAGACCTCCTTCCAACTGAAAGAACAATAATACCAGTTCAGTCGATATCACACGCTAATGGAAGCATAAGTTTTAGAAACTATAACTGCTGGTGAGGTGGAAAACAAAAAGGAAACAAAAAATTTATTAACTCATCTGACCAGTCTTAGGAACATACTGACAGCATGCAAACATTTTGTGAAGACTTGGAAAAAAAATAATTTAATTTAAAATATCTTAATACCTAATATGGAAGACAACAAATCATCATCATCAGGAACGGATTCCACTGTTCTTTCAAATTGGTGCTTCCCAAATGATTCAACTGAATTCAGACTCTGTAGAGTCAGATTACTTTCCATGAAACTGCGCTTTTTCCCGGAAATAATTTCGATCCCGGCACCATTTCCTTCACCCTCTACTTGGACTTCTTTGTCTGGAGTAGACTCAATTAGCCAATCGTTTGGTAGATGAGAAAGCCCTTCTGGTACAGAAAGCAACTTTTCTGGCGCTGGCACGTCAGGAATTGCAGAACCACAAGAATTTTCTACAGCATCTTTGGCATTGTCCAGTCGCTCATCTAACTTGCTGCGATCTGACTGAATACCTTCACATGAAATCGATTCAGATATCTGGTTCACCTCTAAGGCTTGTTTCACCACTTCAGTTGCATGGCACCCTTCACCTGGAAAATGAGAACACATCAATAAAAAATGAAGGTACACTTTATACCGCTAACCTTACAGTAAATAATATACAAAGAGCTTGGCAGACAAACCTTGCACCTCAGTGGGAGCTCCAGAAATACTGGAGTCCGTCCTCCCTCCCAGATGTCTCCAATGAGCATGGTCCATCAACTTCAGATGGTAAGCCAGGAACAACTACTAAATTGTCGCCTCCAACAACTAACGTTTCAGCTTGGTTAAGATGTGAATTGCATGCCTTAAGTACATGAATGCGAGTAGATGGCATTTCTTCATCAGGGTTCAAAATTTCAGGATCTTTTAATTCATGACAAGCCTGAGCCTCAACATTCTCAAGCACAGGTTGACCAGGTGACTCCAAGGGACAGACAGCATTTGATACTAATGCATCGCTAGGTGAGCATGATTCTTCCACATTTCCGGAAATTACTACACCATTAGAAATTTCTGGCTTAAGTGATGCTTGATCATTCTCTGGAATTCCTCCTGCAACTGATGGGACGGTGCTATCTAAACTAGATTTTTCAGGAATATGTTCAACACCAGAACATGGTTTATGACAAGCATCCTCCAAATCAGACGCTCCCTGAGAGAAACTAGGAGATGCAACAAGTTCATCCAATCCAACTCCTCGGCTTTCTACATATTCTGAATGGGCTCGATCAAGAGAGGGAATACTTGGCTCGTTGTTGCTCAGAACTCCATTCTGTAAATCTTCCGCCCTGCCCACTTCATCAGATGCTGCAATGATCCTACCTGGACATTCTGATACCACAGAAATGGGTTTCACTTGCATGGCCAGAACCAAAGAGGGTAAAGATGCTGAAACAGAAATTATCTGAAAGGGAATTACCAGATGATATGTGCTCCACAGTTTCAGAAGTAGATGGTAAATCTCCTTGTACCTTTGCTTGTTTGATCTCCTGCTCACCTGTAACATGGCTATTCCCTTCAACAGGCATGAGATCGGGATTCATACTTTGGAGCAAAGACGAATAGTCTGCATTTTTATCCCCATGATGATCTGATTTACTGGAAGCATTTCCCATGTTCTCTATTGCTTCAAACTTCTGTCAAATTATGATCTTCTGACTCCAAATGATCATCGCTGGCCAGAGCCTTTTGAACATTGGAAAAGTTTGGCTCTTCCACTAATCCAGGAGTAGATGGAGCCTGGGCAGACTCAATGAATTCAATATTTTCAGCTCGACTTTCAAACTGCTCACAAAGAAAAATATATTAATTAGACCAAGGCCGTAGCTACCATAATTAGAACTCGAGTCATTTACATGGACAAATAAGAAATGATGAAAGGAAAACAACAGAAAAACCACACATAAAAAAATAAATAAATAGATTGACTTTAGTTGTCAGATATCTTTGGTTCTTAAAATCAATATCAACCTGTTTTCCACCGTCATTAGCTGGCATGGCTTCTGAAGTTTCGGTCATCCCCATATAATTTTCATCTATCTCAAGTGGCGTCATTGGCTGTACAGATGTCTGAGGATCAGCACTGAAATCAGAGTAGATGAATAAAGTGTCAGGAGATTTATAGTGTTATGGACGATTTTACAGATCTATAAGCAGAGAAGACCACCCATAACAAGGTTACCTGAAATAATATCCTCTTTATGAACGAAGGAGGCACAATAACTCAATATACGGTGGAAGACAGTGTAACATGAATATTATGGACGTAAATTATAGTTGTTAGCTTGACATACATTGTTGGCACATTCACTAATAGCTTAAGCTTTTGGAGTTAAGTGGTAGTCTAACATGGTATCAGTGCTTTGGTTTGAAGGTTTGAAGGTTTTAAGAGGTCCAGTGTTCAAGTCTTGTCACCTCCATTCATTTGTTCCTCCCATCAAGTTAATTGTTTGTTTGTTGGTTGTTGGTCTATCAGCCTCTCCACATGCGGGAGAGGGATGTACATGAGACTCTCATGTTGGCTCATTCCCTAGTAGCTTAAGCTTTTGGGATTAAGTGGTTGTCAAACAATAGTCAAACCAACCATGTACATTTTTGTAAGCTTTTGGAGAGGCAAGCATCAAGCAAGACGAAATTGCCCTGATAAATCCAACTCTAAGACAAATAAAAAAAAAAAATACAATCTCAAAAGAAGGCAACATGGACAAAACATGGAGCTCAGATCCACCATGGTGTCAATAGATTCAAACAAAATATAAAGAATGGTCCAAAATAAAAAAAATTTAGATCAAAAGGTTATTCATCAAGCTGAGTTGATCCCAGATAATAGGTGTCACCTAGGTATGGTAGCACAGCCCAGAAGGTATACGCATCATGCAACTGTGCAGTCAACACAACACAATTACCACCTTTTACTTTTTTTCCTTCTATATTCTATTTTCTTTCTCTCTTTACATTCTGTTCCTGGAAGCCAAATGCATTGCACACAAGTATGGTACCAGACCAACACTTTATAAGACATATACCATACATCTTTCCTTAGCAAAAATAAATACATAAATATAAGTATAAATATAAATGCCGATAGCCATAAAGTGAATGAAAGGATCACAGATGATAGATCGTCAGAAGTAACCCTAGTCAAGCATCAACTCAAAAGCATTTTAACATGTGCACTTCATTTTTCAGTTCTTTTAAAACTGAATCCTTAATGAAACATTATACATCTAATAATCAAACTACAGCATGCAATCTACAACAAACTTGAATTATCCATTAAGAAATTCGAGATAGTTTCCAAAGTAACCTCTTGGTACCATCCAAAAGCTATAAGGGTGCGAGCACACACACAAGGAGAAGTTAAAAAAGGAACCAGATAGTAATGCCACCAATAGAAAGAGCTTACTCTGAATCCAACAAAACTCCATCATGTCTTGGAGCTGCAGCCTTTTCCAGAAACAATTCCTGTTTGCAAGCAATCCAAGAACAAAGAATTATTACAAATGATTTACATGGAAAAAAAATAATAATAATAACATATATAAAACACATTCAAAACAAGGGAAACGAGGCCAGGCAAGTCCTCCATAACATTTGCATAGGGGCATAAAAGTTTAAAAAAAAATTCCCTTGCATAGGAATGCCCTGTAATCAGTTGACCCATATATGAACTTGCGTTTGCTTGCGCCTAGTACATATACATCAGTTCAACTTCGAGCAGAAAATAATGCAGGTCTGGAAAGGCCTCGGGAATCGGTTCATTACATTCGCCAGCCATGAACAAACCCAGCAAGTCTATTTTCCAGTTTACCAAACATCTCATATGTATATTACATGCAATCACATGCACATAAATCTATAAGCTAGCATCCCCAACCCTATGACATATTTAGTGTTCCTACCATTTTTAAATACATGAAAATCCCTAATCAGATTAATTTTAAGCATTTGAGGGTCGTCAACTTTTCTCTTTCTTTTTTCTTTTTTTATTTGGAGGGGGGGGGGGGGGGGGGGGGGGTTGGTCAACTATTGCATATGTACTACAGAAGCCATGATAATTTTTAATCTTCACATGTTTCCCTCTTCATCCAACATTCTCACATCGGAAAACTAAGATACCAGAACTCCAATAATTGTCTAACAAGTCGGGAATCAAAAACTCCTATAAAAAAAAGTTGTGTTGCTGCTTCCAATAAAGGTGACAGTGGGAAGTAGACATCTTACTCCATTTATGAGTCTCCCCACCCCCCCCCCCCCCAAAAAAAAATAAATAAATAAATCAATCAATCAATCAAAATCAAAATCTTAAATTGGGATTAAATTAGAATACTTGGCTAACATCCTCCCAAAGGCAAGAACATTAGCTTCTCCCATATGTGTGCATGGGTGTGACGAAAGACTAAATAAAATCTTCATGCACAAAAAAATGTGAGAAGATGAATCATGCTCCCGAACTTCAGCACGAAGTAACAAAATACTCTCATCACTCAACAGAACTACATTTTTAAGAAAGCACTAAATGCAATGAAAACTGAATATAAATGAATGCACAAAGTATAAATTACTAAACAATTAAATTAAATTTTATTAAAGGAATTTAAGCCAATTTTGAAACACGTGCCATTTGATTCTATAATGACTTTTTTCTTTTCATTTTTTGTGAGAGAGAGAGAGAGACAGAGAGAACCAGCTTCAAATTCAACCATAAAGCATTGATGCTAGAACTGGTGGTGGAAAGCAAAAGAAGTGTCCTTAATGCAGCTATAATACTAATGTTTATATTCTTTACTATAAGCAAGCGAAGGGTAAAGCGAAAAAGGGAAGTTTAAGAGGAATATGTGAAAACAAAGACAAATGGGGCAATTCAGTCAAAATGCCAAGGAATTTATTGATTTAACCAAATTGACCTGACACCCCCTCAAACCAATTTATAACCTATTCTTCAATATATTGTGAAAGAAAAACTATAGTCAAAATGTGAAAACAATGACAAATGGGGCAATTCAGTCAGAATGCCAAGGAATTCATTTATTTATTTAACCATAACCAAATTAACTTGACACCCCCTCAAACCAATTTATAACCTATTCTCCAATATATTGTGAAAGAATAACTATAGAATTACCTCATCAAGGTCTAAACCGATTTGAGAAGTGTCACCATCACCAAACCGCTCTGGAAAAAGAACACCAAAAGAGGGGGGATTTAGGGTTACTAAGTGCATAACCATAAATATGTAATTAACCAGACTATCATGGCATGCACTGCAAAAGTAAATACTAACCATCCAGTCCAAACTGTGACGTGGAATAAACCACACCATCCATTGTATCCTGTAGTGTAATCTGCTCCTTGGTACTGATGTGATGATCAACATAGTTACTGCATGATTTGCAATCAGTTTAGCTGATATCAAACCCAAATTTCCTCTCTAAATGCTAAATAAATAAACAAGTACATTTTTAAATGAGGACAGAATCCATCATCTATGTACCAGGAATTAAGATAAGGAACCAAATCAATACCCATGTTCGTCCTCCCCTTGATAACCATTTACAGTACTTTTTAAGCATTCAAACATAATATAATCCAAAAAAGGTTAGTGATTGAGAGAGTGACCATCATCCAATAATGGTTGAACATCTAAAACAAAAATCTTTTAGAGGGGACCCATTCAACTGTGGCTCCAAAACCATTGGATGGTCAGAACATATCAAGACCAGTTCAGACTTTTTGCTGATAAGACTACAAGTTTTGTTCATTATGATTGTAAAACATAATCCATAACAGAGAATCACTTTATTCTAAAACATAAATGGAATTTTTAGAACAGACCCCTGAAAAATTTCATTGTCTGGCAGCTCAAAATCGTCAAGATCAAAAGTCTCTGGCAAGGTGATAGAGTGATACGGTGCAGTAGATTCTTCTGGCGGTAAATCAACTGCAGTGGAGCGAAAGGCTTGCTTTATCTTAAGCAAAGCCTCACTGCAATCATCGAAAAGGTAATTAACCTTTCTAGAATATATCCTCACCACACCAAGCAGAAGATGGCTAGATAACCGGAGTGCAATGGGTACTTCAGGGAAGAGAATCGAATCTGTTAAAAATATGACCAGCAGAAGACAGATGAGATAAAGAGGAACATTTTTTATCAAGGATAAGAATAATAAAGAACTAAACAGGGGTTCCAATTCAAATATTTGGATGTAATATGGTAATATTAGTAAGTTTTGTTTCCATTATTATGGGGAGAAGGGAGGGGAACACCCCTGCTTCCCGTTTCAAATAATCAAGCATGTAATATGGTATGTTCCCTTCATCAGTTCAAGAAATGTGCTAAATTCCAGTTGATGAATGCTTTTCAAAAAAAAAAAAAAAAAAAAAAAAAAAAAAATCCAGTTGATGAATGATGACAGCATAAGAGGACAAAGCAACAGACTATCTGCTTATACAGTGGAAAACTAAACCCACCTCAAGCCCTTGTTATGGACATAACCACCAAATTATTTGGTATAATTATACTTTCTTTTTCCTTTTCTTTTTCTTAATAATATATCTTGTTGTTGATGATCAAAAAAAAATATTATGAAGAGTTTGAACCTTCTCAGGATTGCAAACTCTTAGGAATTAAAACTCTAAGCTAACAAATAGACCCTAATAGGTAAACTTGCACAGTGATCAGCAGTATTGTTAATGATGAGAGAAAAGGTACAAAAGAAGGACGAGGGTGGGGGGGCAAGGAGTCCACCCAAAAAATTACAAACAGAAAAAACAAGAAAAGCTACCCAATCTAACTACACATAGCCCTCCAATCAGATTTCAATAAAAATAAAGGAATATCAACAAATTCCTTTGATGAATTTGCCCAAAAAGTGCACTCTATCCCACGATTCATCCAAAGAAGATACCTTATACTCAAAAATCCGCATTCCTTTCAAGCCAGACGACCCAATAAACAGCCAAAAAATATTACAATTCCAAAGAGATCTCGCCTTCTTACCCCTCCTCAATCCCCAAAAATCAATATCCAAAATCCTCCTGACAAGCCTGGCACCACCCAAAACTCCAAACCAAAGCTAAATAGTCTGACACAACTAAGTGCCTATTTGGATGAGATTCTGGGAGGCCCAAAATCTCTTCTGATGGCCCATAATCACTTTTAAGATAGTTTGGATAAAAAATGAGAAAAGTGATTGTAAGCCCAAAATAAATTTTGAGGCCAATTTGCTCAAGCTGCCTCCCCCCTGATTCTGATTCAGCTTTTGATTTAGCTTCTGATTCTACTTCTGATTCTACTCTGAAGCTATCCCAAACAGGCACTAAGTAGCCACAGAACAACATAAAAATAGATGATCAATAGTTTCAGCCGTTCCCTTACACATGATGCACCACTGTGGACATGCATAAGGAGAAGGTCTCCTTCTTTGAACACTTATCCCCAAAGAGTTACCTTTTTGGTAAAAATATGAACTCGGATAATTAATCAGCAATACTCGCAAAGTCAAGAAAGGTAGGGACTGACAATTCCTACCTATAAAGGGGAAAGTTAGAAATTTCAATTGGCAATACTCACAAAGTCAAGAAAAGTAGCAACTGACAATTACGACCTGTAAGTTAAAAATTCTGTGTCATAAGAATTAAGGTGCTCACATATATTCCATCTCTCAGGAATCTTGTATAATGAACAACCAAATTTCTACAAATCCTAAGAATTCAGAATTCGCAGCCTAATTTCCCAGTTAAAGAAAAGGCTCTTACAAACTTAATCAAATGGAGAACTCAAATGGTATGAAAAGTTACTAAACTCAAACAAAGTAAACCTCATGCCTACTCTTGGCTATATAGGACTAAACCAAATAAAAATCAAGTAGGGATGTAACTTAATGGGATTGATTTTTTAAATAAAAAAAATTGAGTAAAATAAAACATTTATGTAAACTTAAGTTCACAACACGAGGACGCCCATCGGATCAGTTTACCAAAGGATAATAAATTAAAGGATCCTGGAAATCTTACAAGGTCGTTTAGGTATGGAAGTAATGAAGTATTGCTCATCTCAACAAGTTCTCAACAACTAGAAATTAGAGAAAGGAAAAAATGGAGGGTGAGAAGTCCAAAGGTCCCTTTTTTAACTGAGATTGTTTCGACTTATTCTGGCTCTATCAATTGGAAATTTATTTATTTTGTATAATCTATTTTAATAAGAAACAAATTATATTAAATCAAACCAATAACGAAATACATCATCAAGGAAGAGATTTCCTTCTGACAAACAAAAAGATCAACTTTTTCTATAATCTTAATGATAGAGAATCTGAAGAGTTGGCCTCTCTTTTGGAGTCCATTCAGGGACGTCTTTCTTTCTCAGACCTAGTCTGATAAGGTTTTGGCTTGGTCAGCAGCTCATCAAAGAACAAATATTAGCAATTTGGATCAAAAAAAAGGAAAAAAAAAAAAGAACCGGTGTTTAATATCACCCCACAGTGGTGTGTGTTGTGGACGAAAAGTGGTGAGTCAGTGGATCATCCCTTCTTACATTGTGATTTTTCCATTGTTTTGTAGGATTGCCTTTTTAACAAGGCAGTCTTCAATGATTCCGCTTCATGCTTCTAGTATGTTAGAGGTTGACTTCCAGGGCCTTGATAAAAGCAAAAGATCCAAATTGTTGTGGGGTTCCACTATTATGGCAGTCTTTGGGTTATTTGATTAAAAAGAAATGAAAGGTTCTTTAAAGATAAACATGATGAGGTGAACGTGTCATGGGATAGAGTTTTTTTCTTTACTTCTTTGTGGACTTCAGTTGATAAGCCTTTTAAAGGTATTCCGCCTTTTTTCTTATCAGAAATTGAAAGAAAATTGTTCTGCCAAGCAATCAAGAAGGCAGCGAGGTGTGGGGGTTCACTTCTATCCACCTTGTTTTGGTGGTAGTAGATCTGGTTTCTTTGGGATTGGATAGAGTGGATTATTTTTTTGACTATTTACTCAGGTGCATTGATTTATCTGTTTAATAGGATGGGGGTATAAGTGTGGTTTATTTTTCAGGATCAACCGCATAGCCTAAGGATTTTTGTTTCCTTTCTGATGTTGGACACATTTCCATTCTTTTTTTCTCAATACAATTTGTTTGTTATCTAATAATTTTTTTTTTAAAAAAAATGGAGGGTGGGAAGAGATACACAAGCAAACTATTAACATGATATTTTTATATATAACTATATATAAATGGAAAAAACTAAAAAAAAAAGTGATTGCTTCGACAAATTATGCATAAATGCTTAGTATCATAATTGTCAAAATCTTATGACACTATGAAAAGAAACATTTTTATGCAAAACAATACAAATCACTGATTGGTATCGCATCTTAACTGTATCATTTAAATCTTTAATTCTTGAAAAAGTTAATATATGATTGCCTAAAAGTTAATTTAATGTTAAATAAAGGCCCTTTTTTCCCATTGTTTTTTCTGATGAAGCATTTTTTCCCATTGTTTTACCTCCACATTAAGGCTTTTATACAGTGCATCTGCTAATATCTCTACATTATAAGCTTGCTTCTTTCAGTATTTAAAAGCACATTAAGAAATTCCTTTTAAAGATAAAATTTTACAATCTTCGAATTTTAAGTTAAAATTTGGAACCCAAAAATGTAATGACACATCACACAATAAATAATCAACAATTATATAGTACAATTACAATGGTTGAATTTGGGCAAGTACATGTTTTATTTTATATTCCTTTTATTTTAAGGAAAATACTGGAAAGTTCATTACTTTTATAATACTATGGAGTTCATCTGCACTTTTTTTTTTTTTTTTTTTTCTTTTTTGATGAAGAAATCTGCACTTCCTTAATCAATGAAATGCAATGAATAGTAAAAATTTTGGAAAGATAAATCTTAACAAGACTATAGCTTACAAGGCTATATACAAAAGGGTAAGTAATTGACACTTAACAAGACTTTAGCTTTTTATTTCATTTTATTCAAAAATTCTTGTATATTATACAATACACAATTATGAAAAATATAAAAATCGAAACTCAATAAGATACATGGTTTGAAAACTATGCTTGTAGGATTTTGTTGTCCGTGGTACAAGAATTTTCATTTGGACAGTTCATAACATTCACCCATAAGTTTTTTATCTAGAATTTTTGTATTCCAAATCTGTAAATTTTCATATTTAACAAATTCTCCACATGCCTTCAGATATTCAGATACTAAAAACATTAAATGGTCTCCCATTAACGTCAAAGAGTGTTTAATATATTCGCCTCAATCTCAGCACCCTAAGTTAGAAAGAATATTTTGTCAGACATTCTTAAATTTATTAAAATGATAATTATTATTGGCAACTTTTTTTTTTATGATGAGGAAACCCTTCAGGCAAACCCTAAGTCCATATAAGACCCCACAACCTATATGGACCAGGTAAGTCCAAGGCCCATGAGAATCATGAAACCTTGTGTAGGTGGCCCCAAGGGGTTTAGTAAGTATCATTGTTTTAAAATGCTCTTTTGAGGCTCGCCTCAAGGCTCACCTTGGGGCAAGGCTGTTCAAAAACGCGTTAAGGCTTAAAAAATTAAACAAGGCTCTCATTAGGCATACACCTCACCAGCCGAGGCATAGTCTAAGGTGCGCTTTTTACGCCTTAGCACATTAGGCGACGCCTCATGCGACTTCTGTTAAACCTTTTGATTTAATTCTTTTTTTTTTTTTGTTATTTGAATGCATTAAATAAGTTTCAACCATGTTTAAGTTATTTTTATACATTTTATATCAAACCATATATATTAGTAGAATTATGTTCAGACTTTTTTTTACATGTTTATGTACAATTGTTGTATAACTTAATCCATGATGCAATATGAACTTTTATCTTTAAATAACTATACTACTATGATTTTAAACTCCCAAAAATGTTTATAACTTTATATACGTTTTTAGTCTTGGTGGCAGTTATTAATTTTCAAAATGCTACTACTTTTTTTCTCTCTTCTTTTTTAAAATGACAATTACTAATTGAAAAGCTTATGCCTTATGCTTTGAGGCTTACGCCTCACTTTGCAAAGAGTAAAACACCTCACCTAACACTTTCGCCTTTAAAAACATCAGTAAGTATTGAACTTAGGACCTCCGCTTCCTAAGGCCTAGTCCCTTGCCAACTGAGCTAATCCCTTGGGGTTAATTAATATTGGAAACTTGTGTTAGAGTCTTGAGAGCAGCCATTTGTAGTGGAAAACAATAAATGCTATGATTGTATCCCACTCACCCCTCCCAGAACCCATCTTCAAAGGGACCAAGACTAGGTAATGGCCTTTAGTTTATTATATTACTCATCTAGCAGCGGTAGTCACAATAATGGTGCTGGAAATGGTCGAAAAAGTGCAATAGTGGTGAAGACAATGGCAGAGGTACAATCATGTCAGTAACAATATGATGGTGGTGTTCTGGGTTTAGCAGCAGCATGATTGTAATATTAGGGTGGTGAGGAATAGCACAGCTTCAAGGTGGTGGTGGCAGCAGCGATAATTTAAAAGCCTACTATAGAGTGATGGGAAATGGCACGGCCGTACGGCTGTTAGGTATTGCCAAATTTAGTAATATACCCAGCAATTCCATATCAAAAAAACAGAAGATAGAATTAGGAAGTGGGTATCAATGTCCTAAGATGGAGAGAGAGAGAACTTTGAGATGGCTTCGCGAAGCTCCTTCCATTAAGTGAACTATGTATAGTTACAAACATGGACAACTAAATCCAAAAATTGACTGACTTGTTGCTTTACATGCTAGGAATGCGCTACATTCCAACATTTAATTTTGAAACATCTCACCAATTGCGGCAATCATATCCAGCCATAATAATTACATTGTTGATCAATTGATTGACCGTTCTATAAACCGAATTCGAATTAATAACCTCAAGAAAGCTTTCTATTAAGGTTATTTTACTAATTTAATATTGCAACTTTATAATTGGTGTGTTTTCGACTCCACTGAAGGTCATTCCGAACTGAAGTTTTATCTATCCAAAGATTTTTAAAGAAGAAAAATGTTTTCATTGACGAAAAACATGAATTAAGCTGATAATGTAGAATACATAAAGAACATATATCTATATATATATATATATATATATATGACTGACCTACGGAGACGCCAATATCAGTATCAGCGACCTGATTCTTTCGAAGCTTCCTCTCCAAATGTGCAGCTATCCATATCGTTCCAAGCGGACCTTTTTTCGCCAATATAAATTGCGAATAAAACATCTCTCCCTGTCTATTTTCTGCCCCCTCACTTCACCACTGAAACCAAAACCCCAGTTCTCATACACAAAACCTCCTTTGCAAAAAAAAAAAAAAAAAATCCAAAATTTACACTTTCAAGTTCCAACACCCAAAACCCCTAAAATTTAGTTCAACCACCAAACCCTAGATACCACTGACCTACCTCCATACAACTTCTTCACAACCAGAAATATCAACAGCAAACAAAAAAGTACCTCAATTTCAACGAAACTCACAGAATTGACCAAAACCCCTAAGGCTATGCATGCGATTAGAAGCTCGAAAGTTGAAGCTAGGGACACAACGAGAACGAGGCCGCTGACTGAAGCGTTGAACATTCGGAGCAATTGGAAAACCCTAATTCAGCTTCAAAGGCGACGTCTTTGAAAACCCTAGATTCGCCATAGCTGGGAAATTCAGTTGCAGGAAATGAGTTGCTGCAGCTGCTACTGCTACTGCTACTGCTTCTTTTCGACTCGGACCGAGTCCAGATCGGACGGAGTTGACGCTCTTTAGAGAGAGAAGAGAAGAGAGAGAGAGAGGGAATCTATGGTGAGCCGTGAGCGTTGAGAAGCGCCTTCGTTTCGATTTTAGATTTTCGAACTTGGAAGATGTTACTGTGGAACTGAGGAGTACGTTGCTCCTGGAATTGTCACCGTCGGATCCGGTTTACTTGATAATCCGAATTAAATGGTCAACCCATGGACGGTGCAGATTGATAAGGCGATGAAAGTTCTCTTGTATTAGTAGGGAAGTTGGGGTTTGGAAATTGAAGGATCCTATTATCTTAAGTCTTAACTATCACATTTCTACTAGAAAATCTCTTAATACAATTTGGTGGGCGCGCTCGTACCTTTTTTTTTTTTTCCCTTTTTTTTCCTTCTTTTTTGGGGGAAGTGATAAAATCAATTCATGAAATAGAATTTAGACAAGGTCCTTAGAAAACAATAAAAGTTAGAGCACTAATACAAAAAAGGGTGCTCTATAAACAACACTGCCACTAAACAAGAAACATCGAATATGGCCTTGATCTTGCAATGGAAAAATAAATTTATAGAATATATATAGAATAAGTTGCTAATATTGCAATTAAAAGTCGTAGAAACTTAAAGAGTAGTCATTTAAAAATTTAAAATAATTTGAATAATTTTCTTAAGATTATTTTAGAACATTGTATAAATTTAAGCTAAATTACATTTATAGAGAAGAAAATAAAGTTGAAAACTTCTTATTAATAAATTTAGGTTACTCAATCAAATGTAATCATATATGGCATTTTAAATTTTTTTTTTTTTTTAAAAAAATTCTAACTTATCGGTGGGAAGATAGGTAATTCTAGTCTCATATGATGCTGACCTCTTTTATTTTGAAAACATCCCCTTAATAAAAAGAAATAAATAAATAAATAAAGGAAAAATGATAAAACTGTGAGTTAGAATAAAAGTAATCCTTAAAAAATGGGTAAAACTCTTCTATTCCATTCAAAGTGACAATAATGAATTTTAATTCCATAACAAGGGGATTTAGGAATCAAATGTCCGTTATACCATTTTAGTTATTTTTTTTCCTTTTTTTACCCCATCCAAATCTTACGAGACCACTCTCCTTTCTTTTTATTAAATAAAACTTAACCAATATTTCTCCTCTGTATTGAGAAAGAGGGGAAAAAAATGATTCTCCAATTTTTATTTTTTTTGGTCATTGCTTATTAAAAAAAAAAACACATAATTTAAATTTAATTTACATACCCATGCCCAGTTGACTTTCTCCAAAGATAAACTATGTGAAAAAAGCATTTAGGTGGGATAAATATTTTTTTCAAAAAAAGTAAAAAAGACAAAATGGTTATTTTAAAATAGTATATGGTAGATCCTCTCTTTTGGGGATTAAAGGTCATTACTACCGTTTTGAATGGAAATAAAGAGATTTGACCCTTTATTTGTAATTTCATTTTCTTTTACCCACCACTTGGTCATTCTCCCCAAAAAAAAAAAAAAAAAAAAAAAAAGGAAGATAGTGTTGTACATCTCACGTAGGTTCCACGTGTCACTCACGTGATGGCATATGACATGTCTGTTAAGTATTTGGACTGTTTTTTGGGTTGATATCACATTATGACACAACAGTAAAGTTTAGCTAATGAATTGGGAGAAAAAATAGTTTGGGTACCACACTGGGATTTTTAAAAAAGTCCAAGGTACTAAAATGATCTTTACCCTTTTTGAAAGCAAATAGAATTAGTGGCGAGCCAGAGGCTTTGATGGCACATGCCCCTACTAACTCAAATAAAAAATATAAAAAATTACTGGAAAAATTGCTTTTTGATAACCATTTCCCAATATAATGTCAAAAACAAAACTTTGTAATCGTTTTGAAACATATATACAGTTAATTTGTAATAAGTTGATAGGAAATATCCTTTATTTGGTATTACAATGGAAAAATTTACCAAAAAATAATTTTCCTAAAGAAAAGAAAGAGGCTCTCGAGTGAAAAATCACAATACAATGCCTCCATTAGAGATGACTCCTGTCTCTGCCCTGAATAAAATCACCCATCACTCTGCATTAATTAATATCTATAATAAAATTTAACATAACTAATATCAGGAAAAAAGTGAACCATCAATACTAAAACAGTCTAAAAATTTGAATGCCTAGTATTTTCCTTTGGAATGTGACTACAGAAGTGTAGACCCTAAACTAGATGAAACGTACTGAGCACAAGCTAATCCACGTTACAATTTTTCCTTTCTTTTTTTTTTTTTTGGCTTTACAATCATCCTGTGTTATGCAATTATTTTAAACCTAGCCAAATATTTGATGCAAAATATGGTTGCTTAAAGATTTTTTTTTTTAATTTCTTTATTTTTACCAAACGATAAAAGAACACATACTCACTTGTAATCGAAACCAAGATCTCTACAAACCCCACAAGTCTATTGCTTTTAGTTGTGAACCCCACAAACCCACTTTAGTAGATTATATGTATAGTTAGTTTTCTAGGTTTCCACATGGTGGGGCCCATAACTTAACCTCTACATAGATTTTTTATTTTTTTATTTTTTTATTTTTTAAAGGACTGAAGCATCGAAAAGATTCAACATCCCAACTAGGTTGGTACCTTGAAACCTCCAAACCATGTGCTCACAGTCCAAATATATTCATTCCAAGAAAGAAAATTATAGGTGAAAAAAAACAAAGAGAAAAACTGGTCTTAGTGACTTATAAATGTCACAATCCAGTTAACACAAGCAAGTTAGAGTCTAAACCTATAAAAAGGTAAAGAGTAAGTATCATGGCATAAAGCTGAAAATAAATCACGTGGAGCCGTCCACGGTCACACAAACCCCAAAAAAAGCAAACTAAGGTTAGCACATTTATCTGCAACAGAATTGCCTTCCCTATATACGTAAGAACACTGAAACTCCATATGTTGCAAATAAAAAAAAGGCAATTGAACCATCTAGTTCTCAAAGACTAAGGAGGCAAGTAGGATGGATTATGAAAACAATGAATCACTGAAGAGGAATCACTTTCCAACCAAACCTTATTCCAACCATGAAGCCAAGCTTGCTCAGTTCCGGTGATGACCGCTTTGAGTTTGGCCAAGAAAGCATACTTAACCCCAAAATTAGTAGTAAAGATCCCTTTCACAAAACCTCTGCAATTTTGGAAAACACCACTCACTGCAGCAGGCCCTGGATTACCCTTAGCCAAACCATCCGTGTTAAGCTTCAACTAAGAAGGCGGGAGAGGATACCAGCAAACAGAGGTAATAAGTGGGGCTTTCCTAGGAACACCAACCACATCAAGAGAGTGAAGAACAGACAAATCAACAACAGAATTATTCATATGTCCTCCACTAATTTTTGCATTGTCAAATAGCCAAGACTTGATATGGTAGCAAACTCGTGTAAAGTTAGGATGTTTTCCGTCAAACCGCAAAGAATTCCTAACAAACCAGATAGATGAGAAAATAAGCTTCACCATAGCCAGCCAAAGATTAAAAATCTGGGAACTCAATGAGACTTGTGTGATAGCTTGCCAAAAATCAATAACTGAATCAACATTCAAGCTAATATTCAACTGAAATAAAGAGAAAGCCCAACTCCAAAGTCCCCTAGAAAAGCCACAGGATAGAAACAAATGTGTCGTATTCTCCAAATGACTAGGATGCTGACATAAAGAACAACAAAACACCATAAAAATTCCTCGCTTTTGCAATTGATCATCTGTTGGTAACCTATTCCATAAAGGCCTCCAAACCAAACAAGAAATTCTAGGAGGAATAAAGCTTTTCCAGAGATAAGTAGCCCAAGAAACTGAAGAAGAAATATGGATGCAATGAGAATAAGCAGTAGAAAAGGTGAGCACCCCATCAAAAGTAAAAGGCCAAATTAGAAAATCTTCAGACTCATTAGCTGGCAAAACCACCTTCTTAAGATCATTTGCAAATTCAGAAAAAGCCACAGAAAATAAGGAAGGAAGAGACCACTGCTTGTTTCTAATGAAAATAGCCACCTGACAGTGGAGAAAATCAATAACCCCAGAAGATAGAGATAGCTGCTGCATAAGAGGTTCACCCAACCAATTCTCTCGCCAAAAATTAACAGATTGACCATTACCAAGCAACCATTGTGCATGGAGACAAATATCATAAATAATATATTTAATGCCAGGCCAAACTGAGGATACTTTATATGTATTGGAGACTGAAAGAGTCGTATGTGAAACCTAGCTTTCATAAAGGAACTCCAAACCCAATCAGAGGTGAGAATATCCCAGCTGAGTTTATAAAGAGCAACTTTTTTAAGAACGGATAAATAGCGAAGATCCAAAGCCCCCCTCATTTGTAGGTAGACAGATCTTATCCCATGAAGTGGTGACCAATTTTCTAGTTGAATGGTCCCCAGACCAAATAAAATTCCTGATCCAAGATTTCAATTGAAGCAACAAAGCAGAAGGCCAAGCATAAATAGAAAAAGAGTGCAGCAGCATGGGAGTAATCACTGCTTCTTTCTTTCTTGTTTGTATCAACCCCTGCACCATAGGTTAGGTTTCCCATTTTATTAACAAACAATTGAGTTCCAGATTTCTCTGAGTTCCTCCTTTTATGAGCAATGGTGAAATGCCATATTTGCTATATTGTGGTGGTGATAAATGTTTAATATTTACTTAATTTCCCATTATCCATTGATCCTCTAGGATTTTTACTGTTTATTTATCTATTTTTTTAACAACACTATTGCAAAATTTGAATACACCTAGATTGTTGCTACAACTTTTCTTAATCAAGTAAAAATCTGGTTAGATGTATAATCCACTATCGTGAACAAATCAGTTTCAAATTTTTTTTTTTAACTAGTAATAAAAGATCTTCCAACCCATTTAGGGAAGAAAAAATAATCTTTGTAAATGCATGCATTAACCTACAAGCCGAGTGCATGATACCAATATAAGTCGTGCACAATTTCGTAGATTATGATTCCAATATGAGATCAAACAATAAAAGTGGAATGGGGAAAACCTGAACCCAGAACTCTAGCTCTTTCTTAATGAATGATCTATATTTGATCTATAACTTGTCGAAAATTGAAATACAATAATATGTGTACGAGCCTTGAGTTAAGGCTACATAATTTCCATTAATTCTCATTCTTTTCACTCATAGCACATGTCAACTAATTAAGGTTGCCCATGCAGATTGCAGAATCATTGCTAATTAATATAATATAAACATTTATAAAATTAGAGGTGGTGGGATATGTGATGTGTGTGCTTGCATAACACCCTAATTATTCATTTGAAAGTTATCGTATGTACTTATTTAATGGATTTTGTTCCGTTTTGATGAAGTTTATATTATTGGATTCTACTCGTTGAGATCTTCAAAATAAAACCCATGATGAATGTGAAATTACGTATGAAAAAAAAATTACGAAAGTTTACTATTGGCACCAACATAGAAATTTCATTATCAAATAGCAAAATGTGTCTTCTTAATATATAATTTTCTCTTTTCAAATTGAGAAATTTTACTATTAAAGAGAGAAATTTCTTTGTTGAACTATAAAAAATTATTGGCTACACACACCCTTGTTTCTTCAATTAACTTCTATTCAATATCTCATTCTTGCCTAATTAGAAAACTAGCTATTTCCATTTCGGAAAGAAATTCCACACTTTGCCCTAATAGAAATTACATTTGCATATAATGAAAGCCAAAGTTTCCACAAGAAAATTACAGTTACTAGTTATCCACTGACTCTGAAAATATAATATTTAATAAAATTCAACAGTTAGCTGCTAAAAACTGAAGAAATTTGTATAATAACAGCTAATAATAGCTTAAAAATGCATTAATGTCATACTTTAATAAGCATTATTATATCTATTTTGCACTTTATTTTGCATTTTTTACTTTATTTTGCATTTTTTTACACGTACATGATAAATGAGGTTTCTTGATACATGTTCTTATATTTAAAGTGATGTATTAATGCATGTTTTAATTTTGTAGGAGGCCAATTTCCTGCGATTTGTGACAAATTTGGAAGCCAAGATTATTTTGAATGGATCAAACTTTCTTTTATTGATTGGAATTATATGAAAGCTTTGTAAGGGTGAAGAGCAACAATTTTAGGAGATTTTAGCCAAGGAATTGGCAACCCCAAAGTTGGAAAGAAAACTAAAAAATAAGTTTAGAGGAGTCACCGTATTTTGGACATATCTTTTGACTCCGAAGTCCGTTTGATACAAAATTAATGTTCTTGGGAAGAAAATGTGAGGCCCAACAAACGTGTATTTCACAAAACTTTCTTGATTTCGATGTTTTCTAGGTCAAAAATGGGTTACAAGTTGGTTCTGTTGGGGAAAAATGGGATTTTCAAATTGTTTTTTATTTTTTATTTTTCTTCCCTTTCCCTTGGAAACCATAAGAGCACATAAAAAGGGAAACGAGGCTGCACCTATACCTCTTCTTCTTCTATTGTTCTTATTTTTCTACCTCTTTTTAGTTTTTAGTTTTTAATTATTATAAGTAGTTAAATATTTTGCTAAGGTTAGGAGTGAAGCCACAACATTTGTTTGATATTTGTTTAATGATTTTTCATAAATTTAATGTAAAGTTTTATAGTTTTAATTTATTTTAATTATTTTACAAAATATTTATTCTATATAATTTTTTAATTATTTTACAGAACTTATCCCTTTTGCCAAATTGGCGCGTCTCCCCCTTTAAAGTCGAACTTGTGAATTAAAAATTTATCCCTTTTGTTGGCATGTCTCTCCTTTTAAAGAGGTAGGGTTTGGGGGAGGTTGTGGTTTCAATTCCTAGGTGTGTTTGTAGGGAGGTAGGGAGAAAGGGAGGGGTTATGGGAAGTGGAATGGGCTACCCCTATTGTACGGCACGATGGCCCTTTGGACTCTCCTTCGAAACCCCCCAACCCCAACCAAAAAAGAACAAAAAAAAACAATACAATACTTGGCTAACACTTGTATATTCCTTATGTACTCGGGTTTTGCCATTTGCTTTCAATACCATACTTACTTCATTAGAAAAATAAAATAAAAAAAAACCAAACAAACAAACAAACAAAAAAACAAAAAAAAATATATATATATTTCTTTTAATTTTTATGGGTTGATTTATTGTTCTCATTTTAAAAGAGAAAGGGATTGTGAAGTCGCCTTCATTTCCTCTATGTCATGAACTGGAGGAAACCATGCCACATCTTCACATCAATTGAAAGATGATGACTAATGTTTTTTGAGGTCCTTGCTACAAGGTCCTGTAAGGAATTGATGTAGAGAAAAACAACAATGCTGGAACATAATGAATAACAAAAATCATATGAATCAATTCTATGAAGCCCATGAATCTGATTATGGTCTATACAAAACTAAAACTTAACTAGAAGAAGGTTTAGAACTTACATTAGGCCCTTAAGATGATTAATTGATCTTTAAACAAACAGCACAAGTGTCCTGCCTCCACCGTATCCACACCAAGCAAGAGCTAATAGTTGTTCTTCAAGTCTTTCTTAGGGTTTGCTAGAAAGGATGAACTAGAATAGAGAGAGAGGCTTCCCAATTGATTCGGCCAAAGGAGAGAGTGGAGTGCATGTAGTCTTTTTGTCCACTTGCTAGGGTGCTATATATAGACCCCATTGTTAGGTGCCAAGTAGGAATCCCACCTTATGTGGGATTTGCAATTTATCTAAATTGCATATTAACCCCTCCACTTAACATCAAATGCAAGTATGGCCTTTTGAGAACTTTTCTTATTCACTTTTGCCTTTTCTCTCACAACTAAAATCCTTCTTTGCTTATTGGTGTCTGACCCATTGGGTTCATAACATCTAGTAGTAGTAATGGCACATGGAGTGCCCAATAGAACACTTTCCATTAAGAGTCTAATTGGAACACCTTCCAATTCCTTAATTGATTATAACCAACTTATATCAATTAGGGCTTCTTCTAACCATGAGTAACATCTAGCAATGGCTCATGGTGTGATTTTAAATGAAGTAAATATAAAACATTCAAAGAACCCTTCAGTTACAGCTAAGGTTACAATTACATCCTTCCATCAACACAATGCTTCTAATTAAACCAATAGGATATGGAAGTCTGTCAAGTCCCTAGTTTAATTCTATATGAACCTACCCAAAATATCAACTCATTAGATGCACGATGAAAACCCTTTTTCATAATCATCCTACTATAGCTATAGATTTACATGAGTTATATTTATGAGTGTTCTTGTGAAACATTCTCTCCCTTTTCCTGAGAATAATAGATCTCTTGTTGATGACTCATATGCCTTCACACATGAAGCACTGAAGCCAATGAACACCCTTGTAAACCCCAGTGGAATATGCAGTTGGTGCTGTTAAACTTCTAAAGCTTCATGCATAATACAACCATGGTATCTCAGGTCTAAGGATTACTTGTACCACTGCAATTATGAGAAATTGATTAACAAGTTGGTAAAAAACTTCATTTAAGTTTATCTCAAATTAAGATGGTCACATTCAGTGTACCTGTTCTTATAACAACCACCCACATTTTTGTTTTAGTGTTTGCGTGCAAAAATAGCTTGAGACTAGCTATCCTCCTATAGAGTTAACATAATATGTGCTAGTTATTTGGTTTTATTATTGTCCATCATAGTAAACCTTTAACTAGGAATGATTTAGGAGTTTAGTACAGAGGTATATATATAGTCTCTTAATCACAACACTTTGTGATTTCATATTCTCAACTCTAACTCCATGGACATATTATGTGAATATAAATAATAGAATAGACATGACAGAATAAAGCCCTCTATTAATTAATAATAAATGTGATATACAATAAATGAAATCTTATGATTGTTCTTTATCCCTAAAATATCATCTCTATGATTGGCTGTAGGGCATATTACTAATAGGTCTTTCCAATTTGAAACAAATGTGTTCTAGAATAATTTTCACATTTTTCTCTTATAAGCAGTATTAGTGCAAACAAAGGAAATTACATAGCAGATATGGACATGTTGGAGATTGGTGGTTTTTCATGCATGAACTAAGCAGTTCATGTAATGAAAGATTAATTTGGTATCTTTTGTATATCTTACCTTTTAACTTGCCATCTATTGTAATAGGTTTGCAGAGCTTGAGCTATTGGAAGGAGGTTGAACCATTTATTTTTTATTATATATATATATATATATATTCTTTTTTTTTTTGGCGTGGGTGGTGTTGTGAAGAAGATCAGATATGTGTGCCATGATATAATGGTGCTATAGACAATGAAAATGACATGGCCTTTTGGGTGTAGTGCGGCAAGAATTTACCTAGCTAAGAAAGGGTATTCAAAGAAAACGGAGCCAATTAATGAATTTCTAAGTGAACATTTCTTCTATTGAAATTATTTGAAATAGATTTCATCGAACTGTTGTTGAATGCTAAATATTGAATGCTCTTTTTTATTATTATTATATTAATTTTTTTATATGCATGATGAACTCAAAATGTCGTACATTTGTGATGCAACCTACAGCTAATGAAAAGAAGATAGGAAGTACAAGGATTTTGCAGTACTAATGAAAAGAGATTGTATTATGCTTAGATGACAATTGAAGCAAACTCAAACCCATTGATTAGATGTTTAATTCATTCTTTAGAAGTTCCTTTGAGATACCACAATCAATCGGTCAAAAATTGCCCAGACGAAATAAACATACGGGCTAATGTGGCATATCATGAATCTAGAGCTCTTATTATTTTATTTATATTATAGGGGATTCAATCCCTAGATTACTCATATCCTAACCCCACTCAGGTACCACTAGGCCACAAGGGCTGGAAAAGGCTTTGACATGATGCGTATGTGGATAATTGATTAGAATTGGATAGAATGATGCATATTCTAATACTCATGATTTCATAACATTGATTTTGCATTAGTACAACCTTATCATCAAAACAAACAAACACTAGTGATGATACCTTCTGCATAGGGACAACTTCATCACCTATTTACCCGTCAATGCAACCAGCGCATGGAGCTCCTTAAAACTCAAAGTCTAGGATATCATCTCTACCAGGACATTACCAATGGCATCTTCACTTGGATACCCTCTAGTAGTAGGAAAATTAGAAGTGTTACATTTTTCCTCTTTTTTTTTTTATCTTTTTTGTTTTCTTGGCAGTCCAATCAAGACTTTTAACATGTGTAACAATCGAGCAATGTGTGATGATTAGCAATCCTGCCATATAAGACGAAAGGAGTGAACCGAATCCATCAAATGAGTTTCCTAATTCATTGTTATTGGCTCATTTTAAAAACTTAAGTCAACCATAACAAAATGCTAATAATTTAAAGGGTAAAATGCAAAAATAAAAAAATAAAAAAAATTCCTTCTATTATTAGCCATTTTTCACTTTACCCCCTCTATTAAAAAACTCACAAAATAACCCTCCATATTGTGTAGGGTTTACAAAGACCCCCTTTCATCCAGCTGTTGTTAGGGAAAATATGGAAATTAATCACGTGACTAGCACAATGATACGGTTAGTAGCATTTTATGACTAAAATGCCTTTCCTCACACTGAAGGGACGAAAATACCCCCATCTGACATGACTTGGCAATTGACGTGGCTGCCACGTCAGCATTTTTTTTTTCTTTTTTCTTTTTCTTTTTCCTAGTTTTCTTCATGCTGATTTCCACAGTTGTAGCACTGCCGGATCCCTCACCTAAACATAAATGCAAAAATCAAACCCCCTTTCTTGAATCCAAAGAGCCAAAATCACAGGGTTTTCTTCTACTAAACCTATCCAAAGAGCACCCACACCCTTAAAGCTACAAAATCCCCAACTAGAAGATGAACCCATGAGCTTAGGGTTTTAGGAGCTTCACAGCAACGAATAGTAATGTCGGTAGTGGTGTTAAGACTAAGGTTGGAAGAGCGTCGGCCCTCACCATTGCCGAACTCAATAAGTTGTAATAAAAGATAGTGGTAGCGGTGTACTGTGTACGATAAGATGGGGCTTAGCTGGATCTACGAGCATCCCCATCGGTAAGAGTTGTGAAATAGGGCTTAGCCGGATCTGTGAGCATCCTCTTAGCTGTCGCCGTCGTCGTCCTCCTTCAACACCGACCACGTCAACGGTAATAAGGGCCAGGGTTATATATGTCTATGAGAGAGAAGACCATTGTCGTGCCGTTATCCTTCTCAGTCGTCGTCCTCCACCGGCGAGATTGTATGCAATGATGGTGGGTAGGTTAAGTGTAACACCCTGTGATTTGAAAGTAAGGTATTAAGGATTTAAGCTGCTGAAATTTGGCTAAGTGTGGAGAAAAAAGTGAATTTTCATAAATCTTTGTTTTTAAAGATAATTTTTAGCGGTAATAGAAGTTTATATTATTATAAGACTTCTGTGATTTTATGGGATTTTATTAGCATGTTTGGATTGGGTTCCTCACATGTTTGTTTTAGGAAAATCTGTCGGGCGACAGATTTTGTACTAAAACTTGGAAATGAGATTTTGATATACTTGGAATTTGATTTTTCTGATATTTTATTTGGATTCAAATGGGGGGTTATTTGCTTATTTTCATTAAATAACTTAAAGTAAAAGGATTACTTAAATATTTTGGATGAAAATAAGGCTGAGGATCTGTGCTGATGGAGAGTGGCCTAACTAACTGTCTATTTTCTGCTGTTTGTATATTTCAGACGGCTGAAACATGTTTCAGCCGTCTGAAAGATAATTATCAGCCGGCTGAAAGTTCATGTCAGCCGTCTAAAAGATAATTTTCAGCCGGCTGAAAGTTCATGTCAGTCGACTGAAAATTCCAGTGAGCATTGTTTTGTGTTGGGCATTTTCAGCCAGCTGAAAACACTTGTCAGCCGTCTGAAAGTGTCGGCAGACAGTTTTAAAAAAAAAGCTTGTTTGACGATTTTACCCCCACTTTCCCTTATTAAACCCATTCCTAATGGGTTTCTTACCCATTTTTCGGCAGAAAAGGAAAGAGAGGAGAGAGAGAGAGAGAGAGAGAGAGAGAGAAAGAGAGAAAGAGGAGCTCGACGGTGAGGAGCGTGACCACAGGAGCTCGGGTTCGACCATATAATGCATGGATCTTGTGATTTCCATCCTGATCTACACGTGTACACCCTTAAATTCACGTTTCTAGCTACCATTTGAGAGGTAGGTGCATTTTTCATGGTTGTAAATCATTGTATGCATGATTTGGTATATTATTATGGGTTTTTTTTGCATGTTTACATAATATGATACATGTTTACATGGGATTGGGATTTGAATTTCTTAAAAATTCATATATTTGAGAAATTAGGGTTTTGTTTTATGCCCTATTTAGTTATGTTGGTGTTGTTTTGCATACCCTCACATGATTTGGAATACAATGGGTTGATTTTGAAAACCTATTTTTTAAATCCTTGTAATGGACTATTTAAGGGTCACTTTTATATAAGTGTTGGAAATCCATTTTTTTCTAAAATTGTAAATGAAAATGGATGTGATGATAAAGGGTACTTTCCGGTCTTAATGACCGTAGTGTTCCCAAAATGAGGTTACTTTCTGGATCCATGTAGGATTCATAGTATTTCCTCAAGATGAGGTTACTTTTTGGACCCATATAAGGATCCATAGTGTTTCCTCTCATTTCCGCGCGCGAGGGCCCCGCATGACCTGGGGAGAATTATTCAGTTTAAAGACTGATGATGTTGTGAATTGCCAGATATGGCAGATTTATGTTATAAATGATTTTCATGTTCTCCTGTACTTGTTTTAAAATTGTGATATGCAACCCCTTATTATCTCATTTTATTTAATTGTTCATAATGGTTTTAAAACCTTGATATACAATTTTGAAAAATGTATCCTACTGAGTTTATACTCACGCCTATTTTCAAAACCTTTTGCAGACCTTGAGTAAAGTAAGGATGACTCTTATGAGGAGGCATCACATCGGACTTAGCATATGCATTGCATTATGGGTGTTGAGCAGATGCATTTTACAATTTTATGGCTTGTATATTATTTAGACAGACTTATTGTATTATACACTGCTTGTATTGACAATAGAACTATGTGAGAACTAATATGCCAGCTTAATTTAATTACCTGTTGTGGATAGTTGAATGATTTTGATTTTAAATTGAACAGGTTTAAATTGTCGAGAACTTGGTATGTCCTATTTTCAGACAGAACCATGCCGGATTTTCTATAAAAAAAAAAATATATATATATATTTTATAAAGCTATAATTTTTATTATAAACCATCCTTGAACTTCATTTTATTTATTCTTCTTTCTATTGACACGTCATAGCCTATTTTCGGGTCGTGACATTAAGGGTTTCGTAGCTGAGAAAGGAAAATTTCTCCTTTTTCCCTTTTTTCACTCCCATTTGGTTAAGAGATTGCTGGAGAAGACCCATTGGAGAAGACATCCTCCATTGTCGCGTCTTCACCATCTCATCGTCGTTCTCCACCGGCGGGATTGTGTGCAGAACTCAAAGAGAAGGGGAAAAAAAATAAAGGGGGTAGCCATGGATGCTGGCATCCATCCTTGTTGGAGGTCTCCCTCTTTCTTCTTCTTTGTTTATTGTTTTTCTTTTCTTTTTTGGTAAATTCAATTTAGGGTTCTTGACCTTAAAGAGAAAGAAGAAAACAAAAATGAGAAAAAAAAAAAAAAAAAAGGAAACCTCCGATGAGAGATAAGGGAGAGTAGTAGTAGTGTTGTCGTTAGCAAGAGAGCCAGTCCCTCTGAAGGGCAAACCTTCACAACGAAGAGAGAGGAGAACATGAGGGGGATTTTGGGCAAAACCGTCATTTCATAAATATATTATAAAAATCATTTTTAAAAACTCAAATATTAATATTTTAATAATTTCCGTACAAGGGTAAAATGGACTTTTCACTTCGCAATTAACGGCGTACCCCCTAAGACAATATAGGGGTTTTTTTTTGTCAGTTTTTTAATAGAAAGGGGTAAAGTGAAAAATTGGTAATAATAGAAGGAGGTTTTTTGCATCTTACCCTAATTTAAATACAAAATTTCCCATAACAAGAACAAATATATTTCCACAAAACTGGTGAGATTTACATAGAATCTCAAGTTCCTTCCCAAGATTCCCTCACCCCTCTTCCGATAAAAAGAAACCCCAAATTAACAGAAACCAAAATCAAGTAAACTTGTTCTTTAAAAAATTCAAACCATAGTCTATAATATCAACTTAAAAACTAGAAAATCAACTAAAAAATAACTTAGCTCATGAAAAATAAGTAAAAAATGCCTTAATTTTGTGAAAAAAAAATCAACTTAAAAATAGAAAATGAAGTAAAAAAATAACTCGACTCTTGAAAAAACGAGTAAAAAATACCTTGATTTTGTGAAGAAAAAAAAAATCAACTTAAAAACTAGAAAATCAAGTAAAAAATACATAGGTTTGTTATATATAAAGTCAAAGATACCTTAGTTTTGTGAAAAATCTGGTTTTAAAATGTTGTATTTTTTATAAATAAAATAAAAAATGTGAGATTCAAATTATTTTTATTAAAAAAAATGTGATTTTATGACCATCATGTCATTTATTTATTTGGCCCATTATCATGAGTTAGTGAGCATATTATTGTTGGGGGTTACACATCCTTTTGGAATAAAGAAATGGTTCTTTACTATCATTTTTATGATTTTGAGTTGTCTTCTTCTTCTTCTTCCTTGGAATGATAAAATTACAAAAGTTTTATAATACTTTTTCCCAATCCTTCTTATCTCTCAATCTATAAACTTCTTTTACATAAAATTTCATTTAGTTTTTCTTTAATATTTAGTGAAGATTTTTACGGAATGATCAAGAGCTGTTCGGTTTCTTGTACTTACGAGTGCACATTTACGAGGAACACAATTGTTAAATCCTAGAGGGTTAGGACGCTAGAGGACCTAGTTTCACTGAGTGATTCACTCCAAGGAGCACAAATCAACTCTTAAGGACAATGTTCTCACACGCCTCAATCGATAAGTTTATTTATTTTTATTTTAATTTATAATATTTCATATTTTGATTTTCGGCATCCATATTTTCGCTCCTAAATTTCAACCAATCTTAAGAGTTGAAATTGTTTGGTGTTGTTAATCAATTGATATGATTTTTTTGGTTTATAAGTTACATGAATTGTTTGTTATTTGAATCATTGGATTTTCTTAGTCTATTCAATTCATTGATATTCTATTCTTTTGCACAATATTTTTGAGGTATGTGAGTTTGAATCATATCATAATGAATTGATAGAATTGGTTTTAGAAAATGTTATTGTGAGTACTTGTTTTCTTAATAGGGATTATTATGGCTTAATATATGATTAGCGTAATTAATCCCTTAAATTGTTGGATAATCTTATGTGTGTGTAATCCATGTGTATAATAATATGATGTTGAACGTGTTTTGAATTTTTTTTTTTTTTTTTTTTTTTCATGTATTGAGTATCCTATGTGAGTGTTGGGCCTTATTTTGCAACTTTGGGTTTAAGCTGCTGAAATTTGGATAAGTATGGGAGAAAAATGAACCTTTGTAAATCTTCATTTTTACAGATAATTTTTTTGCGATACTGGAAGTTTATAAGATTATAAGACTTTTGTGATTCTATGGGATTTTATTAGTATGTTTACATATTTGTTTTAAAAAAATCCGTCGGGAAACGAATTTTGTACTAAAACATGAAAATGATATTTTGATATACTTGGAATTTAATTTTTCTGATATTTTATTTGGATTCAAATTGAGGGTTATTTGCTAATTTTCATTAAATAACTCAAAGTAAATGTAGCATTTACTTAAATGTTTTGAATAAAAATAAGGTAATGCTGTGTATTTTGTCTGTTTGAGCTGACTGAAGAGTGATTTCAATCGACTGAATTACGCAAAAGTTAGAAGTGGCAATTTTGGAATTTTGAGTCGACTGCATTGTCATTTCAGTCGACTGAATTAGGCAAACAGCTTGTATTTCAGCTTTTAGCTTAAATGACGTATATGCCCCTGGGGTGTTTAAAACACCCAAACCTCGACCCATTTCACCTATTCTTAGCACTTTAGAGTGAGAGAGAGAGAAAGAGAGAGAGAGAGAAGGAGAGGGACAGTTTGGAGAGAAAAGGGTTTCCCATCTATTTTTCTATGGATTTCATACATTTTGGCCTTAGATCTTCTCATTTCTAGCTTGGATTCACTCATGGCTAGCCTCTATTTCAAGTTTGAGAGGTATTTGTCTCACATATAAAGTTAGGGCTTGCTTTGGGGAGCTTGCATGTGTATCCTAGGCCCGATCTACATGTCTATGGTGGTGATTTTTTGTTTTCTTCACTCATTTCTGAAGTAGGGGATATTTTCTCATTTAAACCCTTGATGCATGGGGGTTTGGGTATAAATCATGTAGATTTACATGTATTTGGTAGTTTTTGCATAAATATCATACATGGGGTATATAATTGCTAGGTTTGACTAATTATGGGAAACCTAGGGTTTAATTTCCACATCATTTTGTTATAAAAATGTTGCTTTTGAAATCATTATTTTGGAAATGGTTTGAAAATGATTTATAGGGGGCATTTTATATGATTTATATGAACTCACCTATTATACGGTTTTCTTAGAGAATTTATATATAATTTTCTGGTTTATGTGGAAAGTATGAAATTGATAAATGAAAAGATAAGTGATGATGGTGAGGGCTACTGGAGACGGGATTACTACGGTCCGAAAAGAACGGGACGTCATGTCGTGTCTTCCTATCCTTTAGTCTTAGGCTATATGCCGGAATTAAGGTTATTTTCTAGACCCAAGTAGTGATCCATAGTGCTTCATTAGAATGAGATTACTTTCTGAACCCAAGTAGGGATCCATAGTGTTTCTTCTTATTTTTGCGCGCGAGGGCCCCACATAGCCTGGGGAAGATTTAGCAATTTGAAAGATTGATGTTATGGATTACCATATATGGTGGATGATGATTATTAGCTTATAAGACCATGATATGATATCAGAAAATGATGGTTTATTCATTTGTAAAATGATTATTTCGATTACAAATAACTTGAGTTATTTCTTACATTTTTAAAAAAGAAAAAGGGGCATTGGTATCGAATGATTTAACTTCCGCAGTTTATTTTATTATACCTATATCAGTTTTATTTACTGAAAATTTCTATAGCAAACTAATCATTGGTTTTGCAGGGCTCTTGAAAAATATAAAAACTATGGTTTTAAAACCTTGATTTATTTTGGGAAAGTGTTTTCCTACTGAGTGTGTAGTTCATACCCCTACTAGTTTTCTTGCAAATCTTATTTTCAAAGCTAGGCTTGACTTGGGGTTTGGGGAGCACATCAACAAGCATGCATTCATTCCATTTAGAGAATGTGTAATAAAGTTTAGAAAAGCATTTAATATTATTTTGATTAAAAACCTAGGCATGTATTAATTTTAATTCATGACCTGTAATAATTAAATTAGTAGTGAGATTGACTGAATAGTACCCATGTGGCTATAAAGCAGCCGTAGATTATTTATTTATTTTTTAAATATTGTGTGGATGACTAGAAATATTATTATTGTGTTTTTCATAGGTTTTTGATTAGTCGATGACTTGGTATGTCCTATTTACAGAAAGGACTATACCAGATTTTCTAAAAAGGTTTTCCAAATAATTATTTTTATTAAACATCCACTAAAATTAGCTTTAAAATTGATTTTTTTTACTACTGAACTAACGGCCCCCATTGCAGGTCGTTATAGTTATTCTCAATATTTCAGATTCTTTAATTATATAACTATTTGAATCTATTTGTTGTTATCATAATATTTTTACCAATGGAAGTTATATAATTTGAGAATTTGATTAGAAAACACTCTATCAAATATAGTGTAATTTGATTCTATTTAGTGGATTTCAAGAACTTGATTATTTATCATTACAATCTTATAATTTTGTGATAACTTAGATGAAAAAAAAATAGTTCATATATAATCTTAAGTATTTAGGAAAAAGTGATTATTTAATTTGTAAGATTCATATGCAGTATGTATATGATGATTAATTTTCTCTTTGTAATATAATTACTTTTTAGAATGGAGATGTACCTTCTACTAGAGCAATATTAAATCTAAATTTTCTTATTTAACATGAAAAAATGTTGTATTGATTAATTTTTCATAACAGAAGAAAAAAAATAGAGTTATATTTGGAGAGTGAACATATATGGATTGAATTCCACAATGGTGTCTAGATAACAATTATGACTTGTTAAAACAAATATAAACTATTTGAGTTGTATGTTACAATTATATATTCATTTTGTGACAATTCATGACTTTGAGAATTTTAAATTTATGAGAGTTTTTCAATATCGATCCATTATAGTTTAATTGTACAAATGGATGTATCCTATTCACATGTTAAATTTGTAAATTTTGATTAAGTATATTATTTTATTTATGATGTCAAAATTATATCATTGTCCTCATGCTTGAATTTGTGGGGGTAGCTTCCATATTTGATTGTATAAATGTTACTTACATGAGATTATTATTTTCTTAAAGAATATTTCAAAATATAAAGAGTAACTTAATTTTATTAATTTCTAACCATTGGATTTAATAGAGTTAATTGTTATATTCGGTTACAAAGGTTATAATATTAATTAAATTTGATTCAATGGTCAGCCATGAGAATTATAAGTAGCCAATTCATTATATGATTAATTTTGTAACCGATTTACCATTAAATTTTTAATGCCATTAGAAATTTAATGTTTGATTCTTTTGTTAAATTTTTGTAACCGCTGGATAATTAAATATTGATGATGGTTATATTATTAATTTATTTTGACAATTAAAGTTCAGTTACAAATCTATATGTTTAATTGTTATAATAATATTCTATAATTATTTCTTTGATTAATATTTTCATCCAAAAGGTGATTGCAAGTGAATATATATGTCACCAACATTTCATTTATCATGCTTAAAGAGATAGTTTAAATTCATATATCTTGTTAGTCAATTCTAAATTGATTGAATTTAATTGTGAGATATGATATTGTTAATTTATGTGTGCATATTAACTTATAATTTTGATAAAGTATTTTCAAATAATACATAAATAATTATTATGAAAAAAAACATGATATTTATAAATTTAATCACTTCAAATATGAGTTGAGAAATTATATTATTGTTATATTGAAATACTTATATAACTTAGATGTTGTATGTTAGTATAGTGCTTTCACATGGTGAAAAATAAAATTTGATGATAAGATGATAATTAATAATCATATCAAATTTTATTTTGAATTTACATGCTTATCTGTAGAACCTTTTAAATAATGAAAATTATTTTAAGTTGAGAAAAACAAACGTATATGTTCAACTATGGGGGTTAACAATATTGATCGAATTTGATAAATTTATTTATTTATAAATATTTGGTACATCAACTGTAGTTAAATAATATTAAAAACTATGTGTTTTTTGAATGGTGTTTAACCATTTGTTATTTGGTTAAGTCACATATGAATTTTAATTATGAATATAATTTCTCATTTTTAAAATTTTGAAAAATTTGATATCGATTAATTTGGGTATACTTGTATGAGTTAAAGTGAATTGTTCTATTAGTTTGCTATTATTAAAAAAATACATATTTCATATATTTTTGAATCTATTTACAATGCAAAAAATATTATATGAGGTGATATTATAATATTATTGATAAATTTAAGCGTGAATTTTCTAGAGACATGTCCAACGCAAATAAATATTTGTTATACTATTTAATTTCATGAGATTAGAATAGCAATATCATATGTTGACATACTTATGATTTTTTTTTTTCGTGATCTAAAATTTAAATTTATAATCGAAGATATTATATTACAAATATGTTGTGTTACAGAAGAACATTAAATTTACATTTGAATTTGTTCTATATGAATATAATTTATATGAAAATTATAAGATGTGCCAATGTGTTGAGAAATATATTTTATGTGAAAATATGACTATATTTTTAAGTTATGTGTTGTTTATATGAATCCTAACAGTGCATTGAGATTAGTAAAGAAAACATTATATCTTAAATTGTGGGGGCATATCTTGCGGAGACACATTTTACGCGAAGATGTATG